>JAPIVC010000107.1:3000000-3407500 GCA_030586385.1 Camponotus fellah | reverse complement strand
AATATAATCTATTTTTTTTTATTTATCTATACATAACTTGTACTTTTAAAGCTGCAAAATTTGTTTGTCTATATACGGGCAATAAAAATGAATCTGGCCAGAATTTCCCCAACACGTCAGATTTTGAGTAATTTAATTGAATGTCGCAAAAACTGCTATTTTGATCAATTTCATGAATTTATTGTGAAAAAACTAAATTTTTTGAAATATTTCTACCAATGGCATCATATAATACTCATTTTCATCTTCCAAATCCACTTCTGATTACCTTTCAAATCCACTTTTGATTATTGTATGATTTTTTTCGCTGAGATATATAAGTATGAAATTATAAGAAAATTTATATAGACATCAATATGGTAGATCCATCTTAAAATTTTAAGATTAACATATGTCATGTTCAGTTGCCCAAAAAAGTACTGTAAAGAATTATCTAATACAGTTGTTATACATTTTAATAAATTTTTCTAAATTTTATGCCTTTTTATTATGATTCCATTCATCATACTGGATGCGCTATTTTTAATTTCAAAAGATGATAGAAGGTATAAAATGTATATTTTTACCCTAATTTTGATTTACCCTAATTTTGAGTAGTGAGATATAGAGGTAATACGATTGATTTAAAATCAGTTATTCGATCGCTGTGCATTACCGGTTTTATTTGCATATCTGAGCAAAAAAAAATCGTGTGACGGTAATCGAAAGTGAATTTGAAAGGTGCAAGTAAGTAGGGGGAAAAGTAACAGCGTCATGAAAATAAAAAGCTCTTGAGTAGAATAATATAAATACAAGCTTCAGGCTTTTATCAACTTATGTAGATCTGTTGAAGTGACTTATGCACCTGTTTAACAAGATTTACAATTCTATCTTAATCATTTGAGTTATGTGTTTCGGTTGATCGTTGTACCATATTGAATCTATCAGGTAATCTTTATAAAATTTTATAAATTTATATAAAATAAATATTTATATAAAATAAAATTATATAAAACATTTTATTGCAAAATCTCAATATCACCTTTAGTATAAAACGAGATGTAATTTTAAAACAAATTTTTTTAAATATCATAAGTTGTTAATTTTATTTGCTATAATTGTATTAAATTATTATTATATGTTGCAATATATATTTTATGTCTTATAAAATATACGTTATATTAAGTTTGCGAAAATATTTGAATAATAATTATTAGATATCATGTCGATATATTATAATTAGATAAACAAAAAGAACAAATAAAATAAATAAATAAGCTTTTAAGCAATAATTATATAGTTTATATAATTATATTATTTATTTAACTTATTAAGATAACTACGAATTTTGTTGAAAATCGAACACATGCGAAAAATAAAAAACAACAAATGGAAAGAGCTTAATCAAATAATCAAGAAACATCAAGACGATTAAGAAATGATATTCATTATTATATTCATTATTATATTGATATTATCTATGTTTATTTTATTGGTATATAATTATTATGTGTATCATGAAAAATACGAGCGACTTCTTAATCTTATGCCAGGACCATCGGGTTTTCCGATTATTGGCAATATGCTCCAATGCTATGTGTCAGCAGGTAAGTACAAAATTTACATTAATTGATAAACGAAATCTGTGTCACGTACACAACCAAAAATTCATAAATCATTTATTGTAAAATATATATTTATCAAGTTTGTTACATGTAGATTACTTCTTCTTGCAATAACAATTTGCAATCCATTTTCTTTATTATCTGTTTTCAAACAGATTTAAACAGAATGTTGTATTTAAACAGAAGTGCACATTAATATTAAAAATAAAATTAATCCCATGAAAACATTTATATTGTATTGATATTTATAATATAATTTTTAGAGGAACAATGGAAGATCTTCTGTAAATTATTTGATGAGTATTATCCCATTTTTAAATTCGGAGGTTTATTTATACATGTAGTGGGTATTCGTCATCCAGATGATTTAAAGGTAATGAAAGAAATTTCTCTGTATACATTACGATTGAATTAGATTGAAGAGTCTTGCGATTTACAGAAAGATATTTACTGAAAAATCTTATGAGAATGAAAAGTTAAATATCGATACTCCGTCGAGATTAGAATAAAATACAGAGATGCAATTAATAAATTATTTGTGTATTTAAAATTAATGATATATTAAGTAAATAATATATATTTTTTCCTGTTTCCGATTATTTCAGACGATACTAAGCAACACTGAGCACATCGAAAAAAGTTGTTTGTATGACGTGTTTCATCCTTGGTTAAATACAGGTCTCTTCACTAGCACAGGTAATATAATAATATAACGTTAATATATGTATGAGTACATACTTTTCTATTACATTTTGTTGCCGATCTGTCACAGAAAATCAAATAAAATGTTAAAATTAGACTTGAATATTATCTTAAATGATGAATGTATACAACCTCTGTTAAAAACTAATAATTTTAAAAAGAATTTGTAGATGAGATATTGAGAGATAATTTCGCCGTGATGCATGTTCATATTGTCATAAATAGAAATAAGAGAGATAATTTAATTATAATTTAGTTAATATTTAAATCAAAGATCATCATTAATAGATTGTACTATTAGTAATAGATTTAATTAATATTAATAAATTAATATTAATTAATTAAATTAATTAATATTAATATAATATATTATATATAATTAATATTAATATATTATATATTATACATTTTTATATACTATATATTTATATTATTATTATATATTATATATTTATATTATTATTATATATTGTATATTTTTATTAATTTATTTCTATTTAGTAATTTATAAAAAGATAATTACAAAATAATAATTACATCTATTTTGATACTTCCTCTTTTATAGCACAATGTTGCATTATTTTGTTTTTGTTTTAGCGATTAAGTGGAAGTCGCAGCGAAAGATGTTAACACCTGCATTCCATTTTAATATATTGAATAAATTTGTTGATATCTTGATCAAGGAAGGCGATTGCATGACAAAATCGTTGAAAGATGTCGGAGGGACAGTTGTAAAGGATTTATTACCATTTATTAATAAACATACATTAAATGCGATATGCGGTAAGAAGTTCTTATTTTACATGATGTACATGAATTTTATTCTAAATGATTATAGCTTAGAATAAAAATAGAATAATGTTTCTATACGAAGTATTACTGCTATACACGGTAAAAAACATTTTATATTTCTGTTAAAATTTTCTCGTGTAAAAATTTTTGTGTTAAATTTTTAACATACTCTTATGTTAATGTAACATATTATCGTTGCGTTATTTTTACATTTCTGTGTTGAGTTAATTCACCGTTTCTAAGAGTTAAAACAACATAATTAATATGTAAATGCACGAATTTTTGATGAAATATGTTATATGTTAAAATGAATAAATGATAAATTGTGTTATTTTTCTTTCTATAACAGTTTTCATATGTTAGATTGACATATTTCTTTTGTTATTTATCATAAAAATGTAAGAATAACATTTTCTTTTAATTAAATTTAACATTATAAATATGTTAATTTAACATAAACTTTATTTCCAAATAAAGTTTAAGTGTTACACTTTTATATTAATTTTTAAACATATTACTTGTGTTATTTATTTACATACTTGCCTTCTGTTAAATTAAAAAATTAGAGTGGATAAATTGGGACATTATGTTAAATTTAACACAAAATTTTTTACTGTGCAAGTAAAGATAGATAATATCTAATATTATAAAATTATAAGAAGAAGCTACCCGCAAAATATTTTCCTGAAAATAATCTTTGACTGTTTTATTTAAATGCATTTGTAGAAATTATCACGGGCGTTTCTCTGCAAAATCTTGACGAATTCCAACAGCAGTATCGAAATGCGATTCACGATATAACCGAATTAATAATTTATAGGTAATTCACAAATATAGAATATAATTGTACGATCTTTTAACTTATAATTCGTTTTTTTAACTTATAATCTCTTTTAACTGTGATACATTACATTAAACATTTTGCAAAATAGATTAATTAATGTATAATTATGTAAAGGTGGAAGTGAAAATGTCACTTCGTTTAAAGTCGACAATTTTCAATCAAAATCTGTTGTCTGTGTATCACTAAATGTTCCATTACATAATTGTTTGTAATCTTTAAAATGTTGAAAATATTAGAACAATTAAGGGAAAAATAAATTGTGTCGAAAATTTATAATAAAATTATATTCGATTAGAAATCTATAGCTAACATAAAATAAAAAATTTTTAGAAAATTCTACTTTTTTGTAATAAATATATAGATTTAAATTTTTTATGTATTCTTTACAATCAGTAATTATTAGAAATTAAATTAATGACTTTAATTAAGGCTTTTATAAAATACATTATTGGAATTCATCATCATTTGAAATTATGTGGTTTTATTGAATTTTGATTTAGAGGATTTAGGCCTTGGTTGTATAATGATTTATTATTCTCATTGTCACCACAAGGAAGAAAGCAAAAGAAGGTCTTGAAAATATTGCATGGATTTACAGAAAAAGTACGTTATTACATTATTTTAAATCTTACAATACTTTTGTGTGTAAAATAACAATAAATCTCGTAATCTTTGTAGGATTGCATTATTTATTATTTTAAATATTAATATTATGTTATAAATATCTATGATATAACACAATTTAATACCATTGCTGTTTAATAGAAAAAAATCTTGTCAAAAATTAAATATTGTACTTGTATAGATCATCGCGGAAAGAAAACTTTATCACGAACTCACCAATGACCGATACTTAAAAAATCTTGAAAGTAACAAAGAGACAGAAAATTTTGACGAGTTTGGAAGTACGTAAGAGATCAGAGTTTCTAATTTAAATTTGGCTACGCAATTAATTTAATATTATACATTATAGTTGCATTATATTAAACATTTATATTAAACATATAATCACATGTAATAATACAATATATGTTAGCTGTAAAATTAAATCATTATTATTTATAATAGAGTTTGAATTTTAAACAAGAACTGTTATTGTATAATTAAAGTGTGACATGTAAAAAAGAAATTATTATTAATATGCTTTTTTTTAGTTAAAAAAAATAGGCTAGCCATGTTGGACCTTTTAATAGCGGAATCTCGAAAAAATTCTGTAACTGATTTGGATATCAGAAAAGAAGTTGACACTTTTATATTCGGAGTATGTATTTGTCATCTTTTTATTTTTTTGTACATGATACATTTTGTACATATCTAAATATAAGTATGACAATATGATGATGATTATAGGGTCATGATACTACAGCAGCAAGTATAATGTTTACTTTACTACTCTTAGCTGAACACAAAGATATCCAGGTACTTATTTCTCACAATATATTGCGATATATAATTTAAATTAAGATTTTTATTCAAAGTAATAAAGATATAAAATTCTAGTTCCCATATATTTTTGCTAGATATATTAGAAAATATGGAAGAGATTTAACCGTATTTAAAATAAATGGAAATATTTTGATTTATTAAGAATCTATTTTTATCTCTGTGCACTAAAAATCAGAATTGAGAAATACATTTTCATTATATTATTGATGACACAGGAGCGTGTGAGGACTGAAATTGATACTGTGATGCAAGAGAACGGAGGAAAACTTAACATGATATTATTAGAAAGTTTATCATATTTAGACAGATGTTTAAAGGAAGCGCTACGTTTGTATCCCAGCGTGAATTTTATATTACGCAAGACTGAGAATGCTGTAAAATTACGTAATTAGTCACTTTTTGCTGCATATATTTTTTGAATATGTTACATAATATGGAGTATATATTATTGAATGTAAAGTAAAATTAATTAGTATTTTAAGAATACAATATTGATATATTTTATTTTTCTCTAAAGAAGCTCTCATTTTCGTAAATTTTAATATTTTTCAATTTTATAATAATTTTCAGAATCATATATGGTACCCGCTGGTGCGACTATAGTTCTTAATATTTACGGAGTTCACAGAGATCCTAATTTTTGGCCAAATCCAGAAGTATTTGATCCGGACAGATTCTTATCCGAAAAGAATCGTCATCCTTATTCTTATATACCATTCAGCGCAGGAAAAAGAAATTGCATAGGTAAATTATCACAATTTTCGTTTCTCCTCGTATCGATAATTTCTCATAAACTTCGAATTGTAGGTCAACGTCTCGGTTTGCTAATGATGAAAGCTATCATAGCCCCTTTGATATATAATTTTTACTTGAAACCTATTGACTATTTAAAAAATATCCGATTTAAGTTTGATATAATAATGCGTCCTGCTCATTCGGTTTATATAAGTTTCATCCCGATCAAACGCAAACAGCCGTTTAAAACTAAAATGGATTCTGCAAAAAAGTATAAGATATGATGCAAAGCAAATTATCGAAGAAAATTATTATGCATATTATATGTTCAACATTATAATGAAAATATTATGTATGTACAACAGATGATATTTAATCATGAAAATATCCACAAAGAATATCTTATAAATCAGAATTCAATATCTTTAAATTTAATATATATAAGGTAACGTATGTAACGTATGTAACGTATGTCCTCTATTATATGTAACCCTAATAAAAACTTCTATAAAATATATGCATGCAAAGCTAATAAAACAATTATTTCTTTGTGTCTTATTCAAGAATTAAAAGAAAATTCTGCCGGATTTCTTCCTAAAAGTCTCATAATATTTTTACTTATTATTGTTAGTTGCATTCATAGATACCACGTGTGTGCGCCTGTTTTTTTTCTCTGTCTTTCTCCCTTCTTCTCATGCTCACCCGATAGTGATGATATCCATCCCGTAGGATCACGAAATTTACTTGTCTATTTGTTCTTAAAATACATAGAGGCTCGTTAGCATACGTTGGCAAACTCTGATTGCATTTCATGTTATCGTTTTTGGAAAACCGATCAACACAACATCTACATTTCCTACGAGTATTGCGTCGGAAGAAAATAAATATCTTCTTCTCGGGAGAATACACGTATATCAAGATATCAAGCTTTATTTCGATGATTAGAGAAATAATGAATCATGATTGCTATTTTATTAATTTTTTTCTTCATTTGCTGTAACAAGTCTTTTGGATTGCGTTCTATTTTTTTGGTAGTTAGAAACTTTTTCTTTGAAATAATTTTTAATCAACGAAATATATTCACTGTATACTTGAATCGATTTACAATATTGCAATTATATTTTTATATCTGCAACAATTTAAACTTGTCAAGATCGTTAATTAAATTTAATTTTTTTTTCTGTCATGCGAAATCATATTTTTATGTTTTTTCCTTATCCACTTTAAATTTTAAGTGGTAAACATTTTAATTATACATTTGAAAGATGCGGTGTATTTATCGTTACATTATTGTACAACTTTAAATTTAATTCCTTCACTTATAAAATATTACTTATATTATATTTGTTCTTTTCTATGTTAATGAATTCCTTTTTCACATAAATCTCGTGGGAAATGGGAAAGAGATCTGTCGCGTAGATTTACACTTACACGCACACACGCAAATAAAGAAATAAAAGATGAAAAGAACATGTAAACTATTGAATATTGATAGATAATTTTCAGAATAAAACTATAATACAAAGTAATAAATATAAATATATATATATATATATATATATATATATATATATAATATTTAAGTGTAATTATTTATTAAAAATATTTTCTATTAACACAAATTTTTATTTTTCAGAATAATAAATCAAATGAAAAGATAAAATTTAGAATGAAAAAATATCGCATAAATTATTATAGAAATTATGTATATATGATGATGGATAAATGTCATGAGATTATAAGGAATAAAAAATTAAAATAAAGGATATAAATAGAATAGCGGACCAATGAACAACATATTTGAATTTTAAAATAATAGTTTGCATTTTTATTTGTTTATATATATAATTAATAAATTATCGACTGATGAGAAATCAGAGAGATTTCCAATCGTTTGTGAAAAATGTTTGTGAAAAATGTGATGTATAAGTGAAACGTATAATCAGCACTATTTGCACAACGTGAATATAAAAATATTAAATTTTAATAAATATTAATATTTTATATTAATAAAAACATCATATATTAAATATTTATTTTAATCATGTTGATTCTTATTGTTAGTTTTAGCATATTACAATTCATATTCATTTATGTTTTGTTACGTTTTATTTACCTTACGATTTTATTTACCTTACATTCATATAATACATATATTCTTACAAAAGATATAATCTATTTTTTATTTTTTTATTTATCTATACATAACTTGTACTTTTAAAGCTGCAAAATTTGTTTGTCTACACACGGGAAATCGACTATTCACAAACGCGATTTTGATTAAAATAACTGTGTCGCAAAGAAATATCTCTTTGAGAGAGCACGATTTCCTTGTCAGTGATCACTTGGTATAAATCACAGCATCATTATTAAAATTTCTTGATGAGCACTTTATGTCACATCACGAAATTAGATCAATAAAAATGTTATCTGTTATTTCCTAATATCTTACGTATATTAAGTGAGATTCAAATACTAACAAGATACAAAATTATAACTATTTAGATAAAAAAATGTCATATCACATTACAGTGTGAAGCTTTTATATAATGCTATTGATAATATTATATAATCATTTTACATATGTTTGATGTGTCTCTTATTATACTTTAAATATTTTTTTATAAAATTTCTTCTTCTTGGTGAAGCATGACATATTATAATTTTTATTTAGAATACTAATTTCTTTCACCTAGAATTTCTCTTTTCATTAAACATAAGTATATCTATAAAACACAAAATAATATGTAAAATTTACGAATATACAGATATATAAATATTTCAGGAATCATTTGGATATTCCAGCAATATTTAAAAAATATTTAACGTATCGAATGGAACATTGTATAAAAGCTTACACAAAAATATCTCATACATTACACATTGCATACATTTTCAAATCTATTATCTATGTCTAAATCTGAATAATATACATTTTATTTTTGATATATTCAAATGTTTCCAAATCCCCAAGTCCCCTTGATATTCTGTTGATATAATTTTTCCGCATGTCTTCGCGCTTTCCTACGAGAAAATACTCTTTGAAAATACCAATCGGCGCTACGCCGCCGTTGCTTCCTACGCGTATTAAATCTGCGAGAATAAAGAGTATTATTTGTTAAAGATATTATAAGGATTAGAAGCTATAGTGCCTTAAGTATAGCAAACATATTTTTTCAACATAAGAAACTTATATCTGTATTATTATCTTAAATTTTATTTTTCAAATTAATACCTTTTATTATCGCTCTGCCAATCCATATTTATATAATCCTGGTTATTTTGCTTTGTTACGCGACTGTTAAATGACTGCTTAGATTTATGATAATCATCAGGATGCTCCGATATACGATTCTTAATTTCATTCCAAGGAAGTTTCTTCTTTTTTCGTTTTATATTCTTATCATCATTATTAAAAATCTTTTTAATGGAATCGCTCGATTTAAAGTAATCCTTTTGTTTTGGTTTACTCTCCTCAAACAAAACTTTTCCAGAATTTTCATAATCCAATACAGATTCTTTACTATTTGTATCATGTTTGTTGTTAGAATTAGCAATATAATTCTTTGTTTTACACTAAAAAAATTTAATTTATATTAACATGTAACTCGAGTTGAAATTACATACTATGTGATATATTTCTCTAAATCTTTCTCTCTGTAAACTATTTTTATATATTATATCAAAATTTTTGTACTCTTCTCTTCTTTTTCTTTTTCTTCTTCTAATTTGAAATTTATATACATAAGAAATCAATAATTTATATAGATTTATAACTTACACTTGATGTGGTAGACATTACAGGTACATCATTAACATTATTAAATCCTGGGCAAGAATTGGTTGAAAATGGACACACATCTTCCACTAATTGTATTAAAATATTATCGAAATCCTTTCCCTTATCCTTTGACATGTCTTTTTGTATTCCAATTGATTGTAAATAATCTCTCTCTTTTATACACCAATTAACTGATTCTTTATTGTTTTCTTCATTATTTTCTGTTGGTTGTTCTAAGAATTTACTATCCTTATGATGCTCATTTTTTAACCATGCATTGTGTCTTTTTTTATTATATTTAGTACATATATGCTTCAATATTTTTCTATTCATTTTTTCTTTCAAGTCTGATGGAAACAGCTGAGAAGTATTATGTATTTTATCACTAGCATTTTGGGAAAACCTAGTATATGATACAATAATTTAAATATACACAATGATAATTATAATGTAAATTATAATGGAAATAAAAAAAAATGTTACTTACTTTGTGACATAATGTTCATTCTTAACTTTTTCATTGCTTAAAAAATTCTTTCCATCATAAATTTTCTGGCTCTTCTCTTTATCGTATTTTGTATGAACTGTATTATCGACTTCCTTGATTTGTTCCTTCCCTGATTTATTCTTATTTATTTTTGTGTTCCTTTTTCCAAACGTTTTTGAATTCAATTTTTTTGATAAATAGTTTAAAGAACAAGATTTATCATAATTTTTGAAAAGCTGGTTATTTTCGGTTAATTGTTTCAACAATTCATCATCAGGCAATATATTTTTCAAGTCACATAATTTTTTAATCAATTTGTGTCTCTGTTTAGTATATTTATAGCGCACATTTAAAGTTAAGTCGTTCATTTTTTTTATCAAATTAGAGAGAATTAATTTAGAAGCAACATGTATTTTGTCACTGTCATGTTGCAAAATTCTGAAATATAAAATACAATAATTTAAATGTACAAGAATTTATAATTTAGAAATGAGAGAACTCTTGTGAATTTCATTATTTTATTACTACTTACTTCAAGGCCAGAGAATTGTACTCGTTTTGTGTATTATTAAATAATATCAAGTTTTCATGAAATGCATTTGTACCGTTCACAATATCCAGTATTTCATTTATTTCGTTTTTCAAAGAACTATTTTTATCATGAATAAGTGCTAATGATGATAATACATGTAGAGATACTTGAAGTTGAGACACTTGATCCAACAAATATGGATCAAAATTGAAAGATTCTGCTGTAATAGAAGGCTTGTTATTCGTTATATTCGCAGAATCTTCCTTAAAAAGCTGTTCTACAAAGTGTTCCATAATTTTCTTATCAACTGCAGTACGTGCTTTAATTTCATTTAACGTAGTATTCACTGGAAACAAAACATCTGATTAAAATATAAGTAATAAATTGGAAATATAGATTTTAACAATCTTCTATGAAATTATTGATTTTACCTTCTGTCAGGGCTTTGCAAGTATTAATAATATTGTGACTTACAATCTTAAGACTTTCAGTATTAATCCCATTTGAGATTGGATCAGCTTCAAGAGTTACAAAAGAATAGCTAAGAATGAAACCAACAATGATACCAATTATAAAAGCCAGAAAAACATTCCTATTTGCCTATGTAAACAAAATAATTATTTTAGATAAAATTCTATTACATCCAGAAAATATAAACAAAAATAATTATTGCAGATCAATAATAAAATGAAACTTATATGTGTATATATACATGGTCTTTCTCAAAATAACTAAACTTTTTTAAAATAGATAACACTACAAATTGTATTAGAAAAATTATATTTTATTTTATTCAAAATATACCTCTTCAAAAACAATACAATGGTATGTATACTCAATGTCACCTTTTGAATATCAACTTTTGAAGGTAATTTTTTGGGATGTTATTGAAGATGCTTGTCACACGAGACTGCTTGAATTTGTTAGAAATGCTATAGCAGTGATATCTTTTCATCAAAGCTTGTTTAAAAAATAATTGCATCGAGCTATATCAAGTGAATATTAATACAGCAATTTGATTTTCAGCTAAAAATAAAGAAACAATAGCATTTCAGCATTGAAATAACTGTAAGCGTCCTCAGTAATTTTTCAAAAACTTTTATCCTCCAACTTGGTTGAGTGTGCAAATTACTATATTGCTCTCAAAGAAGTAAAATAATCATTTTAATACAATTTGTAGTTTCTTCTATTTTAAAAAAGCTTAGTATTATTTAGACAAATCATGTATGTATAAAGACATTTATTTAATACTTGTTTATTTATTTGTATTTCCATCATCTGCAGAGGCTCATGTATGTTATCCTTAATTTGGTTGATTTGAAGCTTATTTGTATTAACAACCTCTGCATCGCTCTCTGTTATGACAGATATACCATCGGATATATCCTCTGATTCTGCATTTATGAACGAGATTTTACTATCGCTACTGCTTGTCTGTGCAATCTCAGTAATCTCAGTATTTGAATCCTCCTGAAAATTAAGAGCCAAGCGTTTAATATTCCAATATTATTCATACTTGCCCACAGTACCAAAAAGTTTCATACGTCAACATTATTTTGCACATTAGAATTCTCATTCTCCTGTACGTCCAACGATTGACGGGTTTCATTGTCGCCGTTTTGTTTATCAATCCAGTTCAATTTGATCCACTTATCCTCGTCTACGTTCATCTCCACCTCTTCCATATGAGGGCAAATTTCGTTGATGTTTACATCATCCATTGTTCTCGTTAGAGAACAACCTTAACACCTCGCCTTTTTTTTCTCCTTCCTCTAAACTGACATTTCCCCTCACCCGCAGGACGATTAAATAAACAGACCCCTCTGATTAATCTCCTTTCCCCTTCCGCCCCTTTATTCTGTCCTTTATTATATTTAAAATCAGTTGTCTACCTCTATTCTATCCCTTCCTCCTTTATTCCTGTTCTTTTCAGCTGCACTGCTGCACTAGTACAATAAGTTAGAAAGAGACAAACATACTTTTTTGCACTCGAACTAATTGCACTAGTGCAGCAGTGCAGCTAAAAAGAACA
This sequence comes from Camponotus fellah, assembly GCA_030586385.1. Lineage (NCBI taxonomy): Eukaryota > Metazoa > Arthropoda > Insecta > Hymenoptera > Formicidae > Camponotus > Camponotus fellah. Next base: position 3,394,545 of record JAPIVC010000107.1, on the reverse strand, counting down.
GACCCAGTATCAGCTGTTTTCTTCTACTGACATATGACACTTGACACTTCCCTCCCCGCGCGACTCGACAGCTGTCACGTGACCACGTGAAGTGAGAGAGCATGACACCTTCCTTCTACGCTCGACGTTTCTCTCTTAAAAAGTATGTATATATGTATATATGTATATATTGTAGGAATTTTATATATATATACAATTAGAATATAGTGTAATAATAAAAAAATTTTCCATAAAAGGAAATCGCGAGACGAGGGACGTAAGACTCGGGATTCGAAAGGACGCAGGAGAGGATGATTGAGCATAATTTTCCACCCTTGAAGAATGATCGCGTCCTCAGGGCGGCACGTGGGGAGCCGGTCGACAGGGTGCCGGTTTGGGTCATGAGGCAGGCCGGGAGGTATCTTCCCGAGTTTCAGGAGGTCAGAGCCCGGCACGACTTCTTCGCCGTCTGCCAGACCCCGGAACTGGCCTGCCAGGTGACCCTGCAGCCGATAGAACGTTTCGATCTCGATGCCAGTATAATATTCTCCGACATCCTGGTGATCCCTCAGGCGATGGGCCTGAAGGTCGAGATGGCAGCGGGAATAGTGAGTGAAAACTTCCTGCAAATTTATGCGTTTTGCAACGTTAAAGCAACGTATGTTATATTCGTGCCTTGTTGTTTATTCTCTGTAAATAAGAGGTGTCTTTTTAGGGTCCGGTCCTGCCACAACCCTTGGCAGATCCCAGCGACTTGACGAGACTCGTGCGACCAAACGTACAAGAGGCTCTGGGATACGTCGGGGATGCTATAACATTGACCCGGCATAAATTGGATGGAAGAGTGCCATTGATAGGCTTCACCGGAGCACCTGCAAGTACTTTCATAGAGAATCGTGCAAAATTGAGAATTATTTCAATACGAGAATACGCACATTGTAGATTTTTGCTGTGTTATAAATTGTATAAGTTGCATATGTATTAATCTTTACTTTTTAGTGGACTTTGATGGGGTATATGATCCAGGGAGGAGGCAGTTCCACAATGGCAAAGGCAAGATCTTGGTTGTATAAGTATCCAGAGGAGTCTCATAAATTATTGCAGATGATTACAGATATTATTGTGGATTATTTAGTGATGCAGGTGAAGGCTGGTGCTCAGGTATATTCAGAAGTATATAATTTGATAAACATTAAAGAACTTTTTTATATAAAAAGAATTTTTATAATATATATTATAAATGCAATAATAGTATAAATGAGAGGAAAGACATGATATTATCTTTTTCCAAGTTACTTCAAGTATTTGAAAGCAATGGCGATTACTTGGATGATGCATTGTTTACAACTTATTCTTTCAAATATCTCAAACAAATAAGCGAACGTGTACGAAAGCAACTGAAAGAAGCAAATATTCCAGAAGTGCCTATGGTATTTATTAGAATTATCTTGAAATGAACAAAAATTACTTAGAAAGATAGAAGATAAATCTCGAATCTGCTTTTCATAGATTGCTTTTCCAAAAGGTGCAACCGTGAATTCTTTAAAAATTCTTGCTAAAGATAAAAGTTACGAAGTTATAGGCCTTGATTGGACTGTCGATCCTGTTGAAGCCAGAAAACAGCTTGGGCCTGATGTCACGTTGCAAGGTAACATGGATCCTTGCGCGCTGTATTCTTCTCAGGTATGTTACATATATTTTTTTTAATTTATAAAAATTATACTAATTAGTGATAATTACTGGTACATTTACAAGGATTTTAAATATACTTTATTATTTTTTTAGGATAAAATTATTGATCGTGCACACAAAATGATATCAAATTTTGGTAAAACACGATATATTGCTAATTTGGGTCATGGTATTTTACCGGATACTCCCATTCTATCTATGGAAGCTTTCATTAAAGGGGTACATTCTGCATAAGTATATCTTTACAATCATAAATACAGATATATATCCTCCTGAGTCCTTTGCTCGATTTTTCAAACATGATCTCTCTTTTATATATCTATGTTACGCATCAAATCTGATGATTATCACACGTATATATATGAATTATGAATTTGTATAAGATGTTGATTTTGTTCATTAATATATAAATTAGTATATAAATTATTTCATAATTTTATTAAATACATTGCATTGCTTTATTCTTTCTCGTTTATATTTACTGGAATTTTATAATATTTCCAAAGTTAAAAGTATTTTCTGAATATTATTCTTCAATAAAGGAAAGTCTTGGCTCGTTCGTTCCATTACATATTTCAAATAATCGTGAAGAATTTGTTCATTTTGGAATTCTTCATTTATTGCTGCTTCATTTTTAAAAAGCATTTTGTATCGGCCGCTTTTAATGTCTTGAAGCATTTTAGCTTTTCGTTGTTTGAAAATCAACGCTTGCAAATTCTGCAAATTATGGAAGATTTCCTGATTATAACAATAATTAAATTTTCAAACAAATAACAATTCTAAAACAAATTCCAAACAAATTCATAAAATTAAAGAAAAAATAATTCACACAACATACGTGATATTTAACAGCTTCTGTTTGTATTATTTCCTGATCCACATTTGGAATAACATCTTCTATCGTTTTTAATACCGTTTGTGATTCCTTACATTTGTCGAGTGTTTCTTTTATTTGACATTCTTGTTCGAATATTCTATTTTCAAATTTCTTTGTATCCTATAATAAATAATCAGCATGATTTATTTTTCAATTAAATCTTGGAAAAAAATTTTGATAATAATTACCTTCGCGATTTGTTTTATCTTCAATTTCTGATCAGCAAGGCGTTTACAGAATATAACTTTTTGATTGTGTTGTCCTTTCGGATCTTTCTTAAATTTGCTCATAACTTTATCTAATATAATGTCTCTCCGCGCGACACAAAATTCCATATCGTGAATCAATTTTTCTTGTGCCCTGCGCAAATGTGACAGACGCATTTCCATTTTATGAATTTCGCTTTTCATCACGGCAATGTCACCACCATTACTACGCTCATCTTTTAACTTTTTTGTTGTTTCTTGCATTAACTGTACCTGAAGATATAAAGTAAATTAAACGATATTTTAAGTTTATTTGTTTGAAATAATTAATTAAGTATTATGTAATATTATATGGCAAATATTCTTATCCTCTATTATAATTACACATTATTTTATTATCACACATATATATTTAAAATTTTACTTTTTTCTCCCATGATAAACTCTCTTGTTGCACCGCATCCAGATTATCTTTCAGAACTGCCTTTTCCTCGTACATCTGCTTCAATTCACTTTGCATCTTTATTAGATTTAATTCTGCATCTTCGAGGGATTGCACTCCCTCATTTTTTGTAATAGAATTTTTGTCTTCTAGCTCTTCCTTTAATCCTTTCTGTATAACTAATTGTGCATTTATCTGCACCAATCTTTGTTGCAATAGATTTAATATTCTCTGCATATTTGATTCTTCTTTATCGAGCATTTCCAAGGTATGCTCTAATTTCAAATTCTTTTGATCCATAATCATAATTTCCTTATTGAGAAGATTAAGTTGTTGCAGCTGTAAATCTCTTTGTTGGCTCAACGAAATCATGTATCCTTCTTGTCGAATCCAGAATTGCTGTGATTTTTTATTATCTTGCTGTATCTCTTCTATATTTTTTTCCAAAGTTATTATTTTCATGTCAAGCGGATTAACTTCTTCACCACCAGTATGTGATAATATCTGTTAAAAAGAAATTATCAAGTAAAAACTCTTTAACATTCTCATATTTTAATAGAATTTTCGAACAATCGATAATATTACCTCTTCAATAGTTTTATTCAAACTAATAATTTTTATTCGTTTCCTTTCAATTGTTGTATCATGTTTCTTGATCTCTCTCTGGATCTCATCTATTTCTTTTCCTTTTACATCATTATTTTGCAAAAGTTCTTCCAATTCTGCCTTTTCATGAGATATGTATGCATTGAGTTGTTCCAATTCTAATAATTTTTTGCCATAAAAATTTTCTGTTTCTACTAATGATAATTCTTGTTCTTGTATTCTCTCTTTAGAATCCACTAATAATTTATTCAAATATCGTGCTGCTTTATCATGTGCAACTTTCTCCTCCAGTTTGCTATATATTATATTTTCCAACTCGTTTTGCTTGCTCAAAAATTTTGCAAATTCTTTATCAACTTCTTCCTCTTCATGTAGCAAATATTGCCACTCCTAAAATGTGAGACATGCATTAAATAATATAATATACAATATTATATATTATGTAAAAAGTTTAATATAACATGTATATTTAAATATATTTTTTATATGTTAATAATTTGATAGCTTTCAATAAATATACAATAATATTTAACGTACATTATTAATTAAATCAAATTCATGCTGTTCATGTTCACTAAATTTTGCCATTTTTACTAATTCAGATTGCAAATTATTTAGTTTATCGTTTTCCACCTCCATCAGTTTTGAAATAATCTGTATATTGTTTTTTATTCGCACATGCAATGAAGTCAAATTCTCGTTATTCTCTACTTCTTTATGAGTTTCTTTCTTTAATTTCTCTATTTCTGTGTGTAACGTGTTGAAGGACTCGCATATTTTCCTGAAAATATATTGTACTACTTCAATCTTTCCCATTTAGCGAATGACAGTAGAATTTCACTGAAATAATTATCTCTTTAAATCAGTAGATGTGATTGTTTATGATATCATCTTCTGCTAAAAATCCATTCATTCAAATCCTTAAAGATTATGGAGATATTACATACTCGCGTTCTGTGTTCAATTGCTCATAAACTTTATTCCGCTTAGTAATATTCAATACAACAGAATTCCAAGCATTGCATAAATTCTTATGTTGCTTATGCAACGCTTCTAGATCGGCATTAACGTCAGCAATCATCTGGCTAATCTCAATTTTCTCTTTATTTTTCAATTGTAACTGTATATCTAGATTGGCTATCTCATTCTTAATCTTCCATATCTCCTCCATGAGTCTAAATATTATAAAATCTTTCTGCTGCTTCTGAGCAATTAGATCTCGTTGAATCGCCTTATCTTTCCTGGACACTTGTTTGGAAATAGCTAGACTATTTTCGAGCTCCTTTTGCCACTCCGAAAATTGTGCTTGTAAAGCTGTAAGTTGCTCCAACTCCTGCGCAAGATTCTCCTCTTTCGTTTTCTCATCTAGCAATTTAGCATGGGCGACCTTACGAACGTCTCTCGCCTCCTTTACACGCGCATCTTTCTCTTCGCGCAATAAAATTACATTTGTTATCATGCTTTGATATTTCTCGATTGTCATTTGCTGCTGTGCTATTTCTTGCTGGGAATAGTACAACTGTAAGCTCTCTGCTTCGTGTTCTTTTTCTATAGATTTTATTTTGGCTTCCTGTAAAATATAATTGCAGTTAATTATAAAACAATTATATATGTAATATATTAGTTTTATTCATATATGTATTGCATTTGATAAATTCTTTTTAAATCTGGAAAAGAGAGTAAAATCCTTACAAGCTCTAATATCTCGCTGCTCAACTTATTGTCAACACGGACAAGATGTTCCCGCAGAGCATTTTGGAATTTTTTCATCAAGGAATCATCTGGATCCAGAACGTTTGGCACATTTAAGGACTTTGGGTCTATCCATAACTTTTTCTTGAATTTAGTCCCTGGTTGCTCCATGCCATTGAATTCATCATCAGAAGGTGCTTTTAAAGTGTTGCTTTCGGCCGGGGTATTCATCGCAGGATTCTGGACCGCACAATATTTTATAGAAAATAAAATCTTTCTGAAAAAAACATACACAAAAGAACTCGCTTTACATTAAATTGATCTGTGTGATCCAAACTGTTGTTGATTCAAACTAGATATGTAACTAAGGAAGCATGACATCATGAGGTTGTCATTATAAGCATAATCAATATTTAAATTTATTTAATACATCAGAATCGATTTAATCAATATATATATTAATTGATATAATTAATAATGTTTAATTGTTATTAAGCAAATAAATTAATTTTTATTAATTAACAAATATAATAAATTTTATCAATTATATTAATTAATGTTGTTATACTTATTACAATAATTAAGAAATATAATAAATTAATTTATTAATAATTAACAAATTAAATTATTAATTATAATAATTGCTTAATTGTTAATTATTAATTATGTTTAATGTCACATTTAATAGTCTCGATTTTATTTATAAATAACGAAAAATATACATAATTATGAGATGAATTTTTTACCACATATTTTATATCTTCATGACAAATATATTAGTGGAATTAATAATACTTTATCGATGGTTGATAATTAAAATTTCCTGCTAACAAAATCAGCAATATCGACGATAAATAAAATTCTCATACTTTGTTATCGCAGAAAGATGAGTTACTAGTCGTGGGACGGAGAATTTCAATTATACTGGCTGTCAATAAAATATAATTCACGAATATATATTATATGCGGAAGACTTTGAGCGCCTACAGTTTTTACGAAACACTAGGAAATCGAGATTAGAGATAATAGTGTATCATGTAACAAAGACTCTCCCCGGACAGGCATCAAGCTGACACGAGCCCACTATTGATTTAGCGCTGTCACCTGTCACCTTCGAACGCGACGCATGTTGTTGCTCCTTCGTTGACAGTTCGAGTGAGAGACCAGGCGCGGTTATGTCCGAATAAGAATATACGACGAGAGTCTTCGTGCTGGGAGAGAATGCGTTGCATTCGCGGTGCTCGTTGTTGAGTGTCTTATTTTAGGCAGCGATGCAGGACACGCGCCTCGTCGATGGGGACATGGAGGAAAGTTGGCCGGAGAGAAGGACCATCAGGTTCAGCGGTACCGACAAGATCAAAAATCATGTGTCATCCAACGATAAGCCGCGGGTGGAAAGCGTGGATCCCCCAGATTATAGGTCGCGATTGTCGGACGGGCAAGATGCGGAGAAGAAACGAAGTATATATACACGTATACAGAGTGTCAGGGCAATCTCTTCCCAAAAAAAGCTCTTGTAGCTTATCTCGAGAGCTTTTCAAAACACTATAATAAAGTATTTTTTCATCGAGTACTTTTCGAGTTATAAAGCTTGAAATAATCTCTTAATTTTACCAAAATTAAAATTTCCAAATTAATTTAATTTGCAATTAACAATTACATTTTTTTTTTAAACAATTAAGTGTTTTCTGTACACCAATTGATTTCTCTTTTATTATTTTGTACATAACAATATTAAAGTAAGATAATCGATGAATATTTTACTAGATATTTTATGGTTTATATAAAATTAAGAGATTATTTCAAGCCTCATAACTCGAAAAGTGCTCAGTGAAAAAATATTTTATTATGTTTTGAAAAGTTCTCAAGGTAAATTACAAGAGCTTTTTTGGGAGGAAGAGATTGCTCTGACACCCTGTATATGCGAATGATTGTTGGAATTTATTTGGCGAGGCAGTAGGATGTCTGCGAAATGAAAATCTGCTAGGGAGGAAAACTGGCATGATGAATTATGTTTTGTTAAATGTAAATAGACAAGATGATACCTTCTGTATAGATGTATAACAACATCACAATTCTTGCAGGATTCACATGAAAAAATAATGTGAATTGAAACAGTCATTAGTTTGATATTTGACAGATTTTCATTTGAGACATGTCGTGTCATCAACTTGATTTATACTAGAAATTCTCATTTTGACAGTGAAATTTTTATATTATTGCATAGCTTTGCTGTTGTAAGCTTGATTAAATTGAGTATATTTAATGTTTCAGGTGTGTCATTGATGCAATTTCTAAGAGCGGAATTAACCAGAGATTATCAGCTGGAACATGACGAGGAGAGATTCTCTGCCAGAAGAGAAAAGGTTTATTCCTTTATAAAAATTCCTAGAGAGGTGGAAAACTTTATGGCATATGGTTTTTTTCAGGTATATACAACAATATTGTATCGTTATGAGAACAAAGTAATTGTCAAAATTATATGATATTTTTAGAATAATTTTCATTACTATTTTTCTTGTAGTGTGCAGATTCCTTTCTCTTTGTGTATACATTTTTACCAATAAGATTTGCAATGGCTCTATGGGCAGTGATTACGAGGCCTTTACGACATTGCTTGAGGTACCTGAGGAATTAATCGATTAATATGATATATATTCATTTATTCAAAAATTTTCACTTATCCCACTTTGTAGGCGCAAAGATGGAAAAGTTGACGGGAGAAATACAGAAATGTACCTAAGTCCAGCTGAGATGTGCGATTTATTAAAGGGAATTGTAGTGGTAGGTTGTTGGGCAGCCACCTGGAAAGTCGACACCTCCATGATGTATCATTTGGTTAAAAGTCAGTCGGTTATAAAGTTATATATATTCTACAATATGCTAGAGGTGGGAGATCGCCTTTTCAGTGCTTTTGGCCAAGATGCTATAGACGCTCTACTTTGGACCGCTACCGAGCCACGCTCGCGTTCAAGTTCCACTCGTACGCCACATCTGGGTACATTGCCACATCTTTTTTTCGCCCTCTCTTATGTGTGTATCCTTTATATATAATTATATTATAATTAATTTAATCCTGATGTAACTCTAAGTCATAGAACATGATATATATTCCTTGACTGTGTTCTCATAAAGTGTTGCATAGCATATTGGTATTATTCCAAGCAACGACGTTAAATGTAGCGATCAACAGCAGTAACAAAGCCCTCCTAACAATTATGATGTCTAACAATGTAAGTATATCATGGAAAGTGTGAAGCATAATTTTTCGCAATAAGACTGAAATATCTAACAATAAGACTGAAATATAGCAAATTTAACTAAATAAATAAAGTAACAAATATAATATACAAAATATAAACGAATCTAAAAATATATACCAAATGTCTTTATATATCACATAATCTATATATATGTCAAATATATCAAATAATGTCTAATATATCAAATATTTTCAGTTTGTAGAACTGAAGGGTTCCGTGTTTAAGAAGTTTGATAAGAACAACTTGTTCCAATTAACTTGTGCCGATGTCAGAGAAAGATTTCACCTAACTATGCTGCTCCTTGCAGTGAGTCTACAAACAATGAAAGAGTATGCATGGCACAGCGATCGTTTTGCCGTTTTGCTGCCTGATTGTGTCATGCTGTTGATTGCAGAAATTCTCGTTGATTGGGTTTGTATTGCAAAATAAATTATATTATTGTATTGCGTAAAACACGTTGAGAAATATGTTAGATTATTGTATTGATAATCGAACTTATCGTATTATTCTTATTACAATTTTATAATTCAAGTCTTGTGTACTTTATTAGTCTTTGTTTGTTTATATGTGTTGTTAACGTTTGTCGCTGACGCTAATATCACCCTATATGTCTGTAAAGGTGAAACACGCGTTCATCACACGTTTCAACGAGTTGCCTTCAACCGTCTACAGGGATTATACCGTGAGTTTGGCTTATGACATGATGCAGGGACGTCGAGAAACAGCGGTCTCGGATCCCTCGGATTTGGTCGCACGACGAATGGGTTTTATACCTCTTCCTCTGGGAGTCGCCATGGCTCGTGTTCTATGCACAACCCTCACGCCATCCGCGAGACCCGCTAATATTATACTTCTATTATTAGCTTATCTTATACTAGTGGCTCTTCGCATATTAAATAGTTTAATTATTCTCGGTAAAGCGTGCGACATAATATCGCACACACAAAATACCGATAAAAACGACATAGGCATGAAATCTCCGTCGCATAAGCGTGCTAATAGTACCGACATGAAGAATCCAAATCTTGGACCGGCCATCCTCTCCAACAGCGCCGTCAGTTTGAATAACGTCTGCTTGAACGAGGTATTTCTAAATACGGAAGAGACGCAAAATAAAACTGAGAAGCTCCAGTGTAACGCCGACGAGTTTGCAGTTGCCGCGAAAACTGTGCTAAGGACAGGAAGCGAACCCCTTCTTCCACAATGACAAATCTTAATAGCGCAATTAAAGTACAATGGTTTTTTCTTATTTATAAATTGTACATATTTTCCGTTGTACATACATATACATGCACAGATATTATATATGGATGCTTTTTTGCAGTAATATTTATATAATGTATCTATGTAAGGATAATACATTTTTGGTTATTGTTTATTCGCACATTTTACTTTTAAACGTCTGCATTTTTGTACGCAAATTTATATGAAGTCTCCTTTGAGTGAATTTTTAGTAATTGTGTTTTAATAATGTATATATCACATACTTAATCTAGCCAGTATTTTTTACTTAGATTTTTTAAATTATTTTGAAATCGATTTTTTTCTTAAAGATATTGAAAGCAAATATAAATATCGCTAAATAAGCTCCTATAAATATTTTATATATTTTTAATGTTAAGAATAATTTTTTAAAAGTATTTTTCAAATTTATAAAAAATTTATTATCTATATGACTGTATTTTCAATATGTATAATTTGCTTTGGATCTGGATATATCCATTTATCGCAATTTAGTAATAATGGCTGCATCAAAGTTTTATAATTCCTTAAAATTATAATTAAGAAGCGAAAGCCAAATTCTGTTTAGTATTGATTTAAAGAATTTTTAATTGTATATTTTGATATTTTTTAAGTAACAATATTATAAATCGAAATAAGATAAAATATAATGATTTGACGACCGGTAACATTAATTTTATCGGAAAAATATAATGATAAATATAATGATTTTGCACAATTACTTTCATTGATATCATAAATTTACTTTACAAATGATATATTTTTTTATTTTTTCAAGAAACTTTCAATATGTAAAAGTTATTAAAAAAGATAAAATAATGTCTTCATCAAAAATAAAAACTGTTAGAAAATTCAGAATTATAAATAACATAATTTCGCGCACAAATAAAATAGCAAAATTTTTTTCATTAAAAATAATAAATCAAAATCCTGTATAAAATATTTAAATGCAACGCGTGTGCGTCTAATCGAAAGTGTCTAATCGAAAATTGAATAAATACTGAAGTAAAATTGAATAATTCTTTATCGGAAAGAAAGAAAAAAAAAGATATAAAAGGAAACGAACGTATCTAATCAATTATAAATTTCTAAATTTACAATTTACTAAGATATAAATATTTAAATATTATTAGTTAAAGTCAATGAAAAGTCTTTCGATAAAATCAATTTAATATTTTTATAAAATTAATTAAAAATAGAAAACATTTATTTTTAAATCAACTAAGAATATTTTAATAAAATGATTTAATAATATTTTTATAAAACGAATTAAAAATATAAATATTTTATCAAGACCAATTAAAACCAATTAAAACCCGTATAATCATATAATATATCTGCCTTTTCGTCCTTTCGCGCGAATCCAGTCGATTTTCAAAATTCATCGTTACGTCACAGCGGCTCGACGCGCGAGCCACTCTCCCTCGCTCTTCCCCCTTCCCTTCCCACTTCCACCAATCCCGTACTCGCTCTCTCGCTCCTTCTCTCGCGCCGTCCTTTTCCCCCTCCCCACCACCGACCGCGGGCAAGCGCGCACGCGCGCGCGCGGGACGACACGACACGACACGAACGGACGGTGGAGAGGAGGCGGTGGAGGAGGTCGGTCCTCCGCTCTTCGGGAGCGCGAATCACGCGAATTCGCGCGATAGTAACGTAGATCGACGACGTCCTCGTCGAGTCCCGGTCGCGTCGCTCCGACTCCTCTTCCCTCTCTCTCTCTCTCTCTCTCTCTCTTTCGCGCGCGCGCTCAGAACAGAAGTTGAATGGACAAGGGTACCAAATACCGAGTGCCAATCGGCGACGCCTGCGTGTCTATGCGCGTGTGCTTCGACTCGCTGTGCTGCTCGTCGACGCAGGACGACGCTGCCTCGTCGCAGCTGCCGTCGACGCACGGCGCTGCCGCCGCCGACGTCGTCGCCGTCGCCAGCAACAGCGCGGCCACCATCACTACCACCTCCAGCGCGGCGCAAGTGCCGTCGTCGCACATCGTCGTCGCCGCCGCCGCGGGAGGTAGTGCGTCTCACCAAGCCGTAGCCATGCCGAGCCTGGGGGAGCTCCTGGAGATGCTGCCCGCCAAGGACCACCGTATCCTCGAGCTCCAGCAGCTGCTGTGCGACAAGGACGCGCGAATCACCGATCTCCAGGACCTGCTGCGCGCCAGCGACAAGCGGCTCATCGATCTACGGGACCTGCTGCACGCCAGGGACGAGCGAATCGCCGAGCTCGAGGCGGCCGTCTGCTGCCGCGACGCCGAGATCCAGGAGCTGCGCAGCCACCTCGACAAGTTCCTCAGCGTCCTGCCCTTCAGCGCGGCGCCTCCGCTCACGCCGACCAAGCCGCGCACCCGCGATCGCGCCCAGGGGATATCCGCGGAGCCGCCGCTCCAGGAGCTCGCGCCTCTCGCGGTCGTCGACAAGAGCGACAGGTTCGTACTCCACGCGTCTGGATTATTCAATGCTCGCACATGCCCGTACAGCACAGAAATATCGCAGCGATATTGCGGCAATATTGCAGCAATATATTGCAATATTATTATGTTGGAAATATTAATAATATTGCTGCAATATTCCGTGCATGTATGGCATGTGCGTGTGTGCATATTTGTCACGCATACACGTGTGTGTGTGCGTGCGTCGTGTGCACGCCCGTTCTGCTTTTTTTATCCTCCCCCCTCTCCCCCTCCTCCTCGCGCGCACCTTGCGCTCCGACCTTGCCTCGCCGACCCTCCAATTTCCCGCATTAAAACGTGGATATTTTTAAACATCCGTTGGATGCGCGGCGCGCGCGCGCGCGCGCGCGCGCACACCTCCCTCAGCTGACGTTTCTTTTCGATTTTGACAGACGCATAAAACGCGATCGACCGTCAAGAGTGCGTATATGTATATATGCACCGTCGATAGCCGGTGATAATAAAGTACAGTGCGAGGCAAAATGATGGCACGTATACACACGCGTGTTCTATATATTGGGCGCTCGAATAAACACAAATGTCTCTTTCTCTCTCTCTCTCTCTCTCTCTCTCTCTCTCTCTCTCTCTCTCTCTCTCTCTCTCTTTCTTTTTCTCTTTATTTCTCTTTCTTTCTGCGCGGAGTATATTTTTAGAAAGTTGTTGCAAGCGTGAAAAAATGTAGGAGCTAAAAAATTAGCATACTTCGTAGAAAATGCAAAGAAGATTGTAACGTTGATTATTTAATAAGATTTATGTTCCGCTCGTACGAGACATTCACCGGGTGTGTTGGAAATTATTTGTACATTTTTCGTTTTTTATTCTCTTGGACAAAGCTTGTCCTCGAGAAGATTTGACATCCTAATTCTTCTACATTTATCGTAAGAGAATGTATGATGTATGTATATAGGATGTGCAAGATAGACATTTTCCTTTTCGACGAATTTTTCAGAGAAACATTAAGCGGTTCATTTTTTTTTGTATCAATTTATCACTTTATACGAATGCAAAAAAATACATCTTACTAATTATAGCAGAAGATGAGATGAATCTATAAATAGATCATAGATCGATTTGATTTGTATGATTTATAGAGTTAGGTCAGATTTATACAAAGTTAGGTTTATCAAAATTTGCGACTAATTTCGCGCTTTAATTGAAAAAAGTGTGTTATAATTTCGGCACAAATTTCTTTATTATTACGAGTATGCAAAAGTGATCCTTGTCCATGATTGATCTCGCTGATTTTGAGATCGTCTTTTTTAAACATCTTTTTTTTAATTCATCATCGATAATATCATCAACAATTTATACTTATTTTCGGACATCCTTCACTTTCACGAAATTACACTTTTGCTGAATTGTAGCTAATATTTTTTTACTCAGGTAACCGATTACATACTTTCCTAACGGATCTTTTTGATGGTTTAGAGATAAATTAATTGAGACAATTTTCTTCTATTGTTACAATTAAATGCCTTTGATTGAATAATTAAATATTTCTTACTAGGTTTCTAATTAAAAATTTGTGGAAATTATTTTTAAGATACGATTCAAAAATAATTTAAAAATGAAATCTTGCAATTTATTTGCTAAAGATTGAGACGCCAAAGTCCTTAAGTCCTAATTATTAATTATATATAATAATTATTTAATATATTAGTAATTATATTATAAAATTGATTTATTGATTTCATATTATAATTTCTTATGATTTCGAATTAATTCAACATACTTTGTAAAATCTTAATAATACCAAATTACAAGACACAATATAAATTCGCGTACAAACAAGAGTGAATTTAAATCAGCACGAATATATATTAAAGTAAAAAGAAAAAAAAGAATAATATAATGCCGTATATTAATTATGTCTATCGATATTCCGGCAATGCCGGATTTTATTTTTAGTTTCTCCAAAAAAGAAAAAGTTTAATACAATAAAATCAGAAAAAAAGGAGAATAATTTCACAATTTTTTCTATTTTTGTTTCATATCATATTATTTCAATATTCATTTCAATTGTGTTCTATTCATTGACGTCTATGATCATTCTGTTTTATTTATCAGATGTACACGCGACTTAATACACGCGTAGGTGCTTAAATATTAATACACACACACACACACACACACGTACATGCGCGCGCGCGCGCGACGTAAATATTGAAGCCGGCGCTAATAAATGTTCGGCGGGGATTTGCATTCCGCGTGTTCGAAGGCAGTAGACTTACAGGTTACGCCATGAAAGATGGAGAGATCAGTATAATGTTTTCCCTTACGAGAAACTTGCAGCTGACATTTAATCTTCTGTGGACTGGTCTTTTCCCTTTTCTTTAGATGAATAAAATTTATGAAATTACCGCGCGATTGCTATTTAATAAAAAATTGGTTTTGATTCTGGCATGCAATTTATTTAAAAATTTATGTTAATTGTTTTATAACTCTTTTTCAAATAATTATCGAATATCTTTCATAATCGAGATACACTAAAAATTGCTAATAAATTTTAACTTAAAATTTCGTGTACATTTGAGATTCTCAAAAAAAGCTCAACTACTTTTAATTATTATAAATAGAATGCAAGGAATAAATAAGTAAAGAATAAGAATTTTAAATGTGTTGCGCGCACTTTTATTTCAGAAAATTTATCAAAAATAAGAAAAAATGTGATGCTGAAGATTAAAAATCGGACACAGTATCGCATTCGTTTATTAGAAAGTTAATCTATTTAAATATTAGATCTTTGCTCGGTGACTCGACTATTGCCTTCACATTATCATGGAATGATGCAAGTTATGGAAAATAAATATCCCGTTTTTAAATTTCTATAAATTACTTTATATTTATTTTTATTATAATTTGACTTTTTGATAGATATTATTTATATTACCACACGAAAAAAAAACGATTTTACATTCATATGCATTCTACAAATAACGACCCATCATGTTAACTCTAGGAACGAATAATTTTTTATAAATTTACATTACTTTACGATAATATTTATGAGGGATTTAGCTGGAAAAATATGAGAAATTTATGGGAGAATAATTTGCTGAAACTTATATGTATATTTTTTCTATTTACTTATCACAATTTTTCTTAATATTTAAGATATACTCTAATTTTGACTCTCTATTTTTTGTAGAAAAAAGTTATTTTTTATTTTATTTTTTTAGGTATGTATATTTTTTCTATTTACTTATCACGATGTCCATTATGTTTTCATAATTGAGCTAGCTGTTGGAATGTATTATCGTCTTATCGTATCGTATAAAAATTCGAGAATACATAACTATCTTATCTACTGTTTTTAGAAAGAAGCAACAAAATCTACTGTCGTCGAAGCAACGATGTTTATCGATGATAATCGAAATTCGACGCGCGAACGCGAAACAATCAAAACGCAGGTCAGCAGCAGGTGCTAATTTTAAACTCGGTGCATTTCATTATGCAAACGCTTTCATTATGGATGGATCAATGCATGCGTTGCGATTTCCTTTTATCGTGCGATGATTCCTGTAGGGCGTGGTTGAACGTGATTAATTAAGTGGCATTCGAAATTTCGATACGCGTTGCGTAATCTCAATCTCTCTTCGCTCTCGATTTTTTATAACGAGATATGAATGATAATAACGAGATGAAATATATTTTGAACTTTTTTTAACGAGGCCTCGATCTATAAAATTAAGTTTTATTTTATCAACTTATTATTATATATCTTATATTATATTATATTAATATATATATATATATATATATATATATATATATATATATAATGTAATTACATTATTATATTATTAGATTAATATATATAATATAATGATTGAAAATCAAACCCTTTTCACGCGATTGAAATGCAAAACTAATAAAATATCTTTATAATAGAAAAAAAATGTGTGGCATCGAATAAAAATTTGAAATGACATGTGGAGATTATATTCCCAGAAAAAAATACAAATTTTTTAAATACAACAAAATATAATTTTCTAAATGACTCTCTGAAAAAAACAGAAATATAAAATATAAAATATAAATATACAATATGCAAATTAAAAATATAAAATTATCAATAAAATATAATTATTTTTATTGATAATTTTCAGTTTTCAATTTTCATATTTCAATTATATATTTTACATTTAAAATTGGAAATATAAAATTATCAATAAAAATAAAATTATTTTTATTATATAATATTTTATTATATATAATTATTTTTATTATATAATTATTTTGATAATCTTATATTTTCAATTTTCATATTTCAATTTTATATTTTATATTTCTATTTTTTTTCAGAAGAGTAATTTAAGAGAAAATTATATTTTGAAAATTTGTATTTTTTTTCTGAGAATATAATCACATGTTTCAAATTTTTATTTGAGGCCGCACATTTTTTTTTTCTATATTTGATCTGCTTTGCATTTCGTTTCATTATATCAATCGCGTGAAAAATGTTTGATTTTCAATCTGACATCAAGGACGTATAAAGCAAGGGTGGAGAGGATGATACTAACATCTGTTGCGTCTGTTGTGTGCTGGGAATACCTGTTGCGCCTAAAACACCTGTTGCTTCACGCTTTATTCCTTTCACCTATTGAATTATCATATTTCAAAGTTTTTTTGTTTTCATTCATAAGATCATTGTTGAATCTTCATCCATTTCTGCCATTAACACAGAATTCTTACATTGTAACTAATCGTAAATTCAAAAACAATAAGTTAATTTAATTAATTTCCATTCAATTTTGCGCGAAAAAAATGTATCTCTCTTCATGAAAAAAAAAAAGATTATTTTATTTTCGTTTGGGTAGCACGAGAAATTTCGAGCGAAATTAATCAGATTTAGAATGTTATCAACAAACAAATTATAACAAAAAGTAAAATTTGCATTGATCAGAAATACACACCTTCGATCTACATATGTGAACCTACTATCAATGCAAGATTAGCGCGTTGTTTAAACAATCTTACGATTAGCAGCGACTTAATCGTCCAACTGTGTGCATTGGACGTTGCATTACTGCGTAATTGCAAATGGAATAGTCATTCTACGTTGCACGTTCGGATTCGAGCTAGTTTGCATCAGTGCAACGCGTTGCAGAAAGACGTTTGCATGGCACGAGCCATTTCCAGAATGTCAAAGATGTCTCACATTACATTCATATATTCATATATTCACTCAAGTATATACTGTGCCAAATGATCCATGAATAGTCTCTTGTATCCTCTGCACGTCACCTCTAAACCCATTTTGTATCACGATTTTTTACATCGAAATATATTTCCCTCCGCCTTTTTATTTAAAATTTTTTTTCCTTTGTTTAAATATATATTTAATTGATAAAATATATTATATAAATACATATTATATAAATATTAATATAAATATTATATAATATATATTTTTTAATATAAATATTAATATTATATTAATGTTATATAATATTTATATAATATTTATATAAATATTAATATTATATAAATACATGTTTATATATATATTTATAAAAACAAATATAAAAGTATATATTTTATATATTAATATAAAATTTTAATATATAAATACACTAGATAAAAAAATATACATCTAAAATATAAAAGATATATTTACTTAACCGATAAGATATGTGTTTATTTAATCGATAAAATTAGCTCTCGAGTTCTTAAATAAATGCAGACGGAAAATGGGATTTAAAGTGGCCAATTTATCTAAAAATAGAAGTCAAGGAATCTTGGTACGTTCAGCAGTCGCGATAGCAGAATCGCGTTATAGCGAGCTTCCGGTCTACGCCCGGTACACGCGAGATCTCGGTCAAACTCGCTATTATGAAAAAAAAAAGAAAAAAGAAAAAATACGACGGCAGATAAGAGCTCGCGATGCAGGAACTATCGTTGTGTGTTTGGACACGTGCGTATGGAAGGCCGCGTAAGTTGTATCATCGGATCGATCTTTTACCGCGATAATCGGAGTGTCGCGGATAACGATCATCCATCGATATAGGTACATGTCGCGCGGAAAAAAAATAGTGACGAGCGATTTTTGCCGCGTGGCCTCGTTATCTTCTGCGACGGAAAATCGCCTTACAATCACTTCCGTTAATAACATTATGAGAAAGACGAATTCGCCAATTTGTATGGTATAATTAAATTAAATATTAAATAACTAAAATAACTAAAATTAAATAACTAAAATATTATATTAACAATATTAAAAATATTAAAAAATAAATGTTAAAATATTTATATAATATTTTAGTATTATTTAAATATTTAAATATTATTTAAATAGCAATATTTAAGACTAAATATTAATACTAATCAATTTGTTGCTTTATATACAGGGTGTCCCGCAATTACTGTTCTATATTTTAAAGGTAGATTCTCTGGCCAATTTAAAAACGATTTTTCCTCAGCGAAAATGCCGAAGAAGATCATTATTTTTTGCATATTCCCAATTTTTGTCATGACATATCTTTCTAACTAAGCCTTAAATTAAAATTCTATTAAAGTAAACTCTACCTAAAATTAACTAAAGAATGTGACTTTATTAATATTTTATTCCCATAAGGCTTAGTTTGCGAAAAACCCTTTATTTTCAATCATTTATAACTCGAAAACTATTAGTGCCTCGACATTTTCGCTGAGGAAAAATCGTTTTTAAATTGGCCAGAGAATCTACCTTTAAAATATGGAGCGGTAGTTGCGGGACACCCTGTATAATCATAAATTTATTTCTTTTAACGATTATCTGAAAATATTGATGTTGAAAATTTAAGTGATTGCTTTATATTTATTTTGAAGACACTACTACAACGAATTATAAATGATAAACAAATATATTATAATAATTGCTACAGAATTAAGAAATATGAAATTCATATAGATGCATTAACGAAATGTCATAATGATAAAATGATCAAAAGTTATATTAATATCAATTTGATATCAAATTATTAATGAATTAGTGAAATGTTTCTCAATTTATTAAAATAATTTCGATTTTATTGTTCACAAAGTTTAAAAAATGATTGAAAATAATTCAACACAGATTGTTAGAAAGGAAAATTAATGCAAATTACATTCCTACGATTTTAATATTAAAATATTTCTCGAATTATTTGCTAAATTTGATAATTTTATGATTCCTTTTAAATTTGAAAATCTGTTAAAATATTCTTCGATAGTTATTAGATAAAATAAAAAAAATCAACTTTTTTATCCTTATCCCTTTTTTAATTTATAGATCGTACAGATTAAAAAATTTAAATGTAGTTTTTTGTTAATTTTAATATTAAAACGTTTAATTGTCTTTCACTTTTGATATTGAAACATTTAATTGCTCTCAATAAGCTATATCATTCCCGTATTTAATGCTCATGAAATAAGTTTTTGATTGATACATCTTGAAAGCAATTGGTTAAAAAGTATATTAATATCAATATTAGAAAAGAATTTAATTCTTCTGTACGATAATAAAATACTTCCACATTTTTTGATTATTTCAATTTAAACGATAAGCAATAAATTCGATACTGTATATCTCAAGAGAGTAAATAAATCAAGAAATATTTTAATGTCAAAATCTGAGATTTAATTAATTGCATTGCCAGCTTATTTTTCGCAACAATATGTTCTCTATTATTTTTTAGATTTATTTCGCGAATAAATTCGGAATTAGAATAATAATAAATTAACATTTAATTATATTATATATTTAAAGTTCTTTCTCCTCTCCTGGAGATTAACAGAAATCTAGAAGTGCGTGATGTCTAAATTAATTGTAAATCATATATGCAACTTATTTATTGTTAGACAATTCTCTAAATACAATATAATCTGATCAAATACCAATTCTCTAAACTTTTATATCTCAAAATGATGTGAAGTTAATTAGATTAAGTGCTGCAGATGAGCAAGATGAGCATTAATTAATTAATTTCAGAAGTAATAAAATAATAAAATAATAAAAATAATAAAATAATAAAATAATAATTTACCTGACATTCATGCCTTTCTCTCCTTGTTTATTTGTTCTTCATGGCACTGACACAACACTCTCTTACAAGACGAAAATTATAATTAGACAAAAGTACGATTCACTCAGCGAATTAGAAATTTTACGAAATGTCATCTCTGTTGCTCATAAATAATATGAAATGCACACATGTTACGGCAATTTTATCACATCTCATTATTATTAATGTAACAATCGTAAGGACTCATCGCGTTTCGTATTTTTCTAATACTTGTCGCGATCGCGCTTCGAGAGATAATGACGTATAAATATTCGAGGGAGATGAATACGCATATATACGAGTAATAATACGCGTGTAAATATTGTGACGTATGGCGCGCTGGTGTTTTTTGTTTTTGTTGTCATTCTTGCGACGAGACTCGACGGGGGGCGGGAGGTGGAGGGGTTGGCTCGCGAGACACTTCGTGACACGTTCTTTATTTATCGTGTTTTCTCGATCGCGATGAGTGCTAGAAATCAATCGCAATGATTCTTTACGATTATTACAATTAGTTTCGTAACGAGAAATCGTCATAAATTAAGTACATTTCTCGTTCACGTGTATCCTAATTCTAACCTAACGTAACTTTGGATTGGATCGCGCGATTTGTCAGTGCCAGATTTTTGCGTAATAAAGTGCATTAATCGAATTTTCGATCGTAATTAATCGTTTTTGGAAAAATGACGTAATAATAAAGAAGGACAAACGAGAAAGGAGAAGTAAGCTAGGGAGAGAAAAAGAGAGGGACATTGAGCAACGACAGACCAATCATGGAGGTATGTCATTTATGTATATAATTAAATGTTAAATTATATAGCTGATTTTATTAGTCTAACTCAAATTTACTCCTCGCGAAATAAATTTAAAAAATAATTAAAAACTTATATTATTTATTTAAAAAAACTATTCAAAAATATAATGCAATTAATTGTTTCTTCCATTTTGATATTAAAAATTAATAAATTCACGAATTATTTGTTTTGGTTGAATTTGAAACGCTTAAATCTTTTTTTATTTTAAATATATTAATATTAATATTATTCAAGCTGTTTATTTTTAAAGTTGCTGCCCAAGTAATTGAGAACTAAAATATTTCAGGAAATATTTTTTATCAAATTGAAATATCCTATTTTTGATTATTTTATATAATTAATGTATTTATAAAATTTTTGACGTTTTTGAAATTTTCTTGGGCGATTAATCAGAAATTAATTCTGATATAATTTGTTAAATACACAAATATTTTTTCGCAAAAGTAGAGTACCAGCAATATTAAATCAAGCTCCTTTTTCTTTCACATATCATTTTAATATTAAAATTTAATAGTATTTTAACTTCCTATTAACTTTGTGGTAATAAATTCGAGAGTGGAGCAGGAAATTGGTAGATAAACTAGCCTTCGATTATGTCATACATCGGGATTTTTGAATTCTTGTGATGGAAATACAGATCTGAAAATATCTCCCCTTGTGCGATTTACAATTCGTCAAATTATAATTTCTTTTGTCGCGGTTTTTATCCGTTATTTTGCCTTCAGAGGATCCATAGGTATGTAAATCCGAGATCACCTCGTCGAGATACATCGTGTCGATTATTCGTATGCGCGAGGAGACGCATATACTTGGCTCGATACTTGAACTGTGACGATATAAGGTTCATTGTCAGTCATCGGATGCTTTGTACACGTTACGGAATTTCGAATACGTCCTTAAGAAAATTTTTCTGTATTTTTTTTATAGAGAGCTGTTTCTTTACTCCCAAAAATATTCCTTGTATATGTTCTTATTTATTTTTATTTATTTACTTTTTATTTTTATTTATTTTTATTCATTTATTTTTTATTTTTATTTATTTATGTTCGAGATAAATGCCTTAATTGCTTTTAGATTTTGTCCTGCAAATTCAGCAAAGCAACATTGAACGTTGTTTGTCCATGAATCGAGTCCTACATCATTAACTTCATTGCAATTTTTTTGTTTTTTTTTTTTATATAAATGTCATATTTATATAATCGAATCGATCAAAAGAGCTATTGATGAAATACAAAGTTATGATTTTCTTGTGTTAATTGCTTTGAAATGCATTCTTAGAACGTCATATGTAATATATGTATATGTAATGTTAATGCACAATAATTGCATGTATGATCGATACATTAAATACAACTGAAATATTAAATTGATAAATTTAATTTTAATTACAGACAATTATATAATTCTCTCAAAAACAAGTCTATTATATGTATAATTATATATACATATTACGTATTTTTATTTGGCATCTCTGCTTCTCTAATTCTTCGTCTTTTCATAAAAAAATATAGCTATAAAAATGAATAATTAAAATTATAAATTAATATAAGCAATAATTATAAGCAATGTAGCATGTTATCAATCACTGTCACTTTCAAATATTCATGGCTTTTATTTAAGTCCATTTAAGTGAATGTACTAAGAAACGTAAATTATAAATAATATTATAAATATTTATAAAATTTATAAAATCTTTTTAATTTTCATCGGCACATCTAAAAGAATTTTTTTTGTGTACGCATATATACAATCATACACATACGAATATACGCGCGCATCTGTAATTAAGCGTACTTAATTAATACGAGTAATATTATTATCTCTATTAATATTAACGATTTTTTAATGACTTAATAAGAAGCGCAACGCGATATAAACAATGGACTCGATATAACGTTTTGCGACAATTGTGTCGTAGATTTCTCTCTCTCTCATTTCATTCGCCGACAAATAATTAAAAAGAAATAATTATTTAATTTTCTACTCGCTGTCGGATTTATTATGATTAATGCGTTCACGCATTAGTCCGTTTTAAGTGGCTGCGTAAACTGTATCGACACTAACGCACCGGTGATTTACCGGTCATAAAGAGTTTGACGGAGGTGCTATTTTCGCCTCCTTTCCCTTCACCTCCCTCCCCTCGCACGTCACGGAACGGTTGTAAGAAGATTGCATTTCTTCCACACGCATCTCTTTAATTGCAAAGCCCTCTCTCTGCCCACTTGCTGTTACTCGGGCTCTCGATTTGACTCGTTGCAGTCGGGTCGGGTGTTGAAACCAGTCGGGTGACGTCACGTATAATTACTTCTTTGATTCACTCTCTTTCTCTTCTATGGTGACTCTGGTGTACGAACGAATTTGTCGGTCCCCGATGTCAGTGATGTAACGAGAACGAGAACTTTCCTTTTAATATTTATAAGTAATTATAAATATTTATAATTATTTGCAATATAATTATAGATATTTATAATTGTTAAATTTCTCATTAAATTTCTTTCTGTAATATTTTTAATTTATTACACGTGTCAATTACATATATGTTGAATCATAAATATTGGATTGGAAAAATTGAAATGCAGGAATTAATATCCTGTGTTTACAAAACAATAGAAATAAAAAAAGATTATCTTTTTATTAGCACAAAAAAATTTCCATGATTTTATATTAATTTTTTATGAGAAGACTTATATTTTGTTGTTGCATCTAACTTTCGTCAAAAATAATTAATTGGATATTTTATATATTAATATACACACATATGTATATTCTATATGTTTAATATTTTTATTTATTAATAATTTTTTTAATTTTATTAATAATTTTATGTATTAATAATAATACATTAATAATAATTAATAATAATTATATATTAATAATAATAATAATAATTAATAATAATGATATATTAATAATAATAATAATTAATTAATATTAATAATAATAATATATTTATATTAATAATAATATTTATATTAATAATAATAATAATAATAATAATAATAATTAATAATAATGATATTATATATGATATATTAATAATAATTATTATTATTATTAATAATAATGATATATTAATATTAATAATATATTAAATAAAAGAAAATTCTCTGTTTTATCACAAGTAAATTATTAATCAATTAATATTAGTGCAACTTAAATCTCTATACATTTGTTAACGACAAATGTTTCGACATTTTTTAAATCACTTTCCTGTCTTTGTAGAAATCCGAAAATATGATAAAATATTAAACTTAGATTCTCTTATTTAATTTCTTCCAATCCAAATAACATATACATATTTATATGGATATAAAATATACATTTTTGCGGAGATATATATCCTCCCTTATTTAGTTTTCACAACAATATACATGATATTATAGTGAAAAAAATATGGCATTCAAGCTAAGAAAAATTCGAAGGAATTCAAGAGAGAGAAAAATTTCGCTGCGTATGTTTTCTTCGCGTACAATAATAACAAACATTTGACACCTGACAAAGCATGACTCTCGCGTGCCAACAAAAAATAACATCGCGCGTAATTACAATCGTGGCATAATTCGCCATCGCATATTTTTAATATCGTTCGAAAACGAATTTCTTTCCTCCGACAGCGACTTAATTTCTCAAACGGCTGCGCGTTTCGCCTTTTTCTTAACGCATCTCTCGATGTTATATTAAAGCGAAACAGATGTTCGCGCGCCACGTGGAAATGTCACGCAGTTACGCTACTGATGCTGCGAATTTGCTCGCCTCTCTCCCCCCGCATCCCCCTTTCCCCCGCATCCCTCTCTTCCCTCGCAACCCCTTCCTCCCGCAACCCCTTCCTCCCGCATCCCCTTCCTCCCGCATCCCCCTCTTCCCTCGCAACCCCTTCTTCCCACATCCCCCTCTTCCCTCGCATCCCCTTCCTCCCGCATCCCCCTCTTCACTCGCATCCCCTTCCTCCCGCATCCCCCTCTTCCTCCCTTCTCCGCTCTCTTTTCATTCTGGCTTTACTCGTCGTCCCTCCCGCGCTTATCTCGGCGCAGGTTAAAAATAGATTCTATCACGGCCATCGGCGATATTTCGAAAAGCTGAAGCCGAGAGAGAGAGAGAGAGAGAGCGAAGCCGGCTCGACGAGAAACGAGCTCGGGCGAATTAGCGCTTCGGCGAGCGGCTCTCGCGATCTCTCGCGTCAGCTGATCTCGGCTGGTGGCGCCTTCTCGTAAGTTTGACATTTCCGTCGCCGATCCACCTGCTGTTCGCCTTCCCCGTCGCTCGGTCGGTATATATTTCTCGAAATGTGTATCCTACTGGAAACGAGAAAGGAGAAACAAGACCTGATTGAAATATATTGAATATGTGATTAATATATGAGATATGTTTAATGTATATACGATTATATATATAATTAAAATAAAATTATGAATAAATATAATTATAAAAATAATTGTAATTATAATAAACATAATTAAAATTACGAATGAATAAATAAATAAATGAAAGAATAGAATTAAAAAATAAATAAATAAATGAAAGAGTAAAATTAAGTAAAAAAATCCTTCAAATATTATGAAAAAAAGTTTATTAAAAATTGTACATTTGTATCATTAAAAGGATGGAGATATCATTTGTTTAAATTTATATTTAAATCTTTTTAGATATATGTAGAATTATTAAATATTAGTAATAATAAATATTTCATAAAAATTTCATTAACATAGAGTGATGAATCTTATCAATTTGCAATCAAAAAAGAGATTTTCCAAAAAAAATAAATGTGTAATATAAAAATCTCTCTTTATAAATATGTATATATAACTTATCTAAAATTTCTCTCTTTCTCTCTTTCCTAACCGAATATCTTTTTAATGGCAAATTTCTAACTAATATAAGGCCGATTTTTCCCTAGCGAAAATTCAAGATATTTTAATAATTTTAAGCTATATAAATAAGAGATTGAAAAAGAAATGCTTTTCACAAACTAAATTTTGAGGAGCTAAAATGAAAAGTTAATCCATTTCAATTATTTTTTTCAAGTGGAGTTTATACTTTAGAAAAGGTATTTTTTAATATAAATTTTTTTATTTGTTAATTGATGACGAAAAATATGACGAAAAATTTGGTTGATTAATTCATAATGTTCATATCAATTTATATCATAATATTCTTTATTTACATCATTATATGTAATTTTGATTTTTGTTTACGCTATTCGGGTTACGTTAATTTTTATTTATAGTTTATTTTTAGCTTTCTTCGTACCTCTATTTTGTTTAGATAGAAATCTTTTGTATAAGTATTGTACAATTCTTAATTTTAGTTATTTAATTTTGCAAAACATAATTTTTTTTTAATATTTCCGTTTAAATCAAAAATAACAAATGTAAAAAATTTAATTTTTTTTTTTTTCCATATATTATAACTTATCAAAACTAAACTGATTATCGTGCAAACGTATATAATTATTTATAATGACACTATTGTTCTTCTATTTCATTATTTTACATTTGTTTATCTTTATTTTATTATTGAAGATATATTTTTTAACAAAAAATATCAATCAATTTATTTAAATAAAAACTCTTACACGATATTAAAAAATATTCCCTTTAATAAATTTTTAATTTGAAAATTACACTAATTTAATTAAATTTATATGATAAAAAAGTAAAAAAAAAATAATAACTTCCCTCAAAATTTTCACTAAAAAAAAAATCGATTTCAAAAAAGCATCTGTTTATTACGTTATTAAATCGCAAAAATAACCATCAATATTGCTTAAAAGTCTTAAAAAATCGATATCCAATTTTTTCGAGAGCGTCGAACTCTAAAGTAAAGAACCTTAACGTCAACGAGATATTTATAAATATTATCAATGATAAACTGTTGGACAAAAATAACCAATGCTTACGTTTTTATCGATAATTATCGATGAATTTACTTGATAGCATCAATCACACAATTCGATGGCCAGAACGCAATGATTGAAGGTATAGTTCGCATCTTGATTCGCACGCGTTGATTCTCTCTTTCTCGTTTCGAATTAAATTTAGAGACGAACGACACTTTTTTTCCGCGACGATTTATTTAATAATATCTTTTATTGTCACTTCGAGACTAATATGACGCGCATATGACATCAATTCGACTTAAGTTACGATTTTACTAGCTTAAATCGAAGGAGAGATAATATTTTTTTTTTTATTTTCTGAGTTTTCGAATTCGTTGGAATAAATCTTCCTCAGAGAGCTGTGTGTGTGTGTGTGTGCATGTGTGTATAATATATTATTAGAATGAAAAAATTAGGAAATTATTAACGAAAAATCCTGAAGGATATAGGTATATTATGCATATTTTATCAAAATTGAATTTTATATTTATTATTTAATACAATTATATTAATTAGGATATATATATCTCTCTCTTTCTTTTAAAATGAAAGATGTAATGATTTAGCAAAGGGCATTCACGTCTTCCCATTGCATTAATATACAGTACGTTATTTATGCACTTGATGTGTTATCCATTTGTCAATTTTCCATTATCTATCTCTTTTTAGTCTTAATCTATATCTTATCTTATGTATATAGTCTATCATAGTAAATAAACTATTATTTGATGACGCCACCAATTTTGGTATACAATAGTCGAAATTCTATTCGCCATCTTTTTGAGAGAGATAATTTGAAAAAGATAATATCTAGAAATATTATTTTTTTCATTATTGCAATTTTTCAACAATTGTCTATTTTTGACGTCTTATAAGTTAGCGGAACAAAATGGGCGGAATCAATTCTAATTGATATTTTTATTTGTTGCTCATTTGTTGCTAAAAAGTTGCCAAAGAAAAAAAATTTGTTGCTCTATTATTTTTTTAAAAATCATGTTACGCTAAAGGAAGATTAAGTTAGCGGAACAATATATATAACAACAAATTATACGTAATAATAATATAAAAATTTGTTGCTAATTTGTTGCTAATTTGTTGCTCTTAAAATATTCAATTTGTTACTTGCAAAATAAATTTAAATAATAGTGGAAAACTTTTTACAGCGTGCAACGCTACAAGAGTAAACTATTAGAAAAAAATTTGTTGCTCGCTTAAATTTGGTATTGAAATATTATTTGAATTTGTTGCTCTCGAAATATCCAAGTTTCGAATTTGTTGCTCACGCAATAAGTTTAAATAATGATGAAAAACCTTTCACAGCGTGCAAAGCTACAAGAATAAACTAGTAGAAAAAAATTTGTTGCTCGCTTAAATTTGGTATTGAGATATGATATGAATTTGTTGCTCTCGAAATATCCAAGTTTCGAATTTGTTGCTCCTGCAATAAGTTTAAATAATAATGAAAAACGAGCAACAAATTTTTTCTATTAATTTACTCTTGTAGCTTTGCACGCTGTAAGGTTTTTCATCATTATTTAAACTTATTGCAGGAGCAACAAATTCGAAAATTGGATATTTCGAGAGCAACAAATTCATATCATATCTCAATACCAAATTTAAGCGAGCAACAAATTTTTTTCTACTAGTTTATTCTTGTAGCTTTGCACGCTGTGAAAGGTTTTTCATCATTATTTAAACTTATTGCGGGAGCAACAAATTCGAAATTGGATATTTCGAGAGCAACAAATTCAAATAATATCTCAATACCAAATTTAAGCGAGCAACAAATTTTTTTCTATTAGCTTATTCTTGTAGCTCTGCACGCTGTGAAAGGTTTTTCATTATTATTTAAACTTATTGCGTGAGCAACAAATTCGAAACTTGGATATTTCGAGAGCAACAAATTCATATCATATCTCAATACCAAATTTAAGCGAGCAACAAATTTTTTTCTACTAGTTTACTCTTGTAGCGTTGCACGCTGTAAAAGTTTTCCGCTATTATTTAAATTTATTTTGCAAGCAACAAATTGAATATTTTAAGAGCAACAAATTAGCAACAAATTAGCAACAAATTTTTATATTATTATTACGTATAATTTTGTTGTTATATATATTGTTCCGCTAACTTAATTTTCCTTTAGCGTAACATGATTTTTTAAAAAAATAATAGAGCAACAAATTTTTTCTTTGGCAACTTTTTAGCAACAAATGAGCAACAAATAAAAATATCAATTAGAATTGATTCCGCCCACTTTGTTCCGCTAACTTATAAGACGTCTATTTTTGAGATGAAATCAAAATATCCACTCCATACAATTTTTAAATATATTTAAACTTTTCTCTATTTTCTACATGTATTTAAATAAAATTTATTTCAAAATTTTATATATTAAAATATTTTTATATATTAAAAAATTGTATGTATTTCTTTTATTTTAAATTTTGTTTTATAGATTCACTCTTATATTTTGAAATAAAACTAGTAACTCATGATCTTATTATCTCTTCTGTGTATTTAAAAAAAATTAAATTTTATTTTAAATTTAAAGTTTAATTAAAATTTTATTCTAAGAAAATTAATCACTTTTAAAATTAAATTTTATTTATACAGATATATTTTTCTTCTTTTACATATGTTTCTTAGAATTGTATTAATCTGTGAAAATAGAATTAATTTCAAGAAAGATTAATTTTTTTAGAATTAAATTTTCAATTTTTAATTTAAAATAAAATAAAACTTTTACATGCACAAAAATAGTAAATTTATGAGAAACAATTTTGTTTTCAAATATAAGAGTACTTTGTAAAGCAAAAAAAAAATATATATATATGATATACTTGTTTATTGTAAATAAACATGTCTCGTACGAAGCATGCAAAGTTTTATTATCGTAAAATCTCGCATGATTATTCGAGGAGTTACGGGAGTCCCGGCATTGTTCTACTTGAGGCTTTTGCATAGAGAGTACGTAGAATAATAATTGCAAAATAGAAACGCGCGAAGAGACTTTTGAGGATTCGATACGCGACTTAAATAATTCAAGTGTCCCCCATAATAATCTCGATCCCGCATATGTGGAGGCTTTAAGCTCGTTTCACACGGTTCAAAAGAAGATTCCTTCACACAAATCTTCACGATTTTAAATGCAACATTAATGAAAAAATTATAAATTATATTTTACATTGATCCTCACACACACAACACACACAATTTAAATTAAATTAAATTAAATTTCAAAAATCGTCATCTTTTCTAATAATTAATTAATTAATTATGCATCGTGCGAAACGAACTTTATATACATGCGGGTCTGGCGATTTATAGCTGTTTTTGAAAACGAGGCAAGATTTATAATCACACGTGTGCGTTTTTTTATTAAGGAAACTTGTTATCAAGAGAAGAATAATTTGAGATTTTCTCTAATTATTTACATTTTATTTAATAAGTGCGCATATTTAATTCAATGTTTTCATTTTTCTATTAAACATTATCGCTTTTCACAGTTTAAAAAAACAAATATTACGCAATTAATTACTGATTCGATGAATTTTATCCTCACAATTTGAAATTTTTCATAAATCATATTCTTTCGTTGCAAATTGAATTACGATCTCGATCAATTATGCGCATTTTGATTGAAAAGTTCATTAAAATTATTAAGAAATAATAAAAGAATTCATTGTACAATTAATTATACGATCTAAATAACAAAATATTTTGAAATAATAAGATTCGTTTTGATATGTTTTATATATATATATATATATATATATATATATATTGTGTGTGTGTGTGTGTGTGTGTGTGTGTGTGTGTGTGTGTGTGTGTGTGTGTTATATATATTAATACATATATTATTGTTTAATATTATGTCATGTTTAGTATTTTTTTGCTCTGATCGTGTAATAATGCATTTTCCCCAACGAATTTGATTGAATCTTCTAGACGCAGATAAAAAATATTTTTTCTCTATCAGTCATTATCTAATATAAAATCTTCTTCTCTATCAGTCATTATCTAATACAGAATCTTTTATACATATTAAAATTTTATTATTATATAAACCTGAATAATAGCAAAAAGTTATTGAATTTAATATTAAGTAATGTATAAAGTACAATATCGTAAAAGACTCGCCTGAATTGAACGTTGTGCATATTTTACGGAAACAAATACATATTGAATAGCTTCTTAGATATATAAAATTAAAAATATCCACGTAGCTAATAAAAGCGATGATTTTTTTTCCCGATATTTCATAACATTCTTAACAATTTATGTCAGCGGAATGCACAATAGCCATTATCATTTGAATGCGTACGTGTTTGATAATACATCTTGCGGCATGTTATTACATCTAAACCGGTTAAATTTACGAGTACGAGAAGCTTTGATCAGAAAATCAACTCGCGATTTCCACGATATCTAAATATAAATCGAAGTCATCGAAGACAGTTTTATTCGTAAGACTTACGGACTCGATGATTGTTGGCTCGTTGAGATGAAAAATGATGGCGCAAATCGTTCTCTCGACGATGTAAAAACGCAATCTTTGGGAATAAAGCATCGAATGAATGGATCGTAAATCGGTGATAGGTGGATGATAAGCTTTAGAGAATCGCACACGGAAACACGTGCCGTAAAGAGTCACTCCCCACACCTCGTGAGAGAGACGGAGAGACACCTTTTTCTCTTGGCGGTTAACGTCAACGTGCCAAAGTCAAGGAAGTCGTAGTCAGGGCCGTACCTGGTCAAAGGCCGGTTTCGTATGTAGGACGCATCGAGTACGAGGCATAATAAATCGCTCCAAGCACATTCGCCAACGCAAAAATAGAAAAAGCGTAAGCACTGGCGTAATAAGGGGATTTTAATTTTAAGAGGTGGATTCGAGAATCTTGAAGAAAAAAATGCATATATTTTTTATCTGGGAAGAAAATGTATCATTATCGAAAATATATCGTTATTAATAGAGATAATACACAGATATCTTTTCTTAATTTTTCTCTATATTTCTTATCTTAGGAAACAAAATCCCATCTCTCTCTCTCTCTCTCTTTTTCTTTTATCTTATTCTTAATATCTATTTATTATTGTGTTAATATAAGATAATTTTAATCATTAATTAAAATGCTGCGAATTAATCCTTTGCGTTATGATGAGTCGCTTAGCGATTCACCTTTTCTTTCGCAATTTTCATCCTTTCAATTACTTTTTTTATAACAAATTCCGAGTTTTTTTCTACAAAGTTTCTAGAATATCAATAAATGTAAAAAAAATATATCATTAATTGCAAAAATATCATATATAAAAACAAATAGTCAAAATTAATACTTTTTCATGAAGAAATGCATTTTTTACTAATCTATCGTGAGAATTAAAGGGGCAATTTTTTTACGAATTAAGTACACTCTAAAGTATTTTTCAGAATTTTTTCAGAATTTTCCGCCATATTGTTTTTATTATCAATTCTATATAAAAAATACAATATTTTCTAAATCCGAACTAACAATTGTATTTTTTTGAAACTTCTTCTCTGAGAGTTTCTTGAGCACAAAATTTGAATCTAAAGAAAAAAAATTTATAATTTTTAAAATTTATAATTTTCTTGCACCATCTTGAATTTTTGAAATTGAAAATTTTGACATCAGATTCGAATTTAGCGAGCAAGAGAAACCTCAGAAAACGAATTTGCAAAAATTTTGGATGTAAGGAAAAATATATGGCTGAAAAGATGAAAAAAAAACGAAATTGAAAAAATGAAGGAGTCTCAAATAGAGTCAAATTTTAAAATTTCTCATAATAAAGAAAAACCAAAGTGACAAATTTCTTTCGTCGTGTCCTTCGATCTTTTTCCTCCTACGCCATTGTCAGTGCGTAACAATAGTAAACGCACGTATATTCACGGCTAGATCGGCACATATGATTGTAACGATGATCAGAAACAACGATCGCAAGATCGAAATGATCGGTGAAAGGAGAGGCCAATTTTCTCTCTCTCTCTCCTCTTTTTTTAATTGACTGCCGAACGCGATGGCGGGAGTTTCGAGGAGAAGCCGCGAGAGTCGTGATTAAAACGTAAAAATAGCCGACCCGCGTACTACAGAATCGTTAGTCGTTGCCGGTCCTACACGCGAACCCGAAGAGCGGGTACATACTTGGTTCAGCACGCGTGCTCCTCTTCGATCGTCAGTTCCCTCGTGTCACTTCGGAGTGACAGTTCGCTCCTCGTGCGACATCCGTTTCGTTTTAAAAATTGCTAATTTGATTTGAAGGATCGAGTCCAAGGATAATACTTTTTAATACTGATTAGATTTCGGTGATTTCACTTCGAGTGAACTCAAACCTCGAGCTTACGAACGCGAGTGATTCTTACGCTACCTCGTGTCCAAGTGGAAATCTGACAATTGGTCCTCTACTCTTGTAGAAAGGTGGACTCGTGTTCAGCGAGATTACATCGGTCGCGAGCCCCTGTTGAAAGCATCGAAGCGAGTGTCGTTAAACGATTTCTAATGAATTATTCTCAGGAACAATAATTGAAGTTAACTACGGTTTAATTGATGTTTACCTGCGAAAGGAAATGATCCTTCACACGAACGAGTTAATTGGTCTAAAGTCTCTCCTCGCTCGATGAATCGGTCCTTTTCTTCATCGATGATGCAATAAAAACGTCTTCGTGTAATAACATCGTATGCAATCGATGCAATGAAATAAAGTGCGAACGTGAAGCTTGGTCGTCTGGAACAGATTCTTTGCAAAAGCCCTCGGTTGGCTCAATATCGTACGATTTTCTTGCGATACATTTACTTCTCGATTCGGTTGATGTAACAAGCGGTCACGCGAAACACACTAGTGAGTTGATACTGATCTCGATGCTGTAGATCGCTTGATTAGAACAGATTGAACGAAGCTGGGAGTCTGCGCCAAATTGAGCAACGTTCAATAAAAAGTCTGGAAGAGACGGAGATTCTGTGTGCGATGAGACACGTCTTCGATAAATCAAGAAACTACCCAATTGAATCTAATATTTCTAGTAATATTAACGCACGTTTCGATCATTTAGTCTGGCTTGTGTGAAATTTTTGATAATGATTTAGGGACAGAAAAAGGAACAATTCAGAGTGAATTAATGTACTCGTCGCTTTTGAATGTCAGTAATATAGATTGCTTTGATTGGAGCAGATTGAGGAGAGTAAATATTTGCTCTTATTGTTATATTCATCCTAATTAAGTTTAATATTTTTTTCATAATTTTTCAATTCAATTTAAATATATAAGAAATAATTCTCAAATGCCTTTTTTATTGATCTATAAATCAACTTGTACATTTCAGCTTTATTGAATCATTTTATTTGCATTTTTTCAGTTCAACTTTATTGAATCATTTTATTTGTATTTTTTCTTGCATTATCTGTATAATAATCTATATAATAAAAAAACGCATTGTTTATATAATAATCTGTATAATAAAAAACGCATTGTCTGTATAATAATCTGTATAATAAAAAACGAGATTATATATATTTTTTATTTTTTTTTTACAACAAATATGTGAACTATACGAAAAGAAATATTGAACTTGAGGAACTGCTAAAGCGGAAAGCGCCGAAGGCAAATGATTATTTTCTTCACGTATTTCGATTGCAATATGATTGCAAACACGTAGTTAAATATAGCTACTCTTGACAGCGAATCATTAAACGATTATTCAAGATGTGAATGTTTTTAATGAGTCTGCTAATAATCTCACGTTAGAGTTTTGCTGCAATCGCAATTTTATCGTCAAGTTGCATGAAAGCTTCACCTGTTTCAAGTTTTCAAGCATTTATAAATGCCAAATCTTATTCCGAACAATGCACCCTTATTCTGTCAAAAAAAGTTTCCTAAACTATACTTTTTGTTTTTTTAAGAACACGTTTCCAACTTCTTACATAATCGATGCTTCTAACTTTGGCTTATTACATCGAAGAAATAAATATATCTGGCTAGCTTTTGGAATCGTCTTCGACTGCTGATGAGAAACTCGAATTTTGCTCCCGGCTTTCCTTAGAATTATTATTGACAGGGTTGGCAAAGTCCCACTTTTCTTCAAAATATATTGGCAAAGATTTTTAATTTTATTATTATTATATTTTTTATTAAATTATAAATTAATGTAAAATTTAGTAAGATATCTCCAAAGTTTTTGTTTTAAAAATTCGTTAATTTAAACACGTTAATTTAAATTTAAAAAGAATTTAGTATTATATTGATTTCATTTTTTTTAAACTCTGTAGTGATTAGTATGATTTATTAATTAATTTATTAAATAAAGCAAAAATATTTTTTTGCTTATTTCATTAAATAAATCGAGACAATAAAAACTGGAATTTTTTATGATTTTTTTTATTTATGAAACTCAATCTTAACTATTAAGATTTAAAACTATCTAAATTTTACTAAATATTTAATGTTTAGAAATTTTCTAAATTTCCTTTGAATTAAAATTTTTTTGTTTAAAGTCTTTTTTAATCTAACATTTTTCCTCGAGAAAATTCTGCCGAGAAATATTCAATTAATACTATGACTCGAATAAATTCTAAATGAAGTAAAATAAAATAAAAAAATGAAATAAAAAATTGGACTTGATATGTCTTCAGGTTAATTGCTTTTTTTTACATTTAATCGTAGATAAAAAATCTTGCTTTGGAATCGAGAATAGAACCTATATAAAAAACATATTTGAAAAATAGTCAAAGTTCTACTGATTAATTTAAATTGAAATCCTAAAAAATACTGTGTCAGCTTCGAGCTTTGATGACCAAGATTAGATCATTCATATAAATATCATCACAGTGTCATCTTAGGTTCAAATAATGGGGCCTGAGAATTGGATACGATAGACATATGTGAATATTTTCATCTTTGCTCTTGCACATTTCCTTTGGTAGAACCTTCGCTGGAAGATGAAGGAGTGATATTTTCGTGGTGTATGGCTTGCGCGCGATATTGAAGGACAAGGAAGGAGATCGTCGTGTCGTTCGGATTTCACGAGAGAAAGAGAAAGAGAAAGAGGAAAAAGGGGAGGGAAAAGAGAATGGATTCGATACGTGACCTGAAACGATTGTTGTACGAGCGTACGGAGGCGTTGCGACGTCGCGATGAGACCGTCGAGATGCTCGAGAAGGCGCTCGAGGAGCGCGACGCCACGATCCGTTACCTGCAAAACGAGATCGATAAATTCCGGCAGATTGTCGACCTGAGCTTGGCGTCCAACGCCATCAATTCTAATCCGAGGCTGAAGCGGCAGGCCATATCGGCCGAACCTCTCAGAAATGACACGGCCAAGCCGGTGATGAAGTTCACCAAATCGAAAAGGTAGACCGGTGCCCTCGGATCGAATGTGTCGCGTGACATCTCTTTTTTTATTTGAGATTTTATCCTCGCTTATTATGTATTTAAGAGAGAAAAAAATATTTTTTTTCTTAATATTAAAAAAATATATTAAAAATATATTAAAAATAATTATTGCTCACAGAAAATATTTATCGCATAAATATATATATTTATATTAATGCAGAATTAAAATTCATATATGTAATTTATAAATAATTATAAAATTATACAAAATAAATTTATAAAATAGACTTTGGTCTGAAAGCTATTTTATATTTTTGTTATTTTAAATAAAGATATCTTTATTTATTACTAATAGATGATTATTACACTGAATTAACTTGTGAATTGACTTGTACGATTCAAGTAATATAACATGCAATATATAATTGAAATTTGCATTACATAATCGATGTAATTGATAATGGTAGAGTACGCCTTTCACTGAAGATAATAATTACGCATTAATGATTTTATAACTGTAAATAGAACTTATTTAAGAAGGCATATTAATTTTATAGCATGCTATAATACAGAGATTTTCTCTATCAGATAATTGTATAATTATGATATATTTTATTCTTTATTATATTATTATATAATTCTAAATGAAATCTTTTTATTTTAAAAATTCCAGATTTGTTAAAAATCTACAGCTATAAGATTTTTAATTTTTTATTCTTTGATTTATTAAGATTTTTAATATTGTATGCCAATTGACAGTTATTTGCGCACGTAATTATATGGAAAATATAATTAAATATTTATATTACTTTTACTTTCCTTGTATGCTTTAAACATTTAAGAAATTCATTATACATATACATATTTCGCACTTGATGAATATCACATTTTTACAATTGCATCCACGAATATAACTTGCAATT
The DNA here is from genome assembly GCA_030586385.1 of Camponotus fellah. NCBI lineage: Eukaryota > Metazoa > Arthropoda > Insecta > Hymenoptera > Formicidae > Camponotus > Camponotus fellah. Next base: position 3,357,124 of record JAPIVC010000107.1, on the reverse strand, counting down.
AACTATGAAAAAATATTATTATATTTTCATTTTTTTGTGCAAGAATTATTTACTCTTTTTGATATAAAAGAGTAAAATTTAATGATGTGTCTGCTTTTGTTTTAAGGTCTCGCGAATTAATCAAGACTGCCATTCTGGACAACGACTTTATGAAAAATTTAGAACTCACGCAAATCCGAGAGATCGTCGATTGTATGTATCCTGTTATGTTCCCGGCTGGCTTGACAATTATTCAAGAGGGCGATGTCGGTTCTACTGTCTTTGTCATGGAGGGTAAGTAAATACAATCACACATCTTTATGAAATAGGATAGTTTGGATGGAACAATTATAAAAAAATATTATAACGTAAAAAATTTTATAACGTAAAATAGATATGTGAGAGATATAGATTATTATAATGGGTCATAAAATTTAAAAATAAAAAAATAATTTAAAATTCATTTAAAAAATTTCATAAAATTTTACTAATTTGTCCATAAAATGACAATGATCTACGAGAAAGTGAAGTAGAAACGGATATATTGGGATATGTCCGCGTTAAAAGAATATTTCCGGCGTATTATTTCTGACGTTGACAACTTCAACTGCCAATGGATGAAAGATTGAGGGTGAAAAACAGTAATACATTAGCTGCGCTATTTTAAAATCAATATTTCTCATACTTCTGTGCCTTCCCAATCCAATTTAATTCTAGTACGTCATTCGTTCTTGTTTATCTATTAGAGTTGCGTGTGATGTATTTGTCCTTAATAAAAAAAAAATTATAAATAGTGGATTTTTCCATCGAGATATTTCTTAAATTTCTTAAATATCTTAAATTTCTTAAATATATATTTAAGAAAAAATTAATCTCGTGCACTTGATAAAAAAAAATTAATCTCGTGCACTTGAACTTTCAACAATGATATAAAATTTTTTGATTATATACGTTGTAAAATAAAAAGGAGACAATTCACACAAATTAAATATACTCTCATCGTTGATTTCAAGTTTACATTCACATTAAAATTGTTTAATCATTTTTATTTATTGTTGAAGATTATGTTAATTTAAGAGACTCGCATTTTTTAAAAATAATCTTTTCTTCTGGAAAGAAATAACTACGTTGTAGGATTTCTTTTGGAAAACTCCTGAACAGTTTCTGGACAGAAAAAAATTACAAGTAACTAATACAAAAATTGCAGTAACTAAATCTATAATTCCAGTTAAAATTAAGAACTGATTTGCTACATGCATTTTAAATTGATTTTGCCGGAAATCAAATTTTAAGAGGAAAGAAATAGATACATCGAAATAATTGTGTTTATTCATTAATTCGATATTTATTAATCTTCATTGATAGAAACCGTGGACGGAATCAACGCGAACGTCGGATTTATGTAAAAATGATTATACGAACCTTGGTATATAATTCTCTTTCTCCCGGAATTCGATTTCCGTTGAACAAAGCACCAATGCGATTTCGTAATGACTGACGTGCCGTATCTTACTTTCACAGAAAAATACGTCGCTTTCCTCTCTTTCTTTCCCAACTGATCCGATTATTAGTGTTATCACTCATCCGTGTCGTTGCAGTCACGTAATCGACGACGAGCGCACTCGTACACTCCGTATATTATCATAATGTTGTTTAAATCTAGACGCGAATAGATATTTAAATATCTAGAATTAAAATTTGCTTATGATAAAAAATTTTTAAGCTCAAAATTAAAATTTATAAGCAATCAAAGATAATGCACATTCTTTCGCTTACACATAAAAATAAATATTTACATATTTACGTGTAAACATAAGTGTAAATATTATGTCTACATGTGTAGATGTGTAAAATTAAATTTCTACATATCTACATGTGTAAACATAAATTTTTACATGTAAAATAAATTATTATTTTTACATATCTACCTTAGAAAAATTATTCAAATCTTGTATTTAATATAATATGGAATTCTGTTTCCTTTCTCTTAAATTTTTCTTATATCTATTTTTTTAATTTATTCTTTTATTTTTTTTATTTTTTTTTATTTAAGGTGTTATATATTTTTATCTACAATGGCTCATCTATATTCAATAACTCATAACAAATGATTGTTGTAAGCTTTTTTACATAAATACAAAAGAGAAAGTTTCGAAAGTGTTGCAAGATTAGACTCAAAATTCAAATAAATCCTGTTTAAAACGAATTAATTTACGACGAATTATTTAAGTAGTATAAAAATCACTTTTTCGATTATTCTAAAAATTGTACGAAAATAAAGAAAGTCCTGAAGAAATCCACAACGCGTGAAAAATCATGGTGTCAATTAACGCATAGCTAATGAAGTGGGTACAGGATCGTCTTCTAATTTCGAATCCTCCCGGATCTTGGCGGTCATAAAAACTGCGCTTTTATTGCATCGTGGGAGCGATCGCGGGGGCGAGTGAGATCGGCGAAATGAGAACCCCTGTCCTTTCTCTCACGAGCGTCCATGGTGGGGGATTCCCGCGAATTGTCGAGGGAAGGGAATCTCTCTCTCTCTCTCTCTCTCTCTCTCTCTCTCTCTCTCTCTCTCTCTCTCTCCCGTGATACTGCTCTCTCTTTTTCTCTTTCTCTTTCTCCTTCTGTCTGTCTCTCTCTTACCGCTCACATGAGCATGCTTTTCACCAGTCGCGAATGCTGTCAGTGAGCGTCAGGCGCGACGCGACGCCGCTCGTGTTATTGCGGTGTCCTCCTTTGACAGGATACCGCTTGTCGCTTTGAAAAGGAACGCCACGTGTGACTGTGAATGTGATCGATCGCGAGGGGAAGGGAGTCCTAGTCGGGATCCGGGAAGTCTCGCTTCGAGGCGACGTCCTGACAGATGTCGGAATTTCTCACGGTGCGCGAGGATATCGAGGATATTGAGAACGGGAATCGAGGTGCAAGGACCGCGAGGTGTCCTCGACGAACTGGGACTGTGACAGAAGATCGACAGCCGGAGATGGCCCGGTTTCCCGCTCGATCTGTCCCGCAGCGATCCGTTGTTCGTCGGCGCCGGATGTTGCGAATGAGCGATCGCTGAGCTGAGCGGGGTCGCCTGGTGTTGATCCAACTTCTTTCTTAGTCCTCTCTGGAATTGTTGGTCCCGTAAACCCGGACTAGGAAGACGCAAGTTCGAAAATAAGCGAATCTTTCCTGGACCAGCGCCAACCGCGGTCGTGATGTCTTTCGGTTGCTCGCGACTTCGTCGCCTCCGGATGTCAGGGACTCGAGATATTATCTCCGGAATTTATTTTCATCGCCTGACACCGCTCCGTCCTGAGCTTTTCGAGCGCGACATTTAAGAAACGCAAGGCGGAAAAAACGTAATTGTCGAGAATGCGCCCACCTGTCGCGCCTACCTGCTGCGCCCACCTGTCGCGCTTCCCTGAACGCATCTGAGAATCGTTGTCGGATTCATTTTGCCAGACGAGAACTACCTCGTCGTCGAGCAATGCGCTCGGGCCTTTGGCCTTTGCGCGCGTCGAGTACTTCGAGAAAAATCGCCGGCGAAAGTTCATAGAGAGCGGACTCCGTTTCCCTGCTTCTGTCTCTGGCTGGAGCAGACGCGAACTCCAAGTCATGAAGGTACGGAGTTATCCAGGCCGGGCGGTCCTGGAGGACCCGGAACTCCTCCTGGACCCGGACGCGACCCGCGGCCGAGCCATGGAATTGCTTTACGAGGCCAGCTGGCGCGAGTGCGGGGTCAACTGGACCAGCAACGGCGCCGAAAGCGGGATCAAGGCTCCCGCCAGGCAGCAGGAGGACGAGTCACCCTACGTCGGGCGACCCTACGTCGACGTGGTGTCGCAGCTCGAGAGCAAACTGGAGGAACCGTCCTCGACGAGGAACGAGGACGCTCGTTCCAGGGGATCCAGCAGCACCGGCACCACCGACAGCGAGTGCTCCGAGGTGAACCAGCCGTCCTCCGGCAGCGCTCAGGGCGGCTTCCTCATTCCGAGGCCGAGGCTGATAGTGCCGGTGCACACCTACGCGAGGAGGAGACGCACCGGCGCGCCGCAGCCTATGAGAAGACGCCAGATACGCGAAGGTACTTGTTCGGATATGACGGACCGTCGACGCGGGAATCCGCGGTTTTTACAGCCGGTATTTCCTGGGAATACTAAGCAAACGACAGCGCGCGAATCTACTTTGTATATACGGGGCGGTCATAAAGTCGCTTTACGCGAGTCTTGACTTTGATTGAACGTTACCTTTTTTCGAGATCTTCTTGAATATTTTTTTTTTATGAATACTAGAGATAATTCTTTTTTAGAAGTTGAATTCAAATTCTATTCAAGGTTAGCCTATTTTAGAATATTAAATTTTCTAAAAATTTGAGGTTAGATTAGGGTTTTATCTTCTTGAATATTTTTTTTATGAATATCTCGAGATTCTTTTGTAGAAGTTGAATTCAAATTCTATTCAAGTTTAGCCCATTTTGGAATATTTTTATTATTGTTTTTTATTATTTAATTTTATTACTGTTTTTTATTATTTAATTTTTTTTTAAAATTTGAGATTAGGTTAGGATTTTGTTATCCGTTTAAAAGCACCCATTTAATTTATTTATAGAAATTATATACAATTATTAATAATTTTACACACATATAATTTTCTTTTTAAATAATTTAAACATTATGAAACATAAAATTAGATAAAAGTCTGTCTCGAATTTTGCTGCAAATTATATATCATCTAAAATGAGTTTTTCTCATTGAATTAAAATGGGAAAAGTTGGCGATCAAATGTACAGAACGTATCGGCAGCCGCGCATTTCTTGAAAGCAGTCACACTTCGACAAAAGAAGAGAAAGTACGTAACTTCCGAGACACTCTATACATGGCCGGACGCCGTGGTTATGTCTCGCAATTAAATATACGTATGAGAGATACTCGTTTATATAATTGTTCTGACATACAGGGAACGAACGCAACACGAAGCGAACACACATACACAAACACACACGCGCGCGCGCGTACGATTGCAATTTTCAACACGCATAGAAAGAACAAAGGTTTCGGATCCCGATGTCGCGTCAAGCTGACCTCGATATTATATTTTTTAGAGCACGAAACCGGATTATCTCGCGAAATGGGCTCTTCGTCTGCTTCGCTGCTCGAGAAAAGCGATTTTATCATTCGCTTTATACACGCAATCGTATGTTCGCGATCGTTTTTCTATGACACGTTTCAATGTTACTCAACACGGACATACGCGAAAAAAGTTTCTACATTTATGATGTACATCAATTATAGATAATTTATCTCGTGTTATTTGCACCATGAAATCACTCCTCGAATTAATAATGTGGCATGAATAAATACACCTGCGATTGATAACGTTTTTTATAATAAAAATACCTATGAAGATACTTGATGTAAAATATACTGATATTTTTTCTTAAAAAACACTTCTCTATTTATAGAAATATAAGAGTGGAAATTTATCACTTATCATTCATTTATCAAATGATCGAAGTCTAATCGCGGTTGGTACATGATAATTAAATGTTTCTCAATAAATACTGAAATCTTCTACAATTAGTTATATCATTTTTTTCTCTCTATTAGAAATATTGTATTAAGTATTTTATTAATGTTATAAATTTTGTAATAAGCTATTCTAAATTTCTCTTAAACATTTTTGAATTTGAAAGTGCAACGGATACTTTCGAAACTTTCTATGTATGATTTCATATTCATGTAAAACATATCGAGCATTTCATACATTCCATCATTAACAATTCATCCGAAATGAAGCACGTTAACTTTTACCAATTTTCTCCATAAAGTAAGCCTTGTTGCATTTATTTACATATATTTGACGATATTACAAGTCAATTTATAACTGTAGAAAAATGCGCTATAGATAAAAATAATATATCGACATGTGTCAATAATGAAAAACAAAGTTAGTCATTGCCATTGTTCATTACCATTTATTAATCCTCAAATAACTTATTAAAATCGATATTACATTTACATATGTTCACAACATGATAGTTATATATTCATAAAAGTTATATAGACTAGCTACGCAAATTATTTAATAATTTTCTAAACATATTATGTGGCATATCTCAGAAAAAATACTGAATTGTTTTGATAAAAATTTAAGACAAATTTAAGAATCTGTCACATTTTTCTGTTTATAGAGAATTTCCTATTTTATAGAATATTTAATAAATCACTTAATATTTCTGCATATTACTGGTTAGATTCTTATAAACAATTCTTATGCGCTTTCAAGTAGATAAAAGTAAGTGTTTACATTGCACAAACTTTATTACATTATACATACATGACATTTACATGTCTATACATTTTTAACAGAGGATAATCATGCATTAAGTACACCGTGCAAAAATTTCCTTCATAAAAAACGATGATTCTCTCGCTTTTTCAAAGAATAATACAAATTTTAATTATTCCAATTAATTATAGGATTTAATATAATTATAGAGATAAATTAAAAATGAAAGAAATTAGCAGAATAATAAATTTCTGCTCGATTGGGCTGTGTTAACTTAATAGTAATGCAAAATGCGAAACTCAAACATCCTTTAATGTCCTAATTGATAGTCAAATTAATCGTTCGTTTTTAAAACACATAAAATATTTGAAATTTTTTTTTACACAAAATGGAATATTAATAGTAGTAATTAGATTAATTTAAGAAGCACAAAACACAATTCTTTATGAAAAGATTTTTTCTCCGCTAAGGAAAAAAAATACCTCAAATTTCTCTTTACTGTTTCTCACTTTAACAAGAAAAGTATCCAGATGTGCACCAAAATATTCAACAATCGGAGGGCATCTGGTTTTTGAGCGAGGACTGTCTAGAAACTGTCGGCAGCTGCCGCGATGTAATTTTTTTATTGTCGAAACCAAGTTTTCTCGGACATCGGCGAGTATTTGCGAAGCGAATAATAACGTAAGACGATTTTAATTAATCGCTTTCACTTTTTTTTTTTATTCACATGTAATGTGCTAACGATTGCTCGCTCGCAGACACGGGGATTATCATTTTAATGATCATAATTTCTTAATTATTTATGTGTTTTAGGGATATAAACATCGTCGATCGGAAAGAACGAAGTCTTAGGTCATTTATATAATACTAAAAGGATCGATGAATAGCTTTAATTAAATATTAAAATCGATTTATATTGCCAAACACACACACACACACACAATTGGAGTGCGTGAAATCACCATTTTTTGCGTCATTTGACATCAAATGTCATAGTGTTCTATAATTGTGTATATTGGATCGCGTAAATATGATGATGATTTATTTTTGTCAAAGCGTCATCTTGACTGACGTCATCGTGAACGATCGTATATGAAGCTCTAGCAACGCTTGACCGCAAGCGTCATTAATTAAAATTATAATTGTCAATAAACTGCAATGAAGTGTCATCTTTGTCGCGTGGTATCCTAACCGCAGGAATAAATTGTCTTGTTCCCTATCGGGTTCGCTCGTGCGTGGAAGGGTCGTAAAGAACGAAGAATTGGTGTCTTGAGTTGACCGAAAATTCTTCGAAATACATGAATTTGAATTATTAAACTATTATTCATTACATTTAAGGATGTATTGGAGATATATTACAATCAATGAGATCGCCGTGAATTTTTAATTTAACATTCTTAATAACATTCTAAATCGTCATGCATTATTTTAAATTTTATTACTTGCTCCTTTAAAAGTTATTAATTTTTGAATTTTGCGATTTTAACATAGGATCTTATGTAAATGTTCAAGAGACAGGTAACAAATTATTCACAAACTATAAAAAAAAACAATGATAAAAATTTCATTTTGTAATATTATATTCTTCATACATGTAAAAATGTTTCCACAAAATTTTAAAATTTACTTGCTCGTTTTGAAATTATTATTAAAAAATAACTGTGATGTCGCTTTGACGCAATATTGATGATAAAACGTGGCAACATTTTCTTGGAAATTAAGACCTTAAATATATTAAAGAATACTTTGAAGTATGATTTCGTGATTTTTAAAAAATTGTTGATTAATTAGAATTCGTATTCTGTCCAACTTTAATTTTTTGATACTTTGGATTAACTTTTGAGACAGACGGGGTCCGTCTAATACGTCCTTAACCAACATCTTAATTAGAAAATAGACTGATTCCCTTATTTGAGTAATACCTTCAGCTTGTTCGCAGTCAATCCGAAGTCACGGAACAAGAGGATCGAGAGAATAGCAGGTTGCGAAAGTCGCAACCGGTAGCGGCAGCTAAATGTTTTAAAGGCTCGATTTCCGCAATCGCGAATGTCCCAATTCAACATCCTGTTTTACGCGCCTTTTACAAGTAAAAAAAAAGAGAAAAAGAACCGTGACTTTAAAGCAACAATGAGGTAATCAGCACTCGGTCGAGGGTCTCGCTATGACGTTTGCAGCGACCCTCAATAGTTGTACCGTAAACCGCGGTGACGGGTTCCACTTCTCTCTCTTTCTCTCTTCCTGTAGGTGTTAAACGCAAGTCAATCACTGCGCTGCTTGGAAACTCGTTTCGCGAACTTTTGTTAAAAAGAACTCCAAACGAAAGTGAAAGACACTTAAGAAATTCGCGAAATTATAATATATTGTGTTTCTTCCTCGCGACAAATTTTTCACTTTTCTTCGGTTCAAATCATACATACGATCGTTGTAGCTATCGTAATCCTTCGATTAAATTGGAGGATGAAAAAATAGTAAAGCAGAGTGTGACTACGAGATTTCTTTGCCCATGATGTTTAATGAGATAAAGGTATTTTTAAAAAATCGATTTATTTCCGTGATAGAAATTTCTGAGTTATTTTTGAGAAATTTCTGAGAAATTTCTAAGTTACACCCTGGTCGAATTTTCACACGAAACTTGGCGATGGCTCTCTCACCTTTCAAGGCAAGACCAAGTTGGGAGTAGGGGGAGTTTGGTTTCGCATAAAACTTGGTGGAGATACCATGAGTGAAGCTTAAACTCTTTGTTGTCCTGTTATGTCGTCATGCTAGGTCTTCTACCGCGTGTTTTACACACTCACGCACACAAAATTGTACACTTTATATTTATTATAGATGTATACATATGAAGCTCATCAGTGTGCATTCAGTGGTTCTCCGAGTGAACCAACCAGTACCAGATGCCTTCACTACCCACAGAGGCTTATGTTGGAGGATTCCGAGACGAGACTCATGGAGGAGGATTCTCTCTCTTTCTCTCTGTTGCTTTCTCTTTTTCTCACCTATTCTGTCCTCCTTCTCCCGCGAGGTCTATCAGTGTCAGATATATTCAGCGAGTCTCTTTGTTCGTTCGCCGAAGATTGTGCGACGATTGTGAATGTCAAGCGTTCAAGCTTTCTGACCACGCAGTGGGAAATTGATAATTTCAAAAGAAAGACTTGTACAAAAGCGTTGATGTGTATTTTTTTCATATTTGACTTTGTGACACATGTGTTTTCATATACGTATGTGTCGAGTCTTCCATAGAGCTATATTTAACAGTATTGTATTTTTATTGTGTAAATTTGCCTTCCTCTATGATTGCATCTCCCATAAATAATTTTTACGATAAACTGTGACTCCTGATGTTACGATTTAAATTTCAATTATTGGAGCTGATTTTTTATACATGCTTAGAAGATTTCACAGAGTATCCAAATGTGCTGGAAGCTTGAAAACTTTGAGAATAATAGCAATTTGAAAATAGTATTGTGTCGTCACAAACATGTGTATTTATTTCTTTGTAAATTTTTAAACACTTTAAGATAATTAATTATTCATGAATTAACGAGATAATACAAAATGTTTTACGGTGACTAATCGCAAAACAATCAATCGAAGCCAGTGATTCTTAGATTGTTGTGCAATGTACGATGGAGATATTTATGAAACAAACGATGCGCATAATCAGCTGTTTTGATTGAATGACACGTCGGTGTCATTAAAACATCCGCGATTCGATATAAACGATTTCGCTCGTCGAGAACTCACGTCGGTTTTATTTTCAAAACGCAACGCGATTGACGCGAAAGCGATAAAAGCGAATAAGGAGCAACTCTCTCGACTTTCGCAGCGTGCTTACATAATTATATCGCTATATGTGCTATGAATACACAAGTAACCCGTGAAGATTAAGCGGACGGTGATGCCTATCAAAAAAGAATATGATCCATGATCTGCATAATTTGCCGACTTCAGCGATTATTCAGACTTCATACATTTCTATTCGGATCTCGTTCATATTCTTAGATCAAACAGCTCTCCACTTTTCTGCAAGATAACCGTAATTACAAGGGGAGGAAATGATTTATCGCGAATTTACTCTTGGATGAAGAGGAGGAGATAATGAATTTCTGAGACGCTCGTGTTAGCTTTTACCTATTTTTAATTTGATATCTTCTCTCGCAAAGTCTAATTGTTGTGTAAGAATTTCTATTCTTTAAATGCCGCCTCGTACATTTTACAGATGCGGGAATCTCTTTAAACTTCTTAAATTTACAGTTGCACTTATCTCTCTCGTGCCATGTTGATAACAATTGCAGGAAACTTTCGTAACTGACTGTAAACCGCACATGGCTTTAATCGCTGGCGTTAACAATTCTTTCGCCAAAACCTCGTGTTGTTCCTTCATTAGAATTGCATTACACTTTCCAAAGTTTACAACAGCGATACGCACGCGAGCATCACACAAACATTTTCCAAGTTTTCTAGTAATTTATAATTAAAATACCAAACAGTATTATTTTTTTATTATTAATCTAGTCTTATTTAGATTGATATATAATTATTTAAATTGGATATATATATATATATAATATATATTACAGGGTGTCCCGCAACTACCACTCCATATTTTAAAGGTAGATTCTCTGGCCAATTTAAAAATGATTTTTCCTCAGCGAAAATGTCGAGGCACTAATAGTTTTCGAGTTATAAATGATTGAAAATAAAGGGTTTTTCACAAACTAAGCCTTATGGAAATAAAATATTAATAAAGTTACATTCTTTAGTTAATTTTAGATAGAGTTTACTTTAATAGAATTTTAATTTAAGGCTTAGTTAGAAAGATACATCATGACAAAAATTGGGAATATGCAAAAAATAATGATCTTCGACATTTTCGCTGAGAAAAAATCGTTTTTAAATTGACCAGAGAATCTACCCTTAAAATATGGAGCAATAGTTGCGGGACACCCTGTATATATAATTATTTAGATTGATATATAATTAAATAGAATATTTCAATGGTTTATATCTAAATTTTTATAAAGCAGAAATAAAGTGTATATTCTTAATTAAAGAGTCACTCGAAATTAATATGGATGTATTTTCCATTCATTCGTTCGAGAGAAATTACGCACTTGTATGTAATATTGATGTGACTCTTTGTAAAAAAAAATAAAATACAAAAAAAATAAAAAATAAAAAAAATAAAAGGAAACATATGCTCTTTCTGCAAAACGTACAAAAATACTTATGCTGGCCATCGCTTAATTCAATAGTCCCCTTCGATGGAAAAAGATACGGATCCAATCTCGTGCGATGCAAATGCAAAACCAGTTCGGGATCTTTTGTATGACTCGTACCAAGCGTTATGCGCGAGAGGAAGTGAAAGCAACGTTCGCGGGGGACAATATACGGCCATGGACTATCTGTCCCCTGTCGCAATGTCGAACTCGTTTAAGTCCTGGCGAAAAGAAAAATTGTTTCGACCTGCGTAATTTTCTGTTAAGCTTACTTGAGACGATCTGCCCATTATTGACGATAGAAATTTATTTGTAATCTTGTATTATGTATGCACGTATTCTGATCTATTTTACATACATGTGTATCTTATTTCTTTAAGATTTCCTATATTATATAAAATAAATAAAATAAAATTCTCTTTTGAATGTATTATAGATCGTCTTTATTATAAAGTTCGAAATTATAAAAGGAAATCATATTTTCGTATATTTTGAAATTTGTGTGGAAAGAAATCTCGTGTCTAAAAATTATATTCGATTGCAAACAATTAAATTATATTTTATATTAATATAAATATTATTAATATAAATATTATTATTATAAATATTATTAAATATTATATTAAATATATAATATTATTAAATATATTAAATATATATTTTATATTAAATTATATTTATATAATTTTTACACTTGTAATAATTCAAGTATTTCATCATAAAGCGAATAATTGTACAATTAAACAATAATTGTATACTTAAAATGTAAATGTAAAAATATTAATTTAAATAGTATGTATTATAATTAAAAAATCTATCAGGATCCATTATTCAATAAGCAATCACTTTGCTGTTTCAACCACTCGTTATCCCAACAAAATTTCGACAGATAAGAAGATAAATGGATGACAGATAATAAAATGACCTTTTTTTATATGTTTTATGAATAGAAATTTTATCTTTGCAGATATAACATACTCTGAATCTATGGTACAGATATACTATGTGTATTCTGCATAAGACATTAAAATCATTTTGTTATTAAATACGTTATTGTTTTATATATTTTATATTTCCTCGTTTATATTTACTGAGTTTTTATAATATTTATAATATTTTATAAATTTATATATTTTATACATTTATAATTATAATTAATATATTTAATATATTTATACATTTATAATTATAATTAATATATTTAATATATTTATACATTTATAATTATAATTAATATATTTAATATATTTATACATTTATAATTATATTTAATATATTTAATATATTTATAACATATAATTAATATATTTTATATATTTATATTTTATAATATTTTATATATTTCTGAATATTATTTTTAATAATAATATTATTTAAGAAAGGAAAGTCTTGGCTTATTCGTTTCATTACATGTTTTAAATAATTGTAAAGAATATGTTCATGTTGGAATTCTTCATTTAATGCTACTTTATTTTTAAAAGGCATTTTGTATCGATCGCCTTTAATATCTTGAAATATTTTAATTTTTCCTCCTTTGAAAATTCTCTAAATAACGAAAGATTTTCTAATTATAATAATGTTAAGTTTCTAAACAAATAATAATAATAAATTCGTAAAATTAAAGAAAAAATAATTCACGTAACATATGTGATATTTAAGGTTCTATTTGTATTATTTTTTGTTTTATATCCATATATTTTAGGAATAACGTTTTTAATATTATTTGCAATCTTCTATTTTTCTATTGTTTGCGATTCGTTACATTTGTCTAGTGTCCCTTTTATTTGACATTTTTGTTTGAATATTCTATTTTCAATTTTCTTTGTATCTAATAAATAATCAAGATAATTTATTTTTTAATCAACAGTGTTGTGGGACAAATTGATAGTAACTATCTTCACGATTTGTCTCTTCAATTTCTGATTGGCAAAGCACAGAATATTAATTTATTATTATAGTATATTATTAAAAAAATTAAAATTAATTATAAAATATTAATATATATCATAAAATTAATATAAAATTAATATAAATTAAAATTAATTATATTAAAAATCAATATATTTAATATAATCATAACACAAAAGCGAATTCTACTTAAAATCAACTCTATGACGATATTAAAAAGATGTTAGCAAAAAATATCATATAACGAGATAACGCGATTAAAACACTACAATTACACATCAGTCTGCAATTTGTGTGACTTAATACTATTTAGAATAAATCCTTTTCGAAGAAGCCGTCGAGTCCCCATAAATGTCACAAATAAGTTAGCTAAAATGTTAATATATCCAAAAGAATAATCACACTCGATTAACTCTCATAAATGTCAGTGGACTAGCAGGAGTATGGATCACTCGACTTGCGTAATAGTGTGTAAAAAATGAATAATTAATATACTCGAAATATTTATCTCGTCTTTCGATAGCGCCTATTTAGGACTTCGAACGTGCATTTAAAACACATTTCAAACACCGATATGCATATTTCAATAAAAACATGACAGTTTCAAAGTACATCGATGGCGATTCGATGATCAGTTCAACTTTTATGAGACTAATTAATTTCAATACTGGTCTAAAAAATGAACCTCTTCTGTTTTGAAATTTTGTTCTGATTCGTTAAATGGTACATGTTAGTAATTTAATAAAATAATTTTAATTATAAAAGATAATTCGAGGAATTTATTAATAACTTGACAATTTAATTTCATGAAATCGTGATCAAATAAATGATTGAAATGCTTAAGAAGCAACGCTTTGATGTGATGCGGATAAGATGATAGACAGATAAGGATTAAATATGATTTCAATCTGCACGTTAAGAATTTACAACCGTGATTTCAAGTGACTTAGAACTCACGTCAATGACATTTCACAATCATTGTACGACGCATATGATCGCATCTCTGATCTCTGATTCCTTTCCAGAGGGTAAGGTCGAAGTGTCGAGAGATGGCAAATATCTTAGTACCTTGCAACATGGTAAAGTGCTGGGGGAGCTCGCTATTCTTTACAACTGCAAAAGGACAGCGACGATTACCGCGGCAACTGATTGCCATCTCTGGGCCATCGACCGACAATGTTTCCAAACCATTATGATGAGGACTGGTCTCTCGAGACAGGCGGAATACACGGACTTCTTGAAGAGGTAAATCTTGCAAGCTAATACATTAATCCTCAATTACCATAGTGGACCGAGGTCCACTAAAAATAGTTTATTTTTTATATAACTGTGTCATTTCTAATTGTATGCAATTAATTAATTGATTTTCAATTTATTCAATCTTATGTGTATGAAACTTTATTCTTTTTGAGAAAGAAAAAATAAAACTTTACATAAAGCAGTGTGCATTTTTATCGTAAAGTCCATCTTGCCAAAAAATAATTGCTATCAAATTCTAAAATTTACGACATCATTGCAATTAAAAATTAATTATTTTATAAAGCATTAAATCATTTATTTTATTTTCTATTTATTCATATTTTAAATCGAGCGAGCATAAAATTTAGTGACAATTTTTTCTAAATAATTACTTTAATAGAGATATTCTTTTATTTCTTTTGATTTCTCTTAATGTTAATATTAAGTTATACAGTTCTCTCTGTTAGAAATACTTTTTAAAAAATGACACATTATAATCTTATGTAATATCTAGAAATAATGCAAAATTTATGTTTTCAGCGTGCCGATCTTCAAGAACTTACCCGAAGAAACTCTAATCAAAATTTCGGATGTTTTAGAAGAGGTAAGCTACTCTCTCGACGAAATATATTTATATATGTGCGAATTATACTTATTATAATTATTAATTTTATATTTTCTCTCTTGTGTAGACGTTTTACAATTATGGGGATTATATAATAAGGCAAGGGGCGAGAGGTGACACGTTTTTCATCATCAGTAGGGGACAAGTACGTGTGACGATAAAACAGCCGGATACGATAGAGGAGAAGTATATCAGAACGTTGGGAAAGGGTGACTTTTTCGGCGAGAAAGCTTTACAGGGGTGAATATAATAAATACTTCAATTTTCTCTTATAGAGATATTGAAATTGTTGTTTGATTATCTTTTATATCAATTCATTTGATTATTGAATAAATTTAATTTATAAAATTGTATTAATATTTTTAACTGAACTTCTTATTTTGTTAATATATTTAATGTTATAAGAAGAATTGATATACTACAAATATATTTATGATAAATATATATTAATATATTCTCTTATAGAGATGATCTCAGGACTGCCAACATCATTGCTGATGATCCAGAAGGAGTAAGCTGTTTAGTTATAGATCGTGAGACCTTCAATCAATTAATTTCATCCTTGGATGAAATTCGAACGCGATACAGAGACGAGCTAGTGGAACGTAGAAGGTGAATATATCTCTCTCTTCTTAAATATTTATATGAAAATTAGATCTTTCTTACAAAGCATTTTTTTAAATTAAGATTTTAATCATTTATATCTATATTGTTATATGTCATGTGTAATATTATGTTCCACGCTTGACATTAGGATGGGAGAATAAACTATACATTTCAAGTAAGTTTGGTAATAAAAACGAAAAGATGTATCGTGTTAAAGAAAAAATATCAATATATATTATTAGTATGAGTGCAAAATGCAAAAAGAATAAATCTATTTCGACTTCGATTTTATTTTGTATATTTTCTATAATAGATGTAAAAAAGAGAGAAAGAAAATTAATTTGTACTGATCAGAGATATACTGAAATCTTATAACTTTTCAGGCTAAACGAGGAATTCCGAGATGTACGATTACAAGATCTTCGGACTATTGCGACTCTCGGCGTGGGTGGTTTCGGAAGAGTTGAATTAGTTCAAATTGCCGGAGACGGCACACGATCCTTCGCTCTCAAGCAAATGAAGAAGACGCAAATCGTCGAGACGCGACAGCAGCAGCACATTATGTCGGAAAAGAGAATCATGAGCGAAGCGGATTGCGATTTTGTAGTGAAGCTTTTCAAAACATTCAAAGATAGAAAGTATCTTTACATGTTGATGGAGGCTTGTTTGGGTGGTGAATTGTGGACCGTTCTAAGGGACAAGGGACACTTTGACGATGGCACTACGCGGTTTTATACCGCATGCGTTGTGGAGGCGTTCGATTATCTGCACTCCAGAAATATCATCTACAGAGATCTTAAGCCAGAAAATCTACTTTTGGACAATCAAGGGTAATAATGTGTACAATAGTCATATATTGTATAGAAAAATATAGAAATCGTTACTGATATATGTATATAAATTATTTTTAATATATTAAATTGACAGATGTATATATCTTATGTCTTGCAATTTAATAAATTTATTTCATGATCACATTTTGTTTCTTAGATATGTTAAACTAGTGGATTTCGGCTTTGCTAAACGGTTGGATCATGGTCGGAAAACGTGGACTTTCTGCGGTACTCCAGAATACGTGGCACCGGAAGTCATTCTGAATAAAGGTCACGATATAAGTGCCGATTATTGGTCCCTCGGAGTTCTTATGTTTGAATTACTTACGGGGACGCCTCCTTTTGCCGGTGGCGAACCGATGAAGACGTATAACATTATTTTAAAGGGAATCGACGCTATAGAATTTCCCAGATCTATTACGCGCAACGCGATGGCGCTTATCAAGAAACTTTGCAGGTAATTATACAAAATCAATTTTTTTTTACTGAAAATGTTTCATCTATTCATAATATGTCAATATTTGTTGAAAGTATCCGCAATACATATATAAACAATATAAATTGTTTTATTTTCAGGGATAATCCAGCGGAACGTCTGGGATACCAAAAAGGCGGCATTAGTGAAATACAGAAACACAAGTAAGTAATATTTTGATTTTAGCACTTTAAAATTATAAGAGAATATTTTTTTAAAAATAATTTTGTGTTTATGGACTCTTTACAGATGGTTCGATGGTTTTAATTGGGAAGGTTTGAGAACGAGAACTCTGGAACCGCCAATACTGCCACGAGTCCAAAGCGCTACGGATACTACGAATTTCGATGCTTATCCGGCTGATACTGATCCACCACCACTTGATGACATTTCCGGTTGGGATAACGATTTTTAACGCAAAAAATATAGAGGACTTATATTTAATATTCGCGTTTTTTAATCATTTGGCAGAAAATCGTAACAGCACATGACGATTTCTCGATCATACGAGACAATTGGCGACACCTGCATTTATATTTATACTTCTCTCATAATATTACGTGATATATCAATTGCAGTTGCATTTTATCATATTTTTACACTTTTGTCCTATTTCATATAATCGATTAGAATGAGGGAAACTGCACTGTGATAAAATATAGGATTTTTTGGATGATATAGATATTAGCAAAATTTAAAAAAAAAAGGGAAGATTTAGACCTAAATTTTTTTATTTATGTCGCGTTTGTGTCTGTTCCAGAAATAAAGTATCTCCAGTGTTATATATATATCGTAATAGAATACTTATGCAAGTGTCAAGTGCCATTATTACCTCTACTACTGAGAAGGTAAATTCATGTACGTTCATACTTGTGCTCAGAAATGCGGTCACACGCAAAAAACAGTCAGCTCAAGTCCAAGGGACCTCTTGCCATCCATACTTTAGCTTGTCAGAATGTGCATATAGTTCAATCTATCAGATGTTAAATTTTTTTATGGCAAGTTCATTGTTGTTTGATTCATGCTTTAGAGTTTATTATTAATAATTGTATTTTAATTACATATACGTATGTGTATGTATATGTACATATATATATGTATATATATATATATATATATATATATATATAATTCTTGTAAATAATAATTAATTATATCATACGAATTTTAGATATCAAATGTATATCAATATTAAATGAAATGTTATGAATAACAGCTGCAGGTATGGCTGCAAGAACCAAATAAACCCACTCTGTTTTAGTGGTTTATAATATTTAATGTTGCTCCTTCTAAACAATATTAAAAAAAGGAGAAATGAATTATATACAATTATTTTGTAATTCATAAAAGCATTTTACTTTGCAGTAAATTGTTTGATTAGAATTTTCAAGTATCCAATATACAAACTCTATATGTTATACATATATATATTGGTTCCTCTAGTGTTTAAAAAATTAATTTGACTGGTTCTTTTAGCCAGGCCTTCAAATGTATTGTGTATACAAATGTACACATATGTATACATACATATATATGTATATATTGTATTTTGGATTATATATATATATATATATATATATATATATGTATGTATGTATGTATGTATGCATATGTAAATATATATATCTGTTGAGTCTCTTTTTGTGCAAAAAGTTTTATCCTGGAAAATAGCAAATAAAAGTGTACAAGTATTATTAGGCCAATACTTTGACACTTTAATAAGTACAATATCTTAATATTGTAAAATTTCTTTATTCTGACATCTCCTTTTAATCTCTCTTCATTTTTACTTCTAAAGGCATATCCAAAATATAAGAATAAAAATATCATTTCACACTTGTCTTGCATTCGTTTTCTCCAAACAGTTTTATGTAGTAAGATGTAATAGGAGAGGAAAACTGCCCTAAAAAAATAGTTCACAATATTAAAAAAATATAAGCCTAATAATTCTCTTACATTTGATAATAACAGATTTAATTTAGCACAAAAGTGATACATCATTGTTTTCTTTGTATAATAATTGGGCAAATAATTATAGGCATAAAATAAAAAGAATGCTATATACATGTATATATATTTTGTATTAAACAGTCGATCACAATCAATTTTTCTGCACAAAGACAATTTTCCTATCTAGACGAATTCGCATACTAAATATTTGTTTTGTTTCATCCATCTTACATTAGATCTTGATAAAAATATACTTGTTCAATGCCTCTTGGATAAAAATAAAGGTTTGGCTTACAATCATAAAGATAAATGCTTATTTTATTATTAGATAAGACATCGAAAACACGAACATTATAAAAGCGATATTATTTTATGATTTATTTGATTTTGTTTCAATAAAGGTGTAATATGTAATAATAAAAATTGATTGTCATATTTCAAAAATATAATTTCTCTTCCAAGTTAAAAAAATGTTACTTTTAACACTTAATTATTCCTTCTAGCGTCGAGCGATAATTTTTACTTTTCAAATTGTTATATTTATTTTTTTTTACTCTCCAAATTTTTATTTATTCTTCTTTAACTTTTTTTATAGGAAAATTTGTCCAAAAAATGGCTAATAAACTAAAAAAGAGAAAAAGAAGATTTCTCTCAGAGAATAATACATAAGGCCGGATCTACAATAATTTAAGTTTTAAATCTTAAGAGAATGACCAATCACAGTCAAGTATGAAGAGAATACTCGGTTGTGATTGGTTAATTTCTTAAGGCTTAGGGCAGAAACATCACCCGAGTGTCCTCGGACACCGACGAGATACTGTTAAAGACCGACAGCCCTGGGTAAATTTTCGTAACCACCAAGTGGGCCCGCAGATAATAGAAGATTGGTGATATTATCGGCCGTTTTGATTATATTACAGACAATTACAAGAGTTATTTAAATCATACGAGTATTTTAGGTCATTCTGCTATTGTTTTATTATCGAAAATGTATAAATCCTTTATATATCTGTTTCAGAAATGACCAATTATGTATAAAATCGTTATTTTATTATCGACAATGTAAAGATTTTATTATCTACAGTAGCATTTTGCACATTTTTTTCTGGTTATGCTAAGTCCCAATAGACCATCGGTCTTTAATAGTATCTCGTCAGTGCCCCGGATATCATTTTATCCTTGTTGTTTATGAATGTTAAACAAGGATAAAATGATACCCGGGTACACTTGGGTGATGGTTCTGAACGCAGCCTAGGTGATTTCTGAAAGCGATATTCCCTCTATGAACATTGAAAACGTGGACATGAATTACAAAGCCAATGTCCATGAATGTTCTCAAAGGGTAATATATAATATGCGCAATTTCTGGTTTTGTTCCGTGCTAAGTGCACGAAATGCCGATAACACCACTGCTATATAACAAGTTACTTATGTAAATTAATACTAAATAAATTATTCAATCGCGAAAAATACCGTAATATTCAAAGATAAAATAAATATTATTCTATATTCATTGTCATATTTATATCTTTTCCTATTTAGCGGCCCCGCTAGGGTAGTGTTGAGCTCTCACATACATAAAATTTCGTATTACATAAAAGTACATAAATTTCGTATTACATAAGTACATAAAATTTCGCAAAAAAATGCGTATTATTATAAAAATTATTGAGTGTTAACAATTTAATTTTCATTCTTATACAGGGTGTCCCCCAACTACCGCTCAATATTTTAAAGGTAGATTCTCTGGCCAAATTCAAAACGATTTTTCCTCAGCGAAAATGTCGAGGCACTAATAGTTTTCGAGTTATAAATGATTGAAAATAAAGGGTTTTTCGCAAACTAAGCCTTATGGGAATAAAATATTAATAAAATCACATTCTTTAGTTAATTTTAGGTAGAGTTTACTTTAATAGAATTTTAATTTAAGGCTTAGTTAGAAAGATACATCATGACAAAAATTGGGAATATGCAAAAAATAATGATCTTCTTCGGCATTTTCGCTGAGGAAAAATCGTTTTTAAATTGGTCAGAGAATCTACCTTTAAAATATGGAGCGGTAGTTGCGGGACACCCTGTATAAATGAAATACCTATAAAAAACACTCAAAAAATATTGACCTTTTAAAATTGTTAATATTAATAATATAATTATTCAAATATTTATTAACCTGTTTTCCCTAATATTATTTAAACCTACATTTCCTGATTCTTTAAAACATACATAATATATTAATCACATAATAGCCCAATCCTCTACTTCTTGAAAGGAAAATTAAAAAATCTTAATGATCACTTAATAGTCTCTAACTATATCTCGATTAAGTGAAATTATTGAAGGAAAGCTTATCTCTAATCAATATTTTAATTACGTGCCCTAATTACTTTCTCTAACCGCGCGTGCCCTAACTACGTGAATAAATGTCCGTCCATTACGTACTATTGTACGTAAAGCTTTTCTTCAGGCCAGTTGAACTTATTTTTCGTTGATCCTAGCCACTTTCTTACTCGATCTCTAATCAAAGATCGAAAAAGGAAATAAACATTCTTTCTTTTGCCGATTAATTACTGGCAAATAAGTATAAATATTTCATGCTTATCGTAACGATTTTACGATCGTTCGTTAAATATTTGAATATAATTTTATTTTAACTCAAATAAAGCCAAATTACTACAAAATTTTGTATATTATATTTTCTAGCAGTCTCTCTCCTTGTTTGTGAGCGGTAGGCTGACTTGACGATCTTGACAAGTGATTTCTCTTTTCTCATTACTTATTGGTTAACTAAGATTTTTTCACTTGAGAAGGACCAAAACCAATGATCGAAACGTTGTGATTTTCTATCAACCAATAAAGTGCCAGTGAGGTCGATTTAAATTACGTTATCTTATTATATTTTCTAATAAAATATAAAATTCATATGTGTGTATAACTTTTATCATATTACAAATTATTTAATTAATTACTCATTTATATTACTTTATATTAAGTTAAAATAAAGCATAAAAACAATACAAAAATATGAGCAATTAGAAAATAAGTGCGTATTATAAGAATAAATTAGCATCAAAAATTGATAAATGTTAATAAAATTAATAATTGTTAATGGGTGTTATTTATTTAATAAATTAGACAAAATCTTTACAAAGAAATCTTTTCTTGATCTCTTCTTTTTTAAATTAATATTTCAATATATTTTCGCAATAGATGTAAAGCATAAGTTTGAAAGAACTTATTAAAATTATTTAATATAATTAATTTAATTTAATTATTTAACATAAAATTCTTGTCGCTAGTACGTAAAATAAAAGACGTAATTAAAATCGACCAAACTGGCAGTTTATTGAGGTAAAAAAATCACAACGTTTCGACCATAGGTTTTGGTTTTTTTCGAGTGAAAATTTAGTTAATTATTCAATCGTGAGAAAATCACTTCGTCAACCAACTCCATCAACACACAGAGAAAGACTGTTATTATTTAAGACTGTTAATTATTTAATTTATTTAATTTAATCCATCTCCTCATCAATTTCCATCTTAGCTCATCCATTTTAAGGCAACGGATTTATCTACAATCTACAATCTATAATCTACATCTACATCTACATCTGTAATTTCTACGAATCCGTTACCTTAAAGTTAAATAAAAGTTTTTCACTCACCGGCACTGATGCACAACAGCGGAGTTGTTGTTATTGAAGCTAGTTGTCTGTAACATACAAATATAAAATTCATTTATAATAATGCTCACAAAATGCAATTAATATTTTAAAAAATTTTTATCGCACGGAATTTTATATCCAATGTGTAAAATAGCAGATAAATACGCATGGAAAAAATTTATAAATTTTTGAAACTGTTTTCTAAATAAAAAATTTTATATGACTTTTATAAAAATTTCTTTTTAAATAATAAGATCGAATTATTGTTCGTTATAAGTTAATGATTTATAACAATTAATATATAAATAATAATATTCACCATCAGATTGTTCCGCCAGTGCAGGATGCCTCTCTTAAGTCTGCTCCTCCTCTCTAAGATCATCAGGATTGTTGCATCGATTTATAACAAACAAAAGAAGATTCCAATGTAGCAGCGTTCAAATTTATTTATTTATTGTAACAAAAATATAAAAATATATTGTAACAAGAACTTGATATCTTTATTACTTTGAATAAAAATCTTTAAAAATTTAAATAATATATCACAATATATTGCGGGAAATAGATACCTGGATATCTTTGTGTTCAGCAAGGAGTGGTAAAGTAAACATTATATTCGTCGCTGTAGTATCATGACCCTATAATCATCGTCATATGCATATCGTTATATTGTTATACATACTTAGATATAATGTACAAAAAAATAAAAAAAAGTTTACAGATACATATTGCAAATATAAAAATGTCGACTTCTTCTCTGATATCCAAATCAGTTAGAGAATTTTCTCGAGATGCCGCTATTAAAAAGTCCAACATGGGTAATTAATTGTTTTTAACTAAAAAAAAGCATATTAATAATGATTTCACTTTTACATACCACGCTTTAATTATATAATGGTACTTGTTTAAAATGCAAATTCAAAAAATAATAATTTAATTTTACAGCAAACATATGTTCTATTATTACGTGTGATTATGTGTTTAATATAAATTATGCAAGCATAATGTATAATATTAAATTACGAGACCAAACTTAAATTAGAAGGTCTCTGATCTCTTACGTACTTTCAAACACGTAGAAATTTTCTGTCTCTTTGTTACTTTGAAGATTTTTTAAATATCGGTCATTGGTGCGTTCATGATAAAGTATTCTTTCCGCGTCATTAGTAACCATTAACATTGAAAGAACAACATGATTTATCATTTTATTTTAGCAAGATTCATGTTTATGAAGATTCAAGGTTATTAAAAACGTCATTAATAACCATTAACATTGAAAGAACAACATGATTTATCATTTTATTTTAACAAGATTCATGATTATGAAGATCCCGTTCAAAAAAATTGCGCAAGAGAATGTTGTTGAAGTATATTTTATTGATTAAGTCTGTTTTTTTGTCTTATTTTGACAAAAATAATGTTATTACTTTTGAAAATTGCTTTTATTAAGAATAAAGACAAATACAAGCACTACAAAATTGTATTCTCTCGATTTATATCGGTAAATTTTTCGGTCCTGCACTGAACGATAGATAACGAGGATAAGGTTGACGATTCTATTATATTTTCTAGTATATTTTCAGGTAAGAATCCGGATCAAATACTTCTGAATTTGACGAAAAATTAAGATCTCTGTGAACTCCGTAGATATTAAGAAATAAGATCGTTCCAACATATGCCGGAAAGTAAATTATAAAATTAAGAAATATTTAAATTTACGAAAATAAAATTTATTTCGAGAAAAATAATCGTTTTGAAAACGTTTTTAAACAAACCTACCTGGAATATATACACATTAGCAATTTTTCTCATTTTTTACATATAAAAATACATATAAAAATTTGCTCAGTATTTGCTCAGTATTTTTAATATAAATATTTATCTCAAAAAATAAAATAAAATAGAATAAAATAGAATAAAATATTTATCTTAAAAAATAGAATAATCCTAAGAAATTATATACACATTTATATCTTTGAATTGTTCTTTTATACTTTATTGCATAAAGTTTTTGTTGAATTTTCTGAAATTTGTGGTTTTGTTCCAATATTATAATACTTTTTTGCAGAATTCCTATAATTTGCCTTAAACCAAGAGAAAATGAGAAAAAATGATTGGCATCAGAACAAGAGTGTCAACGGCTTTATTTAGTCCTGGACAAGGCTCATCATGAGATTGCTCGGCTGGATAATAAACTACTGGAAAAAATCTGGAGGAGATAATGCATTATAATTGTCGTTATTATTCGTAGTCTTTTGTAATTATTCATAATCTAATTATGCAGAGTCTTTTATAGTTTTTATTAATGTTAGTTAATTATATTATGTATCTGTTTTATAATTACGAACAATGTGTAATAGAATAATAGATAGAATAATATGTCCATATACATATGTACATAAACATGTACATTAAAAAAGATATCGGTAAATATGCAAAGGTCAGACCTCATCGATTTATTGCTATTTAAATATGTTGTAGAGGAAGGTTTTCTGAGTAATTTTAGCAAGAAATAAGTGGGATGGTATTGGTATAGAAGATACAACAAATTGAAGTTTTTATATATTTTACAAAAAATACTTATATAAATGTAACGTATATGTTTGCATACACACATACGCGTGCGCGCGGGAAAATGCAAGGGAGCTTTCGTCTCTCTTTTCCCATCTTTCCCGCGGTAAGAGACTCATTGCAAAGAGTTCAATCACAATGAATGTATGCTATATGTAATGCGAGATCCATCTTGCCTACCGGTGAGGAGGTTGTGGGAGGAGGCTGAAGGTCTCACTTGCACTCTCCCGCGCGCGCGTGTATGTGTTGTGTGTGTGTGTGTATACATATACATTTGTGATATTTTTTAATTGTATTAAATTGTATTAAATTCTATATAAATTTAAATTGTATTAAATGTATTTAATTATTATTTTTTTATAACAGTTAAATAATAGATTTAAATGAAAATAGATTTATTAAAATAATAGATTTGTGAAAAAAATGCATATAATATACCTTTTTTAGGGGTTTTCAGGTTTTATTTTTTATATAAAATTTTTTTCTGAAATCAATATTTTCGGAGATAAAAAGCAGTTAAAGTTCTAAAACTTCAGAGATATAAAGCAGTTAAAGTTCTAAAACTTCAATTTGTCGTATCTTCTAAACCAATTTTATCACCCATTTATTTCTTTGGTAGAATTATTCAAAAAACATTCCTCTACAACATATTTCAGTGACGATAAAATCGGCGAGATTTGACCTTTTATGCACATTTACCAAAACATCCATTAAAATATTCCATTAAATAACAAATCTATTAAAATAATATAAAAAATAAAATTTATTAAAACTTTACCCCTCTCCTGAATTTTAAAATATATTATTCTTAAGCATATATTTGTAATACGAAATATTGAGAAATATTTTCAAAAAAATTTTTAATAAGTTAAAATAATTAGATAAATTCGGGAGTGGTATAATTTCATTTTTATAAAATATGAAACTATTTTAATTTTTACAATCAAATATAATGAAATTTATACAATTTTATTTGTTTCACGAATCAATGAATATTAATTATGAATATTAATAATATTTATAAATTGCATTCAAGACGAAATATAGATATCATATTTTTTGATATGTACGTACTTTTAAATTTTTTTATCTCTGAACTTCCTTTTATAATTGCGTTTTACAAATGATATATGTCATTTAAAATAAGCGTTTAATATAAAATAAAACACATAAAAAGAACAAATAGTATATAAATATTTTATGTGTGAAAGAATTAAATTCAAAGTTGTACGATAATGTGACGATAGATGTACCTTTGAAATATATAATTAAAACGTTTCTTAAAATTGAAAATGGACAAAGAAAAAATATACAAATAGTATTTCACATGACAGAAAAAAATTAAATTTAATTAAATCTCTTGACAAATTTGAATTGCTGCAGATATAAAAATATAATTGCAATATTGTAAATCGATTCAAGTATACGACAAATATATTTCGTCGATTAAAAATTATTTTGAAGAAAAAGAGTTTCTAGCTACCAAAAACAAATATTAGATGTATAACTAGGTTCTCGTCGTTTTTTATTTGAAAATTGCATTTATTAATAAAAAGATAAATTAATATATTAATCGAAATATAATTCATTGTTTTCTATGACTTTTTCCTATCTTTTTTGCAAAAGTTGGATTTTGCAACGATAGAATGACTTGTTCTTTGAAGCAATAGACTTGACTTCATCGGATTATCACCTTTCCCGATCAATGCAACACGTGCTCGCCAATACACAATTCTCCAATTACGAAGAAGTGCAAAAGTGCATCGATCAATGGATTGCTTCAAAGAACAAGTCATTCTATCATTGCAAAATCCAACTTTTGCAAAAAAGATAGGAAAAAGTCATAGAAAACAATGAATTATATTTCGAGTTGATGCGAGGGAACTTCGTATTCGAGCTTCAAAAGTGTTTCTTGCAACATGAGTTCGCGTGTTGCCAAGCAAAAGAATCACTTTACGTCGACTGGTTTTTTTCGCATCAATTCATCATTCAATCGATATAATTGTTGTAGTAGTGGTCAGCCGTGACTGTTTCAGAAATTAATCGATGAGCTTCAGTTCAGCTGCAGTTTTATTTAAATCAAAGTAAAGAAGTCGTCATCGAGTCTCGAATAAACATGAGGCACACAGCGGTATACTATATTTTTTATTAATTGTAAAAAAGCGCGGAATCTGATTTGTTGTCGCATAGTATAACTATAGTATATTTAATTGATTGTTGGAAGCAGAGTGCTTACTAGATCTTCGCAGGATGCAATTTAGCGTCATCTACGCGTTGAAAAATTATAGAAATAAATTCGTTTATTGTAAGGCGTCACTATTTGTAATATATATTGTTAACATTGTGCTGAAGAAGGATCAAAAGATGATCCGAAACGTTCGCTTTTTGTTATTATAATGTTTTTAATAAATTAATATTGAAAAAAAAAGAAGTGTTGTTGCTTCTCTGCTACCGCGCGTTGATTATTAAGGTCTATTTACACATATCCGTGACGTGTCAGTGCCGTATCCGTTCAATTCCGTGATTTTCCGTCAGTATCAGTGATGATAAATATCGTCTCTTTGTTGTTAAATGGACGTGTTCACATATATCCGACGCAGTATCGTATTCGGATCGTTCAGTTTCAGTTCAGTATCCGTATAGTGATATTATGTTTATTACAAACGATATTTTTGCTTTTTCACGGATACATAACGGTCAGTAAATTTATTTATAGAGTATTTGATGCCAAGCAAATCACTTGGATCAAATGGATTTAGATGAAAGTGAAATATTATATTATGTAATTTTACGATAAAATTTTAGAATAAAATTATGTTTAATAAAATATTTTATTTGCAACCACATCTTCCCAGACAGGAGCTTGCATCAACATTGCTTACTGCAGTGTAATATTGCAGAAATAATGCAGAGACATTATTTTGTAATATTACTTTGGCAATGTTGCAGCAACGTTTTAACATAGCGAAAATGTATAACATCCCATACAGCACACAAAGATTGCATACATATTGCAACAATTTTTCACTGCAATATTACAACGTTGCGAATTCACTGCAAAGTGTTGCTACATAAAATTATAGCCATCATTGCCAATTCATCGTCTGGAAACTGAGTCATCTTGAAAATCACTGAATTGAAACTGATCAAAATATACAGATATATGTGAATAATCATCACTGATACATTACGGATGTTACTGATATGACATTGATACGGCACTGACACGTCACGGATATGTGTAAATAAACCTTTATATCATTTTTTTTTTATATTTTTTCAAAGTAAAGAAGTACATATCGAAAAAATAACTTATCACATTTCATTTTAAATCGATTAAAAGATATCTCTTTCATAAAAAATGAAT
The DNA here is from genome assembly GCA_030586385.1 of Camponotus fellah. Taxonomy (NCBI): domain Eukaryota; kingdom Metazoa; phylum Arthropoda; class Insecta; order Hymenoptera; family Formicidae; genus Camponotus; species Camponotus fellah. The sequence goes on along the minus strand of JAPIVC010000107.1, from coordinate 3,328,414 downwards.
CTTTTATTCATTTTAAATTGCGCGCTCAATTTTATTGACAAATGCCTAACTTTACTACATTTGCAGCTCAAGCCATCTAATTATGAGCGGCGGGAACTTACACAGAGAAAAATATCATTCTACTGCCAAGAAAAGCGATTACTCAGTTTATTTTTCTTTTTTTAAGTAATAGTTTTCTTCAATAAAGAATATATTCTTGATAATAATCTTAAAATATACTTATTACAAGTGTTAGAAAATCTCATTACCATGTACTCAAAAGAAGAATATATTTTCTCTTCAAGAATATTGTAAAGTTGTCAAAGAAAAATCAAACTTTCTTTACGTCAACTCTTGTAGTAAGCAAACCAAATTTTTGTTTTAATTTAATATTCTTGACTAAAATACTGCACTTACTAAAATTCAGAATATATTCAATTAAATTTAATGCTTGTGATAAACTTATGCGTATCGCAATATTAATACACAGTCTGTTATCACTAATCATAGGATTGGTTTTGAGCCTTTAATTGGGAAGATGTACAGATTTTAGACCGGGAATTTTTGAGTAAAATATTGATTTCTGAAATGCTATATATAAAAAGGCATAAAAATGGTTTAAATTTGCAAACGGATACTGAACGTTTACCAGAAATTTATTTAAATATTGTAAACAACTTACCAAAAATTTAACATAGTTTTCTATCATAACAAATAGATCTGCGACTTTACTATGTGTACATTTATTTATCATTTAACTCACTTTACCGTTTATAAATAAATTACATCTATCCGTTAAAGACTAGTTGTTCTATTTCCATCTATGTTCATATTAGTTTATATTTATCTTGTTTCACTCTTATTTTACATAGGCATCGTCAAGATAATGAGATACCGAGACATTTAATATTACTTTACTTTGGACGGCACTCTATCTAATGGATTCAGATATGTAACACCTTTGTTATATTTTTATTACATCATCACATTTGCGCTGAAGATGATCCAAAAATAGGATCAAAACGTTCGCTATCCCTTCTTCTTTTTATTTTTATTTGTTTTTTATTTGTTTCATACTTTTTTATTGTATAATAAATAAATAAATGTGTTATAACGTCGACGCTCGACTCGTATTGCTATTGCTAACTAATTTGTTAATTTTATATTTCAAGTCTTATACCTTTATTATTTGTAAAAATATTATGTTAATATGAAAATTATAATAAAAATATATAAAAATATTTTTCTTGTCTACATCTCTTCAGGAGGAAAGAAAGATTTATAGAATTCTCAAAAATGAGAATCTATATCTTGGTATAGTAAAATATATGTATATATGCCTTGTGCACGTTTGAATTTTCGCGAACAATTAATGTTTAAGAAATTTACACACTACCATCCGCGTTTGGCTCTTAATCGCTCGTTTCTTAAATATCATGTTGTTAAATACATATAGAGCCGAATTCTTTATCAATTTATTTATAAAAATGTTAGCTATATTAAAATAAAACATATGAATTCTTTATATTTTATATAAAGGAAGAGACTTAAAATATTTTGCAACATCTATATTTTTCGAGTCTTAATTATAAAAACTTCAGAAGAATCAGTGATTAATTTGACAAATTCTATACATGTATTAATAATTAAATTTTTAAATAATTAAAAAAATAATTGATAAATATCAAAGATCAGTTTACTGCTAATTAAGAAGATTTATAGAAATACAGTTAAAAATGTTTTAACCCCACAGCAGACATTTTTTGTAAATAAAAAGTTATAAAAATTTTGTAAATAAAACGATATAAATAAAACAATGAATATAGAAAAATATTTATTTCATCTTTGAATATTACCTCTAACAACACACATGTCCAAAAGATGTTCAGAGGTCATCGAGAGGATATTTAGAGGACATAAAATATTCTTTGGCTGTTCTCTAGATATTTTATGGACGTCTCTTGGACATGGTGTGTTGTTAGGGACAAGATCTTTCGCGATTGAATAATTTATTTATTATCAATTTACATATATAAGTTTCTTTTTGTTATACAGCATTGGTGCTACCGACATTTCCTGCACATAGCACGGAATCAAACCAAAAATTGTGCACATTATATATTATCCTCCGAGAACATCGCAATGCTCAGTCCATTATATATGTCGATGGCGGTAACCAATCACCATCCGCATATGGCTATTATTATCGAGAGATGCCATGGCCTGCTTTTAGGTGATCCCTAAAAGCGATACTCCCTCTATGGACATTGAAAACGTGGACATGAACTATAAAGCCAAGTCCGTTTCCCGCCTCGATGGGCGGGAAACCAAAGTTACCAATGAGATACTAGCAAAAGAGACAGATATAGGCCTCCCATGTAGTATCTCTCTCTGCGTGGCGCTCGCCTGGCTATCGCAATGCTCAGTCCATTCCCCCCCCCCCGGGCGCCCCCCCCCCCAAAGTAGAAATAGATTGGTTTTTTTTCCTTTTTTGGCCCCCACCCACCCGCGTTGAGTTAAAAAAGGAAAATTTGTGTTGTTTCCCCCGAGTTGGGGCCGCAGGCGGCCATATATATGTCGATGCTTACCGCGGATTCACCTCTTACGTCCAATCATTTTTTGTATTTTAATCATGAACTATAGATTTTATTCTAGATCGCTAATTTCGATGCAAGGTCAGCCATTTTCACGTGGGTAGAATATATAGGTTGGATAAAAAAAATTATATATATATATATATATATTATGTAATTTCTTATTTTTGTATACTTTGTAGAGTAAAGATAAAACAATCCGAAATGTCAGATATTTGCATATTTGACAGTTCTGATTGTTTTACCTTTATAATATATGTTTACTATCGCGCTTTATCGAGAGATACAGCATTCGAATTCTGACACCCGATGTATTTTGCCCACGTGAAAATGGCTGTCCTTGCATCATATTTCACATAATCCGTGGTAGATCTAATATAATAACAAGTGTAATATATGTATGGAAGCCTGATCGTTTTTTCCACCAATTATTCTTTATATGCTTATATATTGCTGGCAATTGCTGATTTCCAATAATGCATTCGTGTATTTAGGATTTACGTCAGTGGATGATCAACAAGAGTAAAAAAAAAGTTATAAAAAGCGACTGTGGCGTAAACGAATTTGCAAGGTTTGTACTCTTGTCTTTTGCCAATACATCTTAAATTAAACAATATCTATTACCTTGTTTTTGTTTCTGACATTAGTTTTTAATATAAATGACTTTGAATAATTTTGAATGATGAATGATATCTCGACAAAATTATGCATTCACAGAACATTATTGTAATGATATCCTTAGGAGATACAAAGTTTGAGTAATGAGGATGAAGCGTACAAGACAGATATTCTCTGCACTGCTTATTCTATTAACGCTACATTACACAATATCAACTTATGTTGGAGATGCTCAGCAGATTAATGAGCCCTCTAAAATCGGTTGGCTTTTTTCCGATGCCTCTAAGATTAAGAGAGTTGAACGAGCTTTAATCAATTCTGGAAGAGGATTCGAGGATGACGGTTCACCAAAGACTATAAGCGGCAGTTGCCGAAATAAGTTGAATGATCTTTGTGGAAATATAGATAACAATAATGACGAACTTATGCTGCTTGAGTGCATTCAAACGTTCAAGGTATATGTTAAAGGAAAGGAGGATAAATTTCTTTTTAGAGATCTAACTGTTGTAACAAATTTTACAGCCTACTGAGATGTCTGGAATCAACCATATGTGTCAGCAGGCAATTTGGTCATATATTCAGAATATTACAAACAATCAAAATATAAAGAGGCTTGCCATGAAGGCGTGCGGTCCTGTACAACTGAGCGTTCTGGAATGTTCAGATTCTGATAAAATCCCTGGAGCGTATCTTTCTTGCTTGATCGACAAACGAGAGATGATCAGAAATCCTGATTGCATTACTTATATTCAGAGACTAGAATGGATTGCTTTCAGTGATTTCAGAATTCTGACTCCTTTTAAGACAGATTGTATGAACGACATTAAAACCTTTAAATGTGATACTCTCCAGCCGTACAGAGATATATCACAAGGTCAGATACTAGCTTGTCTGCAGGAACATGTTGAACAACTGCAACATGAATGCAGAAAACATATTCTTCATGTGTCTGAAATTCAAGCAGAAAATTTCAAACTGGATCGTCAGTTATACATGGCATGCATTCACGATCATATGAAGTTCTGTCCCAACATTCGGCCAGGCAGTGGTCAAGTCTACAAATGCTTGATGCAACATAAAACTGATAGGTAAATACTTAAATATTAAAAAAAATAAATATTGTGGTGTAAGCCTAAATTCAGAGATCAAGAGTTTAATAATTTAAGAATCTAAAGAGCTATATATTGGAATACTTACATAATAACCTGAGGAAATCTAATTCCAATAATTTCATTAAAAAATTTTATTTTGTCATATTTCTTAGATTGTGTTTCTATTTATAGATCAATGACCGCTCAGTGTCAAGAACAATTGACGAGGAGGGAGAAGCTTATTGCTTCTGACTATAGAGTTAGCAAGGGTTTAGTTAAAGCGTGTAAGGAAGATATCAGAAGTAATCACTGCAGACGATCCGTGTCCGATGACAAGGACATCAAGTTAGCGCAAATCTTGCTTTGCTTGGAGTCGGCTGTTAAGAACGGTAGCAAGATCGATGGGAATTGTCAAGCGGAAATGTTTGATCACAGAAAGCTCCTGATGGAAGATTATAGATTGTCACCGGAGATCGTGGATGGATGTGCCAACGATATTACGGCATTTTGCAATAGTCTCGAAGTCGGCGGTGCAACGATACACTGTCTGATGGAGCATACGAGAACGAGAAAGAAAAAATCGAGAGTCGCGCCGAAATGTCAAAGAGCGGTAAACAATTGATAGAAACAAAATAGAGATTTCAGAATCCAGAGTTTTTAAAATAAGTAATAATCATTATTTATAATATTCGTTGAAAGATATTCTCTAAAATTTTTAGAAACATTATTAAAAACACTGACAAAAGATATATCGTATATCATTTAATTTCTTTATTATAAAATATTTTATATCGTATAATTTCAGTTGGAGGAGTTAATTATGGAAGCTGATGCTGGCGAAGATTGGAGAATTGACCCGATTTTAAGAGAACGATGTCAACCTGTTGTCAATCTAGCTTGCAGAGATGTAAGTTTATATGAAAATAGACTATAAACAAATTCTGATTTATATACAAAATTTACATTTCTTTATTTATTGAATTTCCTTGTTAAGCACTATTTTTTAATATCTAATGTAGGTACATGGTGGAGATGCTAGAGTAATATCGTGCTTGATGGAACAATTAGGGACGGAGAGGATGACCGAGGCTTGTGAGACTGCTCTAGTGCAAATACAATACTTTATCGCTAGAGACTTTAAACTGGATCCGCAATTGTACAAAGCATGCAAGTTTGACGCTGTACGTTTGTGTCACGCGAGAAACGCATGGGCGAACGATGGTAAACAGATGGATCCTGAAACAGGACCTCTCGTATTGCCATGCTTGTATCGGCATGTATATCAGAAAAATATGACGGTAAGATTATTAAGACTGCATGAAGCGCATAATTAATTTTTGATTAAATTAGTTTAATAATCAAACTTTAAAATAATTCTAAAATAATTTTAGCTATTAAAGCACAACAATTTGTTATTATTATTCTAAGAAAAAAAATATAATTTTCTTTCTAATTATCTTTTTCTTTAATTTTTTTTTCATTATTTTCTGTTATTTAGTTGAAAACAGATTGCTTGGACGAAATTAGAAGAGTTATGAGGCAGCGTGCTGTAAATGTCGACTTGCAACCTGAGATAGAAGAAGTGTGCTTCAATGAACTAGCATTACTTTGTTATGATAAAACTGGAAAAGGAGAGGAGATTCTTTGTCTGCAGGATAATTTAGACAAGTATTAATACTTTTATATAATACAACCTACTTAAATAATGAAAATTTGAAAATTGTTTAAAGCTACTTTCTGATCTTTTATCATTTATTAAAAATGTAATACTTATGTATGCATTATAATGGAAAATATTTGTTTATAAACTTTTTAAGAATGATTTAAAATTATTTTTGATATTATTAAATTGTTTTTGCTAAGATTAAACGATATTATTAAAATTGTATTTGTATTGCAGCTTGAACAAAAAGTGCAAGCTTGCAGTTGGAAATTTTACTGAAGAACAAGCAGAACGTGTCGAGCTGAATCCTATTATTTCTTCCGCTTGTCAACATATTATGGAACGTCATTGTGAGGTAAATTATTAAATCTACAATATTATATATTTTACAAATTGCCAATGAGATTTACGTATATTTTAGGAGGTACTAAAATATGGGAAGGACGAGGGAGATATGATGGAATGTCTTATTGAGCACAAAAACGAGCTAGATGCACGCACTGATTATAAATGTAAAGCTGCTGTAGAACATTTCCAATTGATATCTTTAAAGAATTATCATTTTACATATAAGTTTAAAGAGGCTTGCAGGCCATACGTTAAAAGATGGTGTCCTAAGTAATTAAATTTCTTTTTCAAAATATATGATTATAAAATATAAATATTTTAACTTATAAATGCATTTTGTAATTTAGATCGAAGACGAAAGCCGATGTGATAGAGTGTTTAAGCTCGATTGTGCAGGAGGACATAATAAAAGAGTCCCAGCATCGCGTGTTGAAGGATTGTAGACAGCAGCTACGAGCACAACTTTATCAGCAACGAGAAAACATTCATTTCGATCCTATCTTACAAGCGGCCTGCACAGTAGACATTAAACAATATTGTTCTAATATTCAACCAGGCAATTCGCAGGTAACAATAGTTAATAATTATTTAATACAGAGGAGATGGCTATCTGTTTTTTTTATTATATTTACATCTTGTATATGTGTAATTTGAAAAATTTTATTCAAATAATTTTTTTTATATATACAGAAAATATAAATTAATAAATTATAAATAATTATAATAAATATATAAATTATATTTATATATTTATATTTTAGTCTCTCTATTCATTAAAAGTGCAATATCAATTTTTCTTCTTTCTAAAATATTATTGACTATTTTGGTTGGTCATCCTTAAGCTAATTTTACTATGATATTGTTAAAATCCATATGGTTTTAGGTACTAGAATGCTTGGCTTCGCACAAGTCTAAGTTAACAGACATGTGTCACAAGCAACTGTTTAAAGTGAGGAAACAAGAGTTTCAAGATAGTTCCAGTGATGTACCTCTGTTGAACACTTGTCGAGTTATGATTAGGCAATTTTGCCACGATGTGAGCAAATCACAAACTTTGGATTGTCTTAAGAGATACAAAGATGAGCTTACTTTTGATGACAAATGTAAGAATATTGTGATTCGAAGAATGATTGAACAGAATACAGATTATAGATTTAATACTGCGTTGCAAAACGCGTGTGGTTCCGATATCGATAGACATTGCAAAGAAGTAAGAGAAATTATATATAATGTAATATAAAATAATTTAATAATTAATATTTTTTAATATGTGTATATATTATATGTGTGGTGTTATATTATTTTAGGTATTGGTACATGAGCGTACTGACAAAGAACTAGAAGGAAAGGTAATTAGATGTTTGAAAATCAAATTTCGGGAATCGAAACTGACGACTAAATGCGAACATCAAATGGCTAATATTCTTAGAGAAGCTGCATTGAATTATCATTTAAATCCGTTATTAGCAACCATGTGTGCACATGAGGTAAAAACCAATAGAATTTTATAAAGATTTTCGTAAAGGATTATCATTCAATATTTAAAAATTCAATTATTAGACAAGACATTTTTTACAATTAATATAAATTTAATTAATATAAAATTCAACTTAATTATATCTAACTCTAAGTTTATGAAATTTATATTCTGTTAGATTGAAACTATATGTCGATCGGATGAAAATGAGCGACCTGGTACTGTCGAGGAGTGTCTCAAGAAAGAATTCAATGCCGGGAATAAAGATATGAAGGAAGAATGTCGTTTGGAAATCGCTGATCAGATAGAACAAACAAGGGCTGACATCAATGTGGATCCCTTGTTGCAAAAAGCTTGTGCAGTGGATGTCAGCAAATATTGCAGTGCTGTACCTCAAGGCGCAGGAAGACGTACGTAATATTTTTTCTGCAAACAATTTCTTTTGTTAATGATTTTGAAAACAATATAATGAAATAAAATGATCAAAAATGAACAATTTCTTTTAAAGTATTGTGTATTGTTTTTTTATATGTAATAATATATAGATTTTTTTAAGTGCACACATATCTAATATAAATATGTTAGAATTTTAAATCTAAAATAGATAAAACTTGTGTTTCAAATTATTATAATGAATCTTTAGATATATATTTACTTTGTTAAATATGGTAACATTCATTAATAATTTAAATAATTATATTACAGATATAAAATGCTTGCAAAATGCATTGCAAGACAGTAATAAACCCTTGCAACCTGATTGTTTCAAGATGTTGACTACGAGGATGGAAATGTTTAGAAATGCTGATAAGGTCTGCTGTCAAAATACTTATTTTTTTATCCTGAAATAATCGCATTTTATTTGTCGTGTTACAGTTAATCGCGCCAAATTCGTTTGAGGAGCTATATTCGTCGGTAAATCGTTCCCCAGCACGGCGTTACTTCATGGTCGTCGGCTTCACCATGATCGGGATAATCTTCATCGTCGGAATGTTCTGCGGTCGAGTGACCAGGCGGACGATGATTATGAAAAACAAGTGACGACGCGGCCGGGGTCCGTCCACTAGTGAAATGACTTTTGTGAAATTAATCGAGGCACTATAAGTGCGTAAATTGTAACGTGCATTGATTCGATCGACGATCATAAAATGCAGAAGTTTTACAATAAGTATAAAGAGGTAACATACCTTCTTTTTATACCTTCGTTTATGAAGTTTTTAAAGTGCAACTTTTTGTATTTGTAAATGGTATGAGATTTTCGACGTGGCTGCTAAATGTATACGGTATTACGTAAAATGTCACGGAAGGGGGAATTAAAAAATGCGAGTATCTTAAGAATTAAGAGAAGAAAACGTAAAAAGATTTAAAAACTATTTAAAAATATACTACACGTTATTACGTGCGCGCGCGTACATACAATATCATGATTCCAGAAATACAGGGTGTTTTATGAAATTTGCGACAAGCTTCAAGAGTATTTTTACTTGTCAGGAAAAAAAACCCTCTTGAAGCTCTTTGTTAGAGCAGTGATAAAACAAGCTATGTTATTTAATTGTAAATTTTTATATTTCATAGATCGCGTAATTTGTTGCGAAAAAAAAGAAAAATTATGTTAATTTTGAATAGAACTTTAAGATTTTTGACAATTCTCTTTGTCGGAAATGATATTTTACTCAGATGAACATTATTATATTTTATTTTCTAAGATCTATTTGTTCGCAGATTTCAAAAAAGGCAAAAGAAGCAAGAGATGTAAAATTATGAAATAAAATAAATGAATTCATTAATCTGTTTTTAGCAAAACAACGACTTTAATAAAAAAAAAAACCAAATTCTAATAGTTTGCGCGGAAAAGAACCGCTCATGAATCGATCATGTGTTTTATCGATGCCTGGATATTGTCTCGATTTAAAAATAATGTAAAGAGAGAAGAAAAAGTGAGAAGAGAAAATACAGATATCTATATCTATTTGAAGTAAGTACGGTATTCCTCCCGTATCTCTTTCCCTCGGGGCTCATTCAACTTGTGCAATGCAATTGCAAAATGAATGAGAACATGTCTGAGGATTCCTTTTGAAACACAGTTCTCGAGTAACTATTGAAGTAACTGCGCAATGCGCACAAGATTGATTATTCCTCAGGGACGTAAATTCCTGAGGTCATCTCGCAAGAATGATTCGCATACAAACGTGAAGATGAGTCATGGGCCGGTAGTACGAGACGCATTTATTGTATAGAACGTGACGCGATATATCTAAGTTTTCTGTACGTTTGTGATATGAAAAGGACGAATAAAGATATTTAAAAGTGATTTAAATTCAAGGATATATAATATATGTGCATTTTAGTTTTGAATTTTTCATCTGCACATTTTTATATAAATATATATATATATATATATATATATATATATATACACATATTTGTATACATATATAAATATATGTATATTTATATAAGAATTTCAAATACAAATTTGGAAAAATTATATATATGTATATATTTATTTATTTATTTATTTTTTCAATTCTTATATAAAAATGTATATATTCATAAAGATTATAAATTTTTATTTGTCTTAAAATATACTATATATTATAATGTGTGACATAAAAAGTATATATGAGTAGTATAAATTATTTATATAATTCTAATTATTTTTCTTAAATAAATAAATAGAATGATTTCTTAAATAAATAAATTGAATGATGTCGGTAAATCTGTGTTTTAACAATAATATATATAATCTTACACACAACTTTTATTATGTATAGTTCTAAATTTCTTAAAGTTTAGATAAAAAATACTTGCAAACGCGTATTTCGAATTACTTCGTATTTTCCCGCGCTTTTTATTTGAAAATATCGAAAGAAGAAACGTCAAATTTTAATCGCATGCGTATTTTACCTTTCGATATTAGGTATGACATTAGATTATATTGACTCGTTGGTATTCAATACATCGTTATATTTGTTATAAGTTGATTTTATTTCAACGCTATTCACTGGTAATTGCCAAATATATGCGGCAATGTTCACGAAGACCGCCATGTTTACTTTGTGTCGTGTCTTGTCGGTTCAAACGTCGTCTCGTACATTATTCGTGTACTACATCATGTCTATCGTCGCGAATAAATTATCGATTAAGTATCTCGTGCACTAAATAAATGCATGTATAATAGAGTTAATTAACGCTTGTTGTTCGCGATTAATCCTCGATATATTGGCACTTGACAATCGTGCGAAAAAAAAGGAAGGAAAACAGGTACGTATAGATAATGGAAGGTTAATCCGTATTCAACTTAAATTTACGATTTAAAAAAAATTGAGGATTGATCGAAAGATCTTTTTCAATCACATTCAATCATTAATTTTGATTACATTTCGATTACATTTTTTGAAATTTCTTTCCCGAAAGAAAATATTTAATTCCCTCTCTAATTTTTCTTTAATTTATTATTTATTTCTTGAAATAAAGACAGGAAAGTTACCTTAAATGTGATAAAATTTGTCCTCGAGGAGCAAACATTCAAATAATATTCAAATAACATCTTTCTTTTTGATCGGGATATTTAAAACTTCAAATTTAATATTATATTTAATTACTATTTATTGTAATTTATTATAATTACTACTGCAATAAAATTTTATATAATTACTATTACATATTATACATTGTAATTGCTATTTACATTGTAATTACTATTGCAATTAATATTTAAATACATCAAATTAAAGGCAATAATTTTGCGCTCTTTTTGACGAATTTTATTCTATAAAAATAAATTTTGTTTAATGATTGTGATTATATTTATCAAAATATTTTTTTATCGTGTGTATGTCGCAAGCTTTTTGTAAATGCAGGTTTTTTATAAAAAAAAAATCTAGACTTTTTATAAAACGTCAGCTTACAAAGATTCGGAATTTTATGAAAAGATTGAATCTTTTCATGCAAAAAGTCTGCAATACATATATACGTACATGCGGTAGTAATTGATTGTTTCGTATTGTTTCATATCAGTGTGAAAGATGTGTGTGAGCGATTTTGAAGCGATACACTTCATGAAAATTGGCGTCGTTGGTGGACATCGTGCAAAAGGAGCGATGTAGCCAGGTATGAAATTCCATTTTTTTATCACATATAGTATTTACATATCTACTTTCCTACATTTTGGTGTCCCCATTCTCCCTTTTTGTTCCCTAAGCTGCATGATACTACACATTCATTCCCTTTTATGATGTTTTTAATTCACACGGATTTGAGTAGCTGAAGCGCCATTCAATCCAATTTCACTTTTGGTTCGCTCGAAATGTATTTCGCGTTTGAACGGATGTATTTTGAATCTAAAAAATTAAATATAAAATATAAAAGGCCGTGTTTTAGGTTTTTGTGAAATGTTCTTGCATATTTTACGAGGATATTATCGGTAAATTCATGTGTCCTATTTTGACACAGACAATACTTTTAGTAGAAGAGATTTGTTTCCAAAATTTATGAAGAACGATACAAAAAAATATGTCTTAGATATCTGAAACTTCTCAAACATTAGCATGCATTATCTAATTTGTCTAAAACCAAAACATCTATATTGATATATTTTATCAATATTTTTTATGTATATAATTGAATTATTTTTGGTAAAATATCTCGATAAAATATAGGAAAAACCTCAAAATGATATTTCCACGATTTACTTAGTTTATTTATCTCAAATATTACATAATCTAATTACTTATTTATTATTTTTACGGTGATATGATTGTGTAGCAAATTGAATTATTTGGAATTCATCAACTGGTATTTTTTTTTCAAACAAATTTAATAATCACAATCAAATATTAACTATTTTCCAATGAAATTTTTTTATTTATTTTCACTATATTAATCACCCTTTAAGGCCTCTAATATTTACGATACAAAATGAAGTAGATATAACAGACGATAAAGTGGGTCAAATGAATAAAGATGACGTAAATGCTCGTCAGCAAAAGACAAAAATTAACGCCGTCTTTCTTTCACGTGAAGAAAAAGATACTTTTTGTTTTACGAATAAATTGGTGTAATATACGTATATTACAAAGTAAAATAATTCAAATACATAAACATATATACTATATAAATAAACATATATACTATATAAATAAACATATATACAATACAAATGTTAAACATATATACAATATAAATAAAATCAGCAATCAAACCGTGTATTTATTTACATTAAAAAAACAATTAAAAATGAATTTCACATTACATGTTCGCTAAATGAAACCGTTGACCTATGTTCCTCACGATATGAAATGAATAAAAAGGTATCGTTGAATTTTCGAAATTATGAAACTAATTATAAATCAATAGTCGATTAAGATACATTACGCAAAAATTAGTTAAGTGGAAATATATCAAAGCGATATATTCCATGTGAACGTTTTATTTTAAAGCAAAACTATATGAACTTTACTTTTATCGTACCGGCTTTTTTTTACGGATAATAAACTTTTATTCACGTTTTATGAAAACTTATTTATGCATAATAAACGCAACTTTTTATTCATGTTTCTATAGCGACTGCTACAATCTTTTGCTACCTCAAAGCAAAAACTTAAAGTTTGTACAGAAACAGACGCATAATATAGGGTGTCCGAAATCAATAGCGCTTTGTCTGATTAATAAATTTTTTAATTAATAATTCTTTTTATAATAATGTCGAGATAAAAACACAATTTTAGAATTAGACAAATAAATTAAAATTAAGAGCTCTTTGAAAACTTGTTTGCACTTTTTATAATGTGTGACTAATGAATGAAGTTCAAACAGAATTTTATCTTAAGTTTCATTATTGAGAAATAAAGTCGAAACTTAAAAAAAATTCCATTAATTTCTTTAATAATCCTTAATTAATTTCCATTAAGAGAAATTTAATTTAAAATTTGAGCCCAAGAATCCACAGATCATGAAAGATATATGTGATTTGGAACGTCCTGTATATGCGCATATTTTTCGCAACAACTGTCACGGCGAATAAAAGCAAAAGGCGAAAGCTTCATTTTATTCATACGTCCCGGTGGGAAAGCTGTAAAACTGTACAGAGATGGTGCACGAAAGATTAAGATTAAGATCTAAACTACTTGGGGACGGAAACCGGCGCGAAACTCGGTGCATCTCGGTAAGGGAGAGGGATAGATCATGCGCTCTGCGCATTCACACATTGGTCGGCACGAAGGGTGGCGGGTTTCCCAACCCTCGTCAGTTTGACGCCGCGTGCGAGCGTATACAGATCTGTCGTGACCGTTGATTCGCGAGAGAAAGAAAAAAAGGAAGACAGAAAGAGAGAAAAGGAGAGGCAAAAAAAAAGAGTTTCGTCGTTTTTCTAGGGAATTGTTGTAAAATGTCGACTGGCAGGACGAATCTGTACACTCGATTCATCGATCCGACTTGAAATTGACGATTAATCGAAAAGCGCGAAAGAAAAATACAAACACGTTTTCGTCAAAGATTATAATTAATATAATGTAAGGTAAATTTTGCATGCAGTTTTTAGGAAACGAGAGAATTTGCAAAAGATACACATTTTTTAATCCGCGCGATCAAAAGAATGATATAGTTAATTTAATCTGATTTGATTTCTCGATAATTAATTCGATCTTTAATCTTTAATAATCTTTAATGCTCATGATAGATAGATTATACGAATGATTATGTATATATTGTTTAAAAAATATTATTAATAATATGGATTTAACGCGGAATTCAAAATATTCACAATATTATTTATATTGATCAATTGAGATTAATTGTAAATCAGCGTTCCCCATATTTTATAATTTTTGGGAGGTTTCTGTTATTCAAATTTGATAAAAAAATATAAATTGCGATGTGAAGCATTATGACAGAAAAGAGATTTTAATCGCCTGGATATTGCCAGAATTAAATTACGCTTTAGAATGATTTTTAATTCCGAAGAGATAACGTATTGTGTGCGCTGAATTTTCAAACCAATCTATAATAAAAACCGGAAAGCAGGTTATCAGAAAATTTGTCAATTTTTTTTGGTGCTGTGAAAAAATTATTTCTCTCGTTATTTGTTTCTTTAGCTGCAGAACGAGGTAAACTATGTGAGTTGAATTCGCAGTCTGGCTTTTACTTTTACTCTCTTCGTGTGAGTCGCTTTTCGTTTGTGAAAAAATATAAGAAAAAATAGAAAAAAATATAGAAAAAAATATATAAAAGAAAATTGAAAAGTTTATTATTGATAAAATCAGGCTAATTACTCGATATCGCAGAGAAACCGAAGAGCTCTTTTTTTCAAAACTATTATTAATTTGACCGATTCAAAATATTTCGATGTAAATTAAATTCTCGTTAATCTCTCCTGATTTATAACGAGTGATTAAAATTTCCGAAAACCTCAAAACGTTTATCACAAAATCGAATTAGTTCCCGTATTCGAGCATTGAATTTATCTCAAAGCAATTATTAATTTGCGTAATTACGGAACAATGTGTCAATGCGAATTTAATTTTCATTAATGAGATCTGAACCGAATGTGATTTTTGATGTCAATTTTGCACGGGTTGCGTTGGGTTATGCGTAAAGTTAGGCGAATATTGTATTTCTCTTGATATCATTGGTAGAGTTAATGATTGATTATCGTATGATTGAGGGATGATTTATCTGGACATTTAATTTGGATGATCAGTTACTGTGACAATTTGTACATTTGCACTTTTGCTCGCATTTTACGTTTAAATTTCTTCAAAATCTTCTTGCTGCTGAGAAATTTATTATTAAAATAAAAGAAAAACACATAATTTATTTTACGATTATTTTTTTTATTTAATTAATTATACATTTGTTGAAACATTCGTATTGCATGAACGGCACCTGTTTGGCTAAATAAATAAAGAATGATCGACTAACATGACAAGAAATTTATTAATACTAATTTAGAAATTTCTTAATAGAAAGAAATTTATTTATTTATTAAAGAAATTTATTAATAAAAATTTATTGATTTTTATTAATACTAATTTATTAATACTAATAAATACAATCTTGTTAACGTTGTCAATTGCTAGTGGGATAAAAGGCCGGCGCATGCATAGGGGTAAATTTGTCACGTGTCAATTTTCCGTTGAAACGCGCCATCAGATGACGTGAATGTGCTATAATCTATGATAACACGTGCGTGTGAATTACAAACTCGGGAAAGACAAGTTGGGGCTGTTTTATCGCAGAGTGAAGATCTCAATTAATTGCAATTACCTGTGAAATTGCTATCGGACTCGCATCAGAATTAATGAAAAAAACGCTCTTTATTCCCACTCTCTAGATCAGAAGATAACTATTGTATGATAATCGCACATAGAATGCCGATCGAAATTATGATGATATGAGCCAAGCCGGGAGATTGCTTTCAGATGAAATCGATGTAATATCCCCGAGAAATTGACCAAAGATTTTTATCTTTGCACATTTTTCCAATTCTCGATCATCTCCGGGGCTGAGATTGAAATTCTGATCCATAAGTCGCGCAAAAATAACTGCGGGAATCGGATTATTGCAAGAGAGAGATCTCGATTAACATAGCTCTCGCGTAAAAACATTTCACGTAGTCTAATCTCAAGAACGTCCGCATCGAAAACGTATCACCGACAGATCGATTTGCCGCGAGGAACTCGAAGAGCAATGATTGCAAGCGAACGCGTGTACTACTGGTGAAAGAAAAACGAATGCTGAAATGGTGCCGGCTGCAAGTGGAGATTAGGTCGTCGATTGCAGAGATGCTGAGGGACTATTAAGCACTCCGGATCTATTAAGGGACACGATCAAGATATAGATTAGATCCAAGAAACGTGATTGTGCGGCAAAGATGCTATTCGTCGCTAGGATTTATTAAGCACCGTGACTTGAGAGGAAACTCAACGTTGCGAAGATGTTGGAGAGTTATTTTCAGGACCTATTAAAGATCAGAAATTCGGGAGGAATGTAAGGATTACCTTCAGCCATCTCTCTTACAAAATTTTCATTCAGCGATATTAGAAGTAGATTGTGCAAATGCAATGTAACAATGAAAGATTACGACGTTGACCTCGAGGAATATTGTAGCATAGGTGTATATCTCACCGGGAGATGGAGAACTACGTTAAACGGGGACACATTGATGTGAAATCGATCAGAAGAAGTATATAATTGCGCGCTAAAGCATGTCACATTATTGCGAGCGACTGTTCCAGACGAACGACAATTCCCCCGTCGGTTGGAAATGTCAGGATTAAATTCAATCGAATCCTTCGAAGAAGCGTCTCGCGAGCGGATGTAACAGGCGACAACAGGCGTTGCGAGGAAGGATGAGCGGCTGAAGATGAGTGCGTCAGGTTATTGGTGCGCGCTCATCCTGCTCACGTTCACGCAAAATTCCCTCGGCAACCACCACGAGAAGCTCCTCCAGGTCGAGAAGCCGAAGGGGTATCTGCGGCATCAGCAGAACCACCGCGCCTCGTCTTTCGTCGACCGCAAGCTCGTCGACGCGACGGAATTCCGTGCTTCCGCCGAGATCCTCTCGACCCTCAACGGCCCCTCAGCGATTCGCTCGATCGCGGAAATCGATCGCACATCGGAGACAGAGGAGGCGGAGGCGAGGAGGGTCAATCGTCGCGCGGAAATCCGTCCGATAATCGCGCGTTCGGCGGAGATCGCTTCCGGGAGGGTCTGCGAGATTCCGCCGGTCGAACTCGGGGCGATGGAGAAGCGGCCCTTGGCGCGAATTCCCTCGGCGGAAGTGTCCTTGCGCTCGCAAACGGAAGGCCGTCGTTCCGCGAAGGAAACTCTGCCGACGGAGGTGGGACCGATGGAGGTCTTCCGGCTGGGGATCGAACAGGAAACGTCGAGCGTCGAGAGATCGCAGATCCGGCACGGGAGATCGAGGAGCCACTTCGCGCGGCAGAAGATCGAGGACTCCGCGAAGGACTCTGTCCTGAATAACGTTCGCGTGGGTCGCGAGAATCACGTCAGGACGCGTCAAATGGCGGAGAGGGTGACGGACTTCCCGGATACGTCGATTCCGCTCAAGCATAATCACTCCTGGCTTTTCGAGCGGAATTTCTCAAAGGATAACTCGGTCAACAGCCAATCTTTCGATCGAGTCGAGGATAATGTTCCGGAGGGACCGGAAAGTTTGCTGAAGCTGTATCAGGCAAGAAAAGGAAGCGCCCCCGAGGAAAGTTCCGTCATTCCTCTCACGCGTAATCTTTCCCGGCTGATCGAGCAGAATTTCTCCAAGGATAACTCGAAGGCGAGGAACGGCGGATTCCCGGATCAAATCGAGGACGAGACGCGGAAAAATTCCAAAGGTGGTACGATCAGAACTCGCCATTCGGAGAATCACGGCGTTTTGCGATCGAGTCCCGATTCCCTGAAGAATCCCTTCAAGAACGATCCTCTGAGTAAATTGAAGAAAGCAATATTCCTGAACAAGACCGTCGCGTCGACAGCCCCGATCGATCGGAACGCGAACGAGACCCTCGGCGTTGATGCGGCTGATGCGAACACCAGCGAAACTATCCGCGATCTCGAGGAGGAGGAGATTCTGCAGGAAGTGATGGACTATCCGAACTACGAGGACTCGGCGAACGCTTCTTCCCTCGATCGGCTAGCTCGTAGAAGATCGCAGGCCACGCAGGTTGACATCGTGACGCGTTTCCTGCGGATAATCGAGAACCAGCACACCCTGGGCGAGAACTGCACCGCCGGCACCGATTTGAACCTGGGCGAAGGCGTAGTGGACCAGTACGCGCAGGAGAGATTCCGTCTCGAGGCGGAATTCACCGTCAATCGCGCCAACATGCTTACCAGGTTGTGGAAGTACGCGCCGGAAGTGATGCTGTCATCCGAGTATCTACTCCACGCCAGCGTCCTTTCCATGGTGGAGTTCGACGAGGACATCTTTGCTGCCGGCAATTGCTACGACAAGCTGCAGTATCGAAATCGCTGGCTCTACTGCCCGTTTGCTCATAGGCTGCCCAATCAGGACGAGATCCTGGTGAAGGATCTCGCGATCGAGTACAAGTACTTGAGCAACAGCAGCGAGTGGTTCTACATCGCCAGGAAGAACGCCGAGAGGGTGATCGCCAGTTACGAGCAGTTCAGCCGAGGTGAGTTGTTGCCATCGTCTTTAGATTGCTCTCATTAATATTGCTAAAGAAAATATCATCAAGCGATTCTCTTCCTCGAGAGACTCTCTGTTCAGTAGATTCATTCTTTATTCAATAAATTAAAAACGAATTTTCCTGAAAATAAACAACAAACTTACTTGATAAATGAAACGAAAATTGTGCGAATAAATATAGACAGGTCAATAATGGTTGTTTAATAGATGGATTGCCAATGTCAATTCATGAATTATTAAACACGTCGGGGTTTTATTTGAATCCGCCGAGCCAAACAATCGTTCATCAACCCCATTCATGGAGCTAGTCAAAAGTTTTTTTTTCAGTCATAAGAAAAAAAGGAACATATGTAAAATTTTAATTAAATAGTTTGCGAGGGGGAACATTTAGGCGAGTTTTCGGACGAGTTTACATGTCGTGTTTACATCTGGCGACTCAGCAATATCGTCTTCCAATCCGTAATTGTGTGCACCGGGAGTTGAACAAGTCGATAACAAAATGGGCGCGGATGCTTGCGGGCAACATTGTAACAGCCATGTACACTCGACAGCAGTCAATTAGTTTAACGTGCGGCAGTAATCGGTAGTAGTATAACTGCAGCAGGAATATTAAATAAATAATACATATACATATATATAAATTGGTCATAGTATACATTATTGCAAACCTATTACTTTATTACGGCGACATATAATTAAATATATTATAAAAAATAACAATTTTATTTTTATTAATATTATTATTATATATTTATTTATATATTTATATATTTATTTATTTATATATATCTGGCAAACACTAAATAATAGTTATATATCTGTTAGTTATAATTTCCAACTCAACAATACATATTATGTAACAGTTAATAACATGTAATAGTTATATTGCTGAGTGGGAAATTACAATTAACAGTTATATAAATGTTACTTGGTGTTTGCTGGGTATATTAATTCTTATATTTTTTTTGTTATATTATTACTATATATTGTTATATCTTGTTATATTATTATTATATTATTATTATTATTATATATTATTATGTATATATTATATTTACTTCATATTCTGTGTTATCCGTTGTTTTATATAATTATCTGATTACGACGTGTTGATTTTTTTTGCACTGCTCGTCACCGAGATTGTTATGTGTAAACATTTTTTTTTAATCTTATGCCTTTTTACAATCTTCTCTGCTTTCGTGCATCCGTATGTCTATCTGCAAGACAACGGTGTTGTAGACGCTTGCAGGGTAGCATTCATCTGCCTCCTGGTTAAACAAACTGTCCTATTTTCAGCAGACAACTACAATAATTACATTTTTCATTTAATCTTTTCGCTCTACAAAACTGAAAGCGAACATCGTGGGAAAAAATTTGCATTATTTTTTAAGATTTATTATTCTAATCTCCAGCTTTCTCTATAATGTAATTAATAAATATTTAAAAATTGTCCTCTTTTAAATTAGAAACTCTGCAGCGAATTAATTCGTGAATAAATTAATTCGCTCCGCGCGAAATAATCTTAGCGAATTTATAGGAATTCCTGCTTGATAACTTTGCACAATAATGAAGAAGTTTCATGATCTTCTCCAAGCTCTCAAAGAACTTTATTTTAATTTACGATGAAGCACGTACAATCGTCTTTTTCTCCATATTTTGAGATATATTCTCAGCAAGAAAATATGTGATTACACATTTAATTTGTAATGTCCGCGCGCGCCGCATTGTGGTAAATATTTTCTAAGGGAAAAGCTTTGCCAGTGCCAATATGTCCACTTTCTGTCTTAAGTTACTTAAGTTTGACTCGCGAAATATTGCTTTTCCCAGTAAAAGGGTTTAAGCTTGTTAACCTCTCGCCAAGTAAGTTTTTTAATCTCGCCAATAGGAGAGGCAGGTGTCCTTAAAACGTGTACGAGAGAAAAGAAATCGTACAACAGGTACAGGTAGAAAGAACGCGAGATAAATTTTATATATTATATTATAATATTACAATATTATGTATTATTTATATATACATATATAAACACTATATATATATAAACACATGAAACAAGAAAAATTACACGAATTAGGAAACAAATATTCTTTTTATTTTAATTTGTTAAGTATTTTACTTTTTAAATTAAACAATCAAACAATTTACGAGCGAAAAATTATTAACATTTCTTAATTTAATTTAACATTGATAAAATTTTTTAGTATTTTTTCTGCCAAAAAAATGTAATTATATTAAAAATAATTACAATTTTAAACATATATATATATACAATTAAAAACATATATAAAAATATATATAATTTAATTATTTTTTAATGAAATTATTCATCTTTATATTTCTTTCTCTCTCTTTTTCTCTCTTTCTTTGCGTTTTGGCAAGAAAAATTTTTCATAAATATTGAAATGAGAAATTAATGTTAAATTAAGAAATATATATGTTAATATTTTTTTTCCTAAAATGTTCGATCGATTAATTTTAAATACGAAGCCCACACACACATGTAAATTAATATTTAAAAAATCTGCAATTTTCTTACACATCTTTTTTATTTTAAAATTTATACATGTTAAAAGTGAGATACCTAAACAATTGAAAACGTGTATAATATATGATTGGAAATATAATACATTTTTCTGTAACAAAATGAAAAAAGGACAAAAAGAGAATATAAAGAAGTGAACACAAAAGAGAATATAAATAAAAATTGAAGGAAAGAAATATGTGATACATTTCTGCTTTAAAAAAATTTTATCTCTCGTTTCTTTCTCGTTTGCGCATAAATAATAATAACATACCTAAAATGCACGTATGCATTTATTTTGTAAAATATTTACCATATAATATCGTAATATATATGACATATATATCGTAATTATAATATTTTCACTTATCAAGTATTAAGTGATTCTTCAAGAAAATGCATCATTATTAATGATGAAGCATTAAATCGTTAAAAACCACATTTAATTTATGAAAGCCACATGTGCATTAAGATATTTTATCCAAACGGAAAAAAGCTTTAGAATACGGAATTAATCTCATCTTTTAATTCTTTGCAAAAATTTCACTCTATCTTTATAATTCTTGCTTGAGGTTTAATTACTAAAATATTTAATTCAGAAAAGTAAAAGATGAAAAAAGAATCATCAGAAAAGAGAGAAAATACGTTTTCTATAGGATACTATTTTCCTCGATGAAAAGAGCAAAGCGGGTTGCACGCATCGATGGAATAAAAAATCTATCTCAGTAATAGTGTATCAATAGGGGTCTTCAAAATAGAAATAGCTTAACAGAAGATCGAACGGAATTTCTTTTTAACAAGGAATCGACAGTGTTCCTTAGACGAGATGAATCCCTTTGTAGCAAGTAAATTTTCGATTTACAACTTCTTTCCTTCTGAATCTATACATGAGATGTTAACATACAATCTTGTTCCAGAAAAATAATATCGTACACGAAAATTGAATTAAACGAACGAATTATTCGCGAGATGTTTCGCAAAGAGAGAAATGTTACGACAATACGTAATTTAAGGTCCGATTTAAGAAACATAAAAGATGAAAATGAAATAGTTGTCCCGAGGAATCAGGCAGCAAGGAAATGATATAAGAGATATTGATGAATAATGCACAATGGCAGTAGAAAAGAGAGAAACTTCCTTGGCACAGCCTTTCTTATTTATAGGAGTTTTAAGGAATACCTAGTTCGTGATATATGTTGTAGACTTTGAGCCAAGAACTAGGTGTTACATGCAGGCGGAAAGTTATGAAATATGCCCACTGCTTATATATATTAGTGTATTATTTATCAATCGACAGAAAGGAAAAAGATCGCTGTAAATGAAATGAATTTCAAGATGAATTAACGAAACTTTTATTGATAAAATATATTTTTAAAATATTTTATTGGTAAAATATATTTTATTTATAATGTATAAAATTATATAAAGATTAATTATATTACATTATAGATTAGATAATTAGATATATTATATTATATATTATGTATTTTTGACGAAAGAAATGTTTGATATTAAAAAATGTTGAGCGACGCGTAAATTTTTTAAGAATGTAATTTTTTGCGAAGTGCAATAAATTTCAAAATTAAAGGACGGGGAAAGTAGAATAGAGTATATGATGGAGAATTAATTCCGATGATGGCCCTTATCGCGTTCTCAATATTTTCGGCTTGCGGCGAATGTCCTTACGGTGCTGGGCGGTTCTGGAAAATCTCCAAGAGATAACAGAAAAACGGTTCAAAATGAACCGTCCCATGATATATAATGCGTTTGTTCAAAAGTATATATAGTGGCACACGCCATATATCCTCATTTTTGCCGAGGACGCTCGCGTGTCGCGAAATCATCCGTCATTTATGTCCGCGCAAAATTACGGAAGCTTTGTCATGCGTTTCGTATGCGCAATATGAATTTAATATCGAAGCCTTTGTTGTGCATGGACCCCTGCACGTTATTAGAAATTCAAATAACCTGATCATTTCGCATTCCGCGAGTGCTATCGAATATTCGATCATTTCATTTGGTGAATTTTCAAGCGGGAGATACGCATAATAAGATTATAATGGTCAATTTTATGATGATTGTCGGTTGTGAAATTCATCCGATTTGTCTAATTCCTTCATCGAGACCGTCGCTAATTATCTCCAGCGGTTATCATGCGATTATTCAAACGGAGCCTGCGTAAGGAAGAGAGAAATACGGTAATAGTGGTTATCCTGTGATCTCTCTCTCTCTCTCTTTCTCTCTCTTGAGGATCTACTAATATATTCCGTGTATTCGAGTTTGCGTTATTCAATTAATTATACAATAATTATTAGTCATTATAATAATTGCCGATTACATCTGTCCCTATTTTATCTGTATTTTCACGTTCATCATCCGATACTAGAACGCATTTAAATAAATAAAAAATAAATAAAAACAAATTTTTAATTATTTATTTCAATTTTTGAAAAAAAACTCATTTTATTATTTTTAATTTAACAAATCGACATAATAATAATTTAAATTGTATTTAAAATATTATATATATATATATATATATATTATATACAATATATATATATATATATTGTATATAATATATATATATATAATATTATATATAATATATATATAATTATATATATATATATTATATACAATTATATATATATATATATATATATATATATAATTGTAATTAAAATATAAAATATAATTGTATATAAAATATATAAAAATTCCGATATTTCAAATAATGCATTTTATCCATCTAATCATTTTATTTAATCTTCGATCGACTCTTTTTTCGACAATTTTTTTACTCATATTTGACTGCCGAATAATGAAGCTTTTTGCGAGGGAAGAAAGATTTGGTTCATAATGAGTGTTTGATTAACAATGAATATTTGTGCATTAGTCCATTAATATGTATATAATATGCTTTTTACTAGTACACGTATGCACGTGAGTAAGGAAACCGGCACGATCGATCGATTCGTACGCCAACTATCGAAAATAACTGGCCTTTTTGGCCCGAAGTATTAGCCGCAGAAACATTAGCGCTCTCATTCGGGCGTTAATTAGCACGTAAATCAAGCGCGCATTAATTAATGCATAAGTCAATCGCACAATATGCTGCTGACTAGCGCAATATTCAACATTTATGTAATTACTGTTGTCTCGTTTATCTTTAAATCAGCTTCATAAAATTTAGTACGAGAAGATAATCTCTTAAATTTACATGTTTAGTAAAAAAAAAAATAAATAAATTTAATCTTGCTTTTATTACAAGTTGTAATATTTTTAAAAATAGATAATATGAATTATATAAATTTTCTAGCACTTAATTATTTATATACGATTTAATATGCATTCTCGAATTTGTAGACAAATTGATGGAATTTAGGAGCAATCTGGTATGTAATAATAATGAATGTGTTTACAAAATTGGAAAGTAAATGACAATTTTAAACTAACAAATTTCTCGCGCTCGCTTCAACCTACTTTTAATAAAACCTCGCGAAGCTTTTCGTCTTATTCATCATACTTTTTCTGTAGCACTTATATTATAGCACTCAAATTTAATGCACTCTCTAGTAAATTACTTTTGATAAAAAAATAGGATCTCTTATGATATACTTTGATGATATTATAATAAATCTCTCTTTTTCTTTTTCTCTTTGGACGTGTTTAAAAATTTAGGAAACGCCAAACGGACATTTTTCTACTTTATTCTGCCTTTATTAAATTTTAAACGAGAAAAAAAGGAACGTTCTTTTTTGTCATTTCCTCTTTTTTTGTACCGAGTTAAAAAACTGGTAACTATTGTGCGCCGGATTTCCGATATGATCTATGATACCGATAGCATCCTGCAGTATGAAGCCATTGGAAAAGTTTGTTTTGTTCCGAGAACACAAAGATTCCGACTTGGATTTTAATAGAGAACCGGCTCGGGATTATCTCCCGTTTCTGCGCAGGATTCTTGATTGTCCGCCGAAATTGAATGATCACGAAAGAAAGCAAAAACGAAATCGAATTATTTCGTCAGAGATAGCGCGATCCATTCAAGAGGAAATAAATTGTCCCGAGACGCGAAAACAAGACGACAGCTGCCGATGTTAGAACAAACGACATTCTCTGAACCGTTAAAAATACAATTGAAAACCGCGCTTGTTTGCGACTGAGAAAATTGCGAAATAATGATTGCGATAAACATGACTTTTTGCTCGAATGTCGCATTCAATGGCTAGTTATTAAAAGTTGCGTTAAAACGTAATTTTTTTTTTTTTATTAAAAATACTATATATTTATATTCTGTCAATAGTGTGTCGGAGTTTATTTTAAGATCGTCTTTTATTTCTTCACCACTTCTATATTTGATACTTTTAGTAGGTTAATGCGAATGTGTTTCGTTTTCTATCGAGTTTTTATATTCTTAGCTCCTTATTCTCGTTGCACATTTAAAATATAGTCATCTGACTGGATTTTATTCTTAGATATGACCAAATCGAATGATTTATGTCCTCGACATTGTGAAGGATGTAATCATTTGGAGATATCAAGAGAAAGATTTATCAATACTATAAATCTCGAGGACGCAGAGATTTACAAGTAATAAAAAATGTATATAATAAAATAATTATAATTATTTAATTGTATGTACCTTTAAATTAAAAACAATGAAATTCCACTGAGAAGAATCAGTTGATAGTGATTAATTTTCAATAAAATCTATCATAATTTATAAAAAATAAAGAGGAAAAATGTAAATGTTTTAGTTATGTTAATAAAATATTCATTAATCTCCGATAAAATTTTGTCACTGCTTTAATTAGTGGTATTTTTATTGCAGTTTGACAAAGCATATAATTATAAAAGAGAGAAAAAAGAGAGAGAAAATGTTATCTTAGATCGCTAGATTATTAGATTCCTGGATAAGTGACATTTGAATTTACTGGATTCCGGATGAGAATTCTTACATCTCTCGACGAATAGACTAAACTCCTTGAAACTTTCTGTACCGAGTTGGTGACGTTGTGAATAATCGCTGTTGTTTTATTCGACCTCGAGTACCTGAGGCTATAAAAGATGACCCGGTGCGATCTGTGCGATAAATAGAAAGGTCACTGGAGAGCTTTAAAAACCAAAATTGCATTCAAGTATTAAAGCGTCGAGTTCCAATAGGGAGATGTAGAGCAAAATAAGCCGAAATTTGCGAGGACAAATTTATTTATTCAATTAAAACAAATTTGTCTTGTCCTGAAAGATATATTTTTTTCAATGCTTCACTAATATCTATATACAGGGTGTCCCAAACTTAACGAATCAGTCATTAATAATTCCTAGGATTATTTGAGACGAAAATTCTAATATCAAAATGTTGAGAAAGGCTTCACAAAAATGTCCAAACTACTGACTACTGTCGCATCGAAAATACAATCGCTCACTGCAGAATCCTATTTTTTATTTTATATTATTTTTTATATTATTTTATATTATTTTTTTTATATATATTTTATTATATATATTTTATATATATTATATATATTTCATTCCTCTATCGATATTATCGTGCTATTAATACGCGGGCCCTTAATATCTCTGGGCAAAGGAGAATGTAACGCGATTGGTAATTTTTAATTTTTTATAGCGCTGAAATTACATCTTCTTTAACATTTTGGTATTAAGATTTTTATTTCCAAAGGAGGATCTCAAGAATCTACCATTAACTGATTCATTAAGTCTGGGACATCCTGTAAATACTGAATTCTTTGTGAAGGACAGTTTCATCGATCGAAAAATGTACTCCGCATACACAGTGTATCAGGCACAATTATTATTTGCTCTCGGGATCGATGTTTGCGGCTGCATCGATTAACGCGAAATCAATGGATAATTTTCACAGACCATTGTTGTTACATTGCAACAATGGTCTTCGCTGTATGGATATTTATTCGTTCTCCGTTGCGTGCCCCGTTGCATTTCGAGTGCATGCGTAGAGCGTGCATAGGAGCGGAGAAAACGCAGATTTATTGAGAAAGTTGCGGGGGAGGCGAGTGTCGACACGATTCTCACTTGGGTTATCGCCGTACAATAACAGCAGCGGGCGATCATCGATCTCTCTCCCGGCTTCCTTTCGGCCATAAAACCAGGCGCAAAGGGAACACGTAGCGAACCTCCGCTCGTATAATTCACATGGCGGTATAAAACGACCGCGGGGGGAGGTCGTGAAACGATCTCTCGGTGCATCACGCCGCCATTAAAAGGGTAATCTTTAGGGGCGAATCGATGTCGGCGCGAATGCCGTTGCTCTCGTAGCGATTTCCGCGATTAGAGTGTCATTCCGCGGAGCTCCCGTATCCATCTCTCTCTCCCAGTTGAAATTTTAACGCTTTCAGCCCCGCATCCTTTACGCTAAATATTTTAAAGAGCGCGCTAACGTCACGCGAAGCTTAACAGACATGCAGTTGGAAAGGCCAACGGAAGATCAAGGATAAAATTCGGAATCGCTTCTCGTGCACTTTTGAAAACTTGCTCGTTCAATAAATAAATATGCGCGCATTTCTGTTAAACTATAAATATTATCGAATAAACTGTAAAAGCTTGCTCTTAGCAGTGGAATTTCGCTTATTATGATGCTTCTCTCAGGGAGTGCATTTTATGACAGTCCCGAGATATCTCGATAATTTTACGTGGACACGTTTAGTGTCTCGTGATATGTAATAATTAAGGATCATTCCTACTGGCTCGAGCCATTAAACCGAGAGAGCTTTCGTGGAGATTGAAATGTTTAAATCATGAAATATAGGATGTAATACCTATTAAAAGATTTTAGTGATATTACGTAACTTTACATCACTAAACACCCGTTCATATTCTAGTTGACCCACAAAGCGTGTGTGTCTATCTAGATTGAAATCACTCGAGGAAATCAGGAATATACCCAGCAAACACCAAGTAACATTTTATATAATTATTAGTTGTAATTTCTTACTTAACAATATAACTATTACATGTTATGTAACTGTTACATAACATTTATATAATATAAATAACAGTTAACGATGTTCGCTAGGTATTTCTCTTCTTATATAATTCTTCTCTCTTATTTATTGCAACATATGGATACAGACACGCGTGTAATGGCTTTTTCTCAGAACAGAGAACTCCAATTTTCCCCTTCAATTCTTAAACTTATGCGCGATTACATTCATTTCTCATCTCTTCCGCATGAGTGCAACATCCCGCGTTCAGCTAGTTGTTTCCTCCGACTACGAGAGACAAATATCGTCCTCACGAGCGCAGGATAATTGGTGCGATGGAGCATCGATATATATTTATTGACAACGTACATCGCGATTGTCTCGATATCCTTCGCAAGACTGTTCGACATTTCGCTTATAACCAATGAATGACTACACGGAATGCATTCAAGGACAATCAAACTCTTTCAATTATGTATTTGATGGAACCTGCTGACGTGCGGAACGGAACGGCCGAGATCTAACGCGTAAATTAAATCGGCGAAAGTTTATAACGGGATAGGGGTGGCGGGGCTAGGGGTGGAACTAGTGGATATGGAGTGTTCATTTGAAAACGTAATTGAAACGCTATACTTCGTAACGTTTATTATATTATTGTATACTATGTGTGCACTATAAAATTCGTAATGAAATATGATTGATAAAAGCGCGTCGTGTTTTATGAAGTGCTTTTATGGTTTGTAACAATATAGCGAAACAATATTGTAAACTGGAAATTATATTACACAGTTTAAAATGAGAAACTCCATGACTAGCTGTGTGGATGGTGTGCATAAAATATAGATGGGAGAGAAAAAATTTATTTACGAAATGCATATCGCAATAATTTGACTTTGATAAACGAAAGGCATTAAATTTAATCGTAATACGCATCGAAATGATTGACATTTACGCCGTAGATATTTTACAATAATGTGTAATCGATGCATATTCACGAATCGAAAAATTATTGTTATATTTAAAAAAAATTGACGAAGCTTTATTTATTGTAGGATGTGAAATGGATTCGAATTATGTTAGAGCAAAACGATAATTCTCGCTTCGGCACGAGAATTAAATTACACTTTCGACAAATAGAATTCTTGCTGGAAACTTTGCACACAATCTTCCGAAAAGTTTTTGTCCTCCGATCGCCCTGAAATCCAGTTCACGGTTTACATCTTGATAAAAGAGAAGTCCGAGAGCGGACTTCAATTTTCAATAACTTGCGCGAAACTTATTTCACTCGATTATCGAATACGCAGTTTTCATAGGGAGCAATTTTTATTTTTTCCGTCCAATAATTCTAAGAAATTGAAACAGACATACAGCTACAAATCTCTACTATATACACTTTACGTTTTTATTCAATGATTTAATAAATTGGATTATGATAGAGTAAGAACGGAGCTAATAACTTCAAGTGTAATATATAATAATAATATAATAATATATAAGTAATTTATACAGGTTATATCTGAAATGATGCACTAAACTTTAGGAGCGTATTCTAGAGATCAAAATAAGACTTTTTTTCCTGAACATGAATTCGCAAATGAACTCCCCTCTGAATTAGAGGCTCTTAAAGTTTGGGGAAAAAATTAAAAATTGGCTGTAATTCAGAGAAAAAAAAAGATTTTAACGTTTGAAAAATTTGCGTTGCGGGTGTTTGATCAATTTTACACATTTTCGAATTTTAGCTCGGAGGGGAGTTTATTTGCGGACCCATGTTCATAAGAAAAAAAAGTCTTATTTTGATCTCTAGAATACGCTCCTAAAATTTAATGCATTATTTCAGATACATCCTGTATAATATGTAATAATAATATAATAAGTGTAATATACAATAATAATATAATAGTAATAATATAACAATAATATATAATAATATAATAAGTTTTTACTTAATATAATAAGTGTATATAATAATATAATAATATAATAATAATATAACAATAATATAATAATATAATAATAATATAATAATAATATAACAGGTGTAATATGTAACAATAATATAATAACTTTAAATCATTGATGGGGATTTATTTTTTTTTGCACGATACGAAAACATACAAACACACATGTATACATTGAAATCATAAGCAACGCTGTTGCTGTTATTTATCTTTTCGCTTCGACGCGTTTCATCCGACTCTGCGAACCAATTCGGCTGAATAATCATTTCTTCTATAGTCGATGCTCCATTGCATTCGCGCTCGATATCGCGAAAACATCAAAGTCGGGTCCGATTTAGCGAGTTTTCAAAAACTAGCAAATCGAATCCTACTTTGATTTACCAAAATATCGAAGTTTGCTACGAAGGACAAAGGCCCTCGGCAAAACGTCTCGTTTGCGGGAACAATGTGGGAGCATAAAGGGAGACTTGAAACTCAATATTGTGCTTGCGCACGCGATGTCTCGAATGGGCTCCATCAGAAAATTTCAAGCACTTTCTGCGAAGAAGCTTCGAGTTGTTCAAAGCGGATGTGCGCGCGGAAAATCGACGAAGAATCGATTTCACAACAGGATGTAACTCCACGAAAACAGAAAGAGAGAGAGAGAGAAAAAAGAGAGAGAAAGTACTTGACTTGTCTAACTTTTTTCGTTATGATTTATGGGGATGTGTGTTATGCCACGCGACATTTCGTCTATATAAAAGTAAAGCATTTTTTTTAGACGAAGAAATAAGTTTACGGGATGATTATATCAATTTCCCTCTACTTACTTTAGCCTTATGGGCGTATTTGAAAGGATCAAGCGTGATAAGGAGAATTAACGAGCGAATCAAAGTTTGTTAAAGCTTTTCACAAAAATTTTTGAAATCCTGCCGAGACGATAATACACGTAATTTTAATGAAATTTGATTTTGTTAAGGTTTGTTCACTTTTGTAGCGTACATAAATATTAGGATTGGCTTTCGGAATCGAAGAGTGTAAATTCTTTATTTGATTTCGCGAACATTTCAGTTCACTTCATCAAGTAAAGACAATTTGATACTTAAATATAGATCCTGATGAAGTACACTGAAAGAACATGTTTCGAAACGTTGGAATCAAATAAAGAATTTACGGCTCAAATCATCCTCTGAAAGCCAGTCTTAACATTCAATGAAATTGCTTGAATTTTTTCATAAAACACAAACAGCAATTCGTCTTTTCAGAAAAATTAAGAAAGGGGGAAGATTGGAAGATTATTATATTATTATAAGTTTTATTTTTTATTTTTTATTTTATTTAATTATTATTTAATTAAATTATTTATTTAAATATTTTATTTTTTATTTTATTTATTATTTTAAATATTTTATATTTAAATATTTTATTTATTATTTTAAATATTTTATATTTTATTTTATTAAATATTTTATTTTATTTAATTTTTTAATTTTATTTAAATTTATTTAATTTTACATGTATTCTTCAATACTCTATTTGAATATGAATTTGAACTATTCAAGGCTATTCGGGATGATATACTTTTTATTTCTTCGGCAACGGAAACTAGATTTTTTTTCACACGACGGAAAACTTTCTTAGATAACAAACGTGTTATTTATTATTGTAAAAGTAACTCGAAGAATTATAACCCCACGTACATCGAACAAAGACTGCGTTCACGTGTGGAATAATAAGATACATTCATGCGCGCGCGCACGTGACGTGATTCGGTCTATATTTCTTAGTGAAAGAAGAAAATGGAGCTTCTCGCGTAAAATTACTTCGCAACACGAAGCAACTGTACGATAAGGATTTAGGAAATGACTTTATATGACCTCCGCCTCTCTTTCTTATTAAAAAAGTTTCTACGGCGCGTTTTTGCGTCGGGGGAACCTCGTCCGAGATATAAAAATGTAGTGGCGATGGGGTTAAATCCGAGGGTAACTACCATGTACCGGCCTTTGCCTCTTTCTTTCTTCTTTTTTCGCGTCCGCGTTTCATATGCGCGTCCCAACCCCCTTTTCCCGCCCTCCCTTCCCTCTCTTCTAACCCCTTCTAACCCTCGACCGCCACCGCACGATCCACCCGACCATCTCTCCTGACTGTTACCGTCTGGCCGCGGTTATTGGCTGCTATATTCGCGGAGGCGACGTAAATTATTACTACGTGTTCTCGGATAGGCTTGCTTTTCCACTTTTACGATGATTGCGAGCAGCTTCGACCGCTTTCACTAGCATAAGATAGTATCGAGGGAAAGGTCAACTGCCGAACCATCTAGGTCAAGCTAAATCCTCTTGACTAAGAAGATTTAACATTAATCCCCTTGATCCCAGCGATTCTTTTCTTCGTCATGTACCTGTCAGCTGTTAATTGTCTAATTCTTGTCCAATATATTAGGGGAGATAATCCCATATTTCTTTATTTACGATATATACACTTATCGCGTTAAGCATAAAAGAGCAAATATATATAAATAGCAACCCTATTGCTTTTTTCATTAAATTATTATTATCTAATAAGATTTTATTTATAAAAAGACTCCAATTTTCTTTATAAATCAAATTATATTAAATATTATTTATTTATTATTACTACTTATTTATAGAAAAATAAATAATATCCTTATTTATAAAAAGAATAATATTATTATTTATTTATAAAAAGAATTTCTTTATTTACGATACACTTATCGCACGTTATGCGTTAAAGGAAATATATATAAATAGCATCCCTATTACTTTTTTTATTATATTATTATTGTATTATTATATTTTTATTATATTTTTATTGTATTATTATTTAATAAAATTTTATTTATAAAAAGAATCAAATTTTCTTCATAAATAAAATTTTATTAAATATTATTTATTTATAAAAAATTTGGATCAAATAAAATAAATTTAAAAATAATCAAGAAAATGACGAATAAAATGACAGTAATATTGAAATACATCGTGCATATGTATCAAGTCAGATCGGGGGAAGGGGAGGGGGAATAAAAACTGGTTCAGAAGTTTCTTAAACGTAATCGGAGCTTCCGTTAACCGAGTTTCCGAGTTGCTGCTGCATTATTTCGTCATTTTCACGAGAAACGTATATACATATGTATATAATTATTCTATGGATCGCCGGCACGTGTTTTTCAATGAAATTCCAGCACGTCCGGCTGAAGGGGAGAACTTTCTCTCTGGACAGCACGGTTGAAATTGCAAGTAAATTTTTATCGCTTCGTGACAATTTCCTGTTCCGGCAAATAGCGTTAGCAGCAAAAACCCGTTTCATCGTTTATCGCTCAACGCTTCCCCGTTTCTCAACTCTGTTATCCCATGTTACGTCCGTAATAAAAATACTCGAAAGGCGAAAACTACTTAAATTAAATTCAGCTCCTTCCAATGTGTACATTGCAATACAATTGCTCCCGCGTGTCCAGGGTAACCATATAAAACCGAATAAAACACTTGGGAAGCAATTTCCAAGCAGATTAAATAAAACCAGACCCTTGTGCGAACGTAATACACGGAAAATATCATCGAACTATTTTTCGTGTGATATATACTTCGAGCAAGAAAACGGATGAATTAAAGACACAAAATATATATTTCTGTGCGTAAAATCACTACACTTACAAGTTAATACACCATCGTTGGTTTCATGACGCAAAATTCTTCTTTTTTTTTTTTAAATAAACAGCCACGACGTCGTTAAAAATTGAACTGAAGCAATATTGCAGGTTTCCCGTGAGCATTATTGATACCGGATATTCTAGATAAAAATCTGCGCTCTAAAATCACGTAAGCTATCGATCGTAAGCTATCCACCAACTTCTACAGAGGAATGCATACAGCCTTTTGTGAAGCGTTCGCGGATTTATTTCTATTTGCCCGTGTAACTTCTCGTTATTTCTCTCTGCTTGAGATATTTTATTTTTATCATACTTTTTATGAAGCTATACAAATTTTCAAATTAATGCTACCATTCGAACGGAGCTCGATAAGCGCGTCATTTGATTTTAGTGCAACTGCGATGCATTTGAAAAAATAAAAATTATGTTTCATTAAATTACTTTTTTCCGAAATATATTTCAAATTACAAATATTTTAATATTATATATATATCTTACAATAATTTTTTCTCCTTTGTAAAGTTGATCGATCGAGTTATTTTTATCTATATAATTATTTCTTCGCGCGGTACATTAATATTTAAAAGAAAAAGTTATATAAATATAAAAATATATAAATATATAAATATTTATGTATATTTATAAAAATATTAAAATATATAAATTAAATATATTAATTATTAAAAATATATAAATATATAAATATGTATATCGATAGATCGCATATCATGATACTTCAAGCCTCATGGAAGATTTAATATCAATCACGACGCTAAACCTTTTTTGTCAAATTAATTGGAAAAACATGGGCCGTTTAATTGATACTCGGGAAACGAATTTCGATTCAGCGGCAAGCGACGAAAGCCTGGTTTATATCTCTATATTTTTTCGCCTATATTGGTGCGTACAAGCACCTTTCAAAAAGTAATAAAAAAAATTTTTTTTCACGAGACTTTAACGCAATCATCAGTATCATATACATCTCGCTGTCATATCTCGCGATTATTGAAAATTTCCTTAAAATTAAATTAAATTAAATCTTCTTGAAATTACTTAATTTAAATTAAAATATCTTGATTTAAATTAAATTATTATTTTAATTTAAATTAAATTATTACTTTAAATTGAATTAAATTTTTTAGAATATTTAAATACGAAATTATTTAAAATGCTGTTCTACTTAAAGATTCTTGGATCTTTGAGCCTGATCGATACGTCGCGATGAAAGGAGAGGAAATGTCACGGCGATGCGCACGTTCCTTCAACATGACAGACAATGAGCTGAGCTCGGGGTTCTCTGTCGTTCGATCGATGTGTCATGAACTGTGTTAGACGCGTCATCTTGTAGCAACGAGATCTCTTCCATCGCGCGATGCCAATGCTGTGATGACATCGCTATTGTGTTGTAGAGTTGTAATGATATCACTGTTTCCTATACAAATACATATATATCGGAAAAGTCGGCGATATAGTTTGTTACAAATCTTTCAAAGGAATTACATCACATCAAGAGATCCCTTTAGATGTATTTTTACACGGAGGTTGGAGGTAAATATCGATAAGAAGTAAATATTTTTCTCGAGTATAATAGACTTTTAGCAGTGGAAGTTTCTTGCAATTTCATTAAATAAAGTTGTTCGTTTCTTCTTTTTTCATCTTCTTCTTCTCATTATCTTTTGCTCCGTTTTATTATACCGAAAGACGATACCGCTCCTTGGTCTGCTTTTTCTCCGTGAATTTAATTAAATGAGATC
Organism: Camponotus fellah; assembly: GCA_030586385.1. Classification (NCBI taxonomy): domain Eukaryota; kingdom Metazoa; phylum Arthropoda; class Insecta; order Hymenoptera; family Formicidae; genus Camponotus; species Camponotus fellah. The sequence continues at coordinate 3,292,638 of JAPIVC010000107.1, read as the reverse complement.
GCCCAATTCTCTTTATTACATCGAGCACGATTTTCATATGAAACAAATAAACTATAATAATCGTGTATCGCATTTTTAACATTAAATGCGCCACGATAACGCGAGCCATTAGCTTTTACAACCTGCCTCGCAATCTTTGCGCCTGTATTTACCGTGAAACTTGAAAGGGTTCATTTCCGGATATTGAAACCTCTAAATATTTATACGAACGATAAGAGTGTATTAAACGCAATATGAAGTATCTTTTTAAATTATGATGAATGCATTTAGGCAAGCGATTGAAGTGCACTTAGATGCATCGTGAATAATTCACACGCGAGTCTATCTCACTCATCTCGCTTTCGATGAAATCTTCATCAGGCGCAGAATCGCTCCTAATTTATTAGGGTCATAAACGCTATTGTATTCTCTGCAGTCCGTGAACTGCCCGTAAAAGCTCCCACGGGATATACGAGGAAGATTTCTCGACGGGTTTGAAGTACGAGGGTGGTTTGAAAAGTATGTGCAAAGTCAGAGAAATGGTACCACTGGTGTATATCGAGGTTATTTTCAATTAGTAGCATCTCTTGAAAAAACATACACCAAGTTTCAGCCAGATCGGTCTGTTTCTTTGTGTTTGGCGTTCGTTTGAATCGAAGAAGTCAAGTGATTTCCAAAAAATGGATAAAAGAGAATTGACCGCAAAATTGAAGGAATTAAGGTTTCAACTTGTTCCGCATCCCCCTTTCTCCAGATTTGATTCCTTCGAACTACTACTTGTTCCCCAATATGAAGAACTGGCTGGCGGGAAGATTTTATTCAAACGAGGGAGTAATTGCGGAAACGAATGTCTATTTTGCAGAGTTGAACCAACCCTATTATTCGGAAGGGATCAACAAACTGGAGCAGCGTTGGACGAAGTATAAGCTTAAAAGGAGACTACATTAAAAAATAAAAAAGGTTTCTCCCGAAAAATTAAGTAGTTTTCATTTTTGTACGAACTTTTCAAACCATTCTCGTAATCTCCCCCGAGATATCTTCCGGATATCCATCGATATCGCATGCGATTCCATCGTGGGTTTCTTGTCGCGTTTCCTAGTTTCATAATGCGGCTGAAAGCTCGAAAAGCGCTCGATAACGTAACAATGGATGATGCTTGGGCGAGCAACGTTCGACGATGAGAAACGAGGGCTCCGCTTCTTTTAAAGAGACCTTCTCCGCAGCCTTTTTAGCTTAAAGGGAAAGGATCCTGTTTTTAATCGCTACCGATTAGAGCGAGTGCCAAACTGCCAAATATGCCGTCAAGTATTTGTCCTCAACAAATCCAATGTCATCAATAAATTAATTATAAAAAAAATTGCATACGTATAATGTTGCTATAATTTATCATTAGTATTATTCGATGTAACGTTACAATCCTCGTCTCATATTTTCGAACATGATATTTTATGCGTGTGGAACATGTGAAATAAACAAGCAATTTCGATATAATTATAATAATGTATAATATAACGGATTGTTGCAGGGGTTGTTAATAGGAGGGCAGTTGCCAAATGTAATACTAATAACAATACATGTATTAAATACGACATTAATATTGAGAATAATTATATATTGAAAATAAATACTATAATATTATTAAATATATAAAAGTAATATATAACAGAGCTTCGGCAATAACGGAGTGCACTTTCGATAATAAAGTTTTAAAAGTGATTCGAGTATCTAACTGACAGTTTCTCGAGAGTTTTAGCGCGCGAATCAAATATCGGCACCAAAGTTTTTCATGTCGATAACGAATTATTATTATTACTGCAGTCAAGACGAATGGGTCGAGCGAAATAAATGTTCGAGACTGCTTATCTGTGTTATAAGAGACTGTCTGAAAAGTTAAAATACTCATTTTTATCGCTCAATATTTCCCGAAGTAATTTCCGAAGATTATTTTCTTAACTTTTCTTATCTCCATTTTCTTATTCACTGTAATATTTAGTCTTAAATACATCGTCTGCGAAAGTTGGATTGATCTCGAAATTTACAGGACGTTAAGTATTTTTAAAAGTTTCAGAATACAACAGCGAGGAAAAAATTCGGAAAACTTATCAATTCCAAAAATTTAAGCTTACGAAAAGCATTTCAAAAATATTTTAAGCTTAAAGGATCTAAGAATTTGTAAATCTTAAAAGTGAAGCATCTTAGTATTTCAAAAACGTAAAGATGTGGATCTAAAGATCAAGCTAAAGGAATTTGAAAGAAGAAAAATAAATGACAATAGAACATACGTCAAGAAACTGATAATATACTTTATACAAAAGTTACATATTTTTTTTCAATATCTTTCAAGATATTGAGAGAAAATGTTAGGAAATACATTTACTCTTGTATTTGACGAAACGGTAGAAAACTGCAGGTATAAAGAATTATTTGTGAAAAAACATAGAGGAAATGAAGTAAGTGATTCAATCTACTGTAACATACAGCATAAAAGAATTTTATTTATTTAATTCCGTACTCGCTCTTTCTTTTTCTTGCTTTTCTCCTCTTTCTAGTTGGTCCTTTAAGATGCTTCCCTTCTGCTTTTCCATCCTTGCGCTTTGCCAACTTTAATGGTACATTGGAGCTGACCTGAAATCAAATTGAATATTTTTCTACGTCAATAAATCCTTTGGTTTTTCTCTCTCTGTCCTTCGCGACTTTTATCGATTTTTTTTGAACGCTTCTAATCATCGTAAAGTAAGAATTCGAATTTCCATTAATATTTTTCCATAAATTCCTAATAATTTCTTCGAGATTATACGTTGACACAAAAATTTAATCGAAGTTCAATTTAATTTTTTAAATTTTTACGTATTGTTATATCCGTATAATCTATCAAAATTTTACGAAAAAGGAGGTATCTTTATCAGAAAAAAATTTAATTATTCGAAAATAAAATTCCCCGAAATAAAAGTAAATCTTTGTCTTGTGTGGAAAGCTAATTTAAATAATGGGAACAAGAATACTTAACAATCCAAATGACTTCCATTGCTATTGTCGCGAGGGCGGTTAATAAACGGGTAGATTTTCTAAACAGGTTTCGGGAGGATTTATGTTAAAGAGGAATTACTATCGGATAAATCAGACTGGGATTTCAAGCTTGCGGGGGGTAGAGTAGAGAAGAAATGAGAAATAAAGGGACGAAAAATTGGTAGACGAAAAAAAGAAAGCACGCAAGTTACGACTTGGTGCCGTATCAGGTCGGTTTCCCGATTTTTCGCCAATCGAAAATAAACCGCGTTTCAGTTAAGGCTTTAATTAAGGGCGCCTCCGTCGGGATTATCCTCGTATAAAATGCGGTTATCTCGATGACATTCGCTCATTAATTTATTACGAAATAATTCATTTGGAGGCACAAATACGACATATAAATGCATATACGTGTATCTCACATTTAGTCTTTATTTTATGTTTTCCGAGCGATATGTTTTGTCATATTTTTGCGATATTTTAACTGTGACACTCGCGCCTCTCGGTCATATATCTTTATCTTGTTTCGGGTGTAGCATACGCGGGTCATAAAATGCAGGTGTCGTCTAAAATGTGAATAGTCGAGTTAGATAAAAGATGAACAATTACGTTAAGTAAAATGTATATAAATATATGAGGAAAGCTGTGCAATACTCTTGCCTCACGTCGTAAGTAATATTCTCTTATCTCCCAGCAAACAAGTAACATTTATAATTGCTAGTTGTAATTTCCCACTCAACAATATAATCGTTACATAACATATAACAGTTATATTGTTGAGTGAGAAATTATAAGTAACAGTTATATAACTGTTATTTAGTGTTTGCCGGGTTCTTTCTACATTTTTATTGACTGTATAAAAAGAACGTGATGAAACAATATATATTTTGGCGAAACAATATATATTTTATATAAAGAAGAATTAACTTTATAACATTAAATACGTAAAAAATATAAAATATAAAAAATATAAGATGTAAAATATAAAATATAAAAATATAAAATAATAAAATATAATTACCATTCATACAGCATAGAATATTGCAGCAATATTATTATAATATTGTTGTAACATTGCAGCAATATTAGTGCAACGTTCTATAGCTGTATAGGCATGAATAATTATAATTATTGTAATTTTGTGCATCAGTATAATTCGCAGTTAATTTAAAGGAAGAAGAAATTTATCTGAAGGAATTTATTTGTTCCAAGCGGCAACTGTAATTTCTACGTTAACTATATATTATTCGCAAACCACCTTAATAAATATTTATGAGACACTGCGTGCAATTTCGCGTCTTCGCCGCGATATAACGATAGAGACACGTTGTTTTTAATCTAATCTGGGATGCCTCGTGGCACGTCCGGGAATACGAGATGTTACCGTCTTGCGAGAAATAAAGGAGAAAAGAGGGTAGAAAAAAAAGGATACATTTACGACCGCGCGAAATACCGGGGTTAAAAGTACTCGCTTCCGGTTCGCTTGTATTATATGTGTTATACGAAAGGGGAAACGACGCTACAAACGACATCGATTATCATCCCCGATGCGATACAAGAAAGATTGGGGAAATAACGTTTCTCACGTTTAAGCGCGGATCATGCTCGATAAAACTCAGCAACTTTCTCGCGCGCGCGGGGGAGGAAACACCCCGTGACCGAAGGGAAGAAAAGGCGGAAAGGCGAATAGCAAGTTGGCGGAAAAACAGATACGAGACGAAGCTCGTTTTCTTTATCTGCTCAGGACTTGGAGACGATTTTTCGCGGCACCTTATCTCTCTCTCTCTCTCTTTCTTTTGTGTCTTATATATATATATTTATACCTTATGGCCTCTAATATCTCTAGTAGTGTGTGCACATACTGCAGTTGGATAAAGTTACGTGCCTCGGAGTCTCGACTTCTATTGTTAGATCTTTGAATTACCAGAATCTTACTCAGTGGATTTGCGGAGTCTGGATGTCTAAATCCTCGGGGATTAACTTCCGGAAATGTTGTCTCAATGAACGGTCGCGAAAGTAGCAATAAATAAGAGATAGTTTCTTTTGAGAGAATTAATTCGGGTACTTTTTCAGAAAAAAGAAGATGCAGCTTCCAAGTTTGCTCTGACAAGTATCCTCGTGTGAGAAAAGTTTTTTATCAGAATTAACAGCAAAAATGCACAGCAAGAATTAATAATAAATTAGATAATTGAGTGTAAACAAGTAACATGAGGTTTTAAAGAGAGATTATACTTCCTGAGATTAAGTGGCAGTTTTTTTTTTATATTGAATTGTGTTTTGATTTTCCGATCATTATTAATTTAAATGAATAATTACGAAGTAGTAAATTGAATAATAATTAATTGTTCTCAAAATAATAATGGATTCATTGAGAGTCAATGGATAATAAATGGCACGAATAAAGCACATGTAGACAGTCGGGATACTGTACCATAATTTCAATATCGATGGCGTGATTAATTTTTTATTTAATGTGCCGCAATTAATTTTTGATGTGCTAATAATATGTATCAATTAATTTATACACACACACCAATAAGAGCATTAGTACATATTAATTGAGGATGTTGAATTAAAAGTTAATTAATCAGGTATAGTAATTAGATTGCCATTATAGAATACGGATCCTTTAATTAAATTTCGGGGAGGAATAGACTCGACCTATTTAATGGTTTCTCTCTGTTCCAGGATTCCACACCTATAGGTTGAACGAAAGCGTGCACACGGAAAGGGAGGAGGACGAAATCCTGACAGTGAAATACGAGGATGGCAGGTGGTCGAAACCGTATTACGACTGCGGAGGTGGTAATATCTGGATGCTGACCTACACCGTGCCCTTCTTCGGATACGTCAACGACACCTATTTCTTCAAGTAAGCACGAATCCATCGCGTTCTTAAGCCCACGTCACTTAATTACTTTTGTTCCCGAATCAGAGGGATGATGACGTGTCGTGATTCTTTTACATTTGATTCGTCTCTACATTTTTTACCGTTTATTCCACCTTTTCACATCTCAAAATGTGCCCAATTGTGATTATGTAAAACATCATGATCGAGTTTATGAATTAAAATATAAGAAAGATTTCCAATATTTAACGTTTTATAATAAATAAAATATATAAATAAAATATATAAAATATAAAATATATAATAAAATCTAAAATATATAATATATATAAATAAAATAATTCTTATATATTATATAAATAAAATATATAAGAATATGAATTTTTTTATGTGATACATATCAGGTCAAATGTAATGAATAATTTTAAATCCCCATTAATCGGATTTTGTCAGCTCTATTGTTGAAATATTACGGAGATCATCCGTCAATCTCTACTCTTTTTATATAGAAAAGTTGGACGTAGATGAAAATTTATGAGGACGAGTTGTAATGTCAAATGCTACTCGCTATTGTAAACACACTACTCGCAAATTAAGAGCTTGCGTCGTACTATCATTTTCGTTTTGAGATTGGAATCTAAAGGTCTTTGAGTAGAAAAATTTCTCCAAGGAATGCATGCGAACTTTAGAATAAAAAGTTTCAAGAATTCTAAAGATCTGAAAACCCACATATCAAAGCTTTCAAGGAGAGATTGGAGATTCCAGACGTATTTTAGATACTGAATTCCCGTATTTTGCATGAAAATGTACAACGTCGAATTCTTTTATTAGCAACTTTTTTTTTATATCGGGACTAAAAGACTAACAATCTGCAAGATTCATTTAACAGTAGAACCGCTTAAATTACACCGTACAATGAAGAGTGTAATTAATTGTAATAACAGTAATTAATATTTCTCTTCGTTAATTCGATAATTTGGGAATTTATTTTCCAAATTACTCTTTCCTTAACGGAACAATTCGCGTTTCAGCTTTATTGTTAAAATAATTCTTTCGATTGTTATTGCTTTTCTCGTGCAATTTGTAACCGTCCGTTTTGCACAGGTCCAATGTCAATTTGATTGTAATTACGACGTAAATTTGATCAACGGATTGGCAGGCACCGCTTGCGTAATGAAACGCCGGTATCGCCGCGATATAAAAGGAAAAAACAATATCAGGGATCGCGTATATCCACAATGAATTTTTTTAATGACGCTATTAATTTAAGAATCGGATAATATTCAGTTACGTTATTCGATGCTCCACTTTACCACAAAAATTACAAAGATATCATTTTCCAAGCGCATTTTATAATGGTGACGTCTTTCGTTAATGAATTTAAAAGGAGGGGAAAAAAAAGATAGGATAAATGAAGAAAATCCGACGCGATATTCGATATTTTTAAACGTAATAAGTTCTCGAGGGGGATCGTACGATATACAGGTTGTCCCTAATTAACGATATATCGATTAACTTGCCAGGTTTTTTATCAAGATTTTTTAAAATCGATATTTTCTCGAAAAATGTATTTTAAAAAACAGTTTCCTTCAAAATATTGTTCAAGTGGTTTTCTTAAACTTTATCACGGAATCGAAATTAACGTATGTTGTATATAAATTATATATTTTGTTAGCTAATAAACGTATGTGATCTATATAGTTTGATATAAAAATAAGAAAATTTACATCCAACGAGAAAGCATCATAGTCATAAAGACAACATTTTTTATGAAAATTGTTATAGAAAGAAAAAATACAGAGGAGACTGGTCAATAAAATTATTCTATCTACTCTGATATTTATCCACTTTATATATTATTTATTATATATGTATATACGTATATTTTATTCAATCCCATTATATTATTTATTATATATACGTATATTTTATTCACTCAGCAATAATACTTTCAGAAACAATATTTTTTACTAAATCTGTTTGTTATTATGTTTATTATTCTGGTGATGTTCGCGAAGTATTGTACTTATAGTTGATAAAGAAGTAGAGAAGCTTACATCTCTCTTTCTTTTCTCGGAGGAAAGCCCGCTTTTCTGAAGAAAAGCGCCTTACATACGTATCGTCTGTCCGTTCAATATCACAAAATTCTTTATCTTCAGATATAAAGTGAAATTATGATAACATTATTATAACAAATTGAATTTGCAATCAATCGCATTTTAAATTTTCAGGAGCGATGTTAACTTTATACAACAAATGTGCCATATATAAATCCTATAAGAATCTTAAAATATTGATGAGAAAATATACGAGAATTATACTATGAATAATTAACTTTACTAAAAAGAAAAATTTAAATACATATAACTGAAATAATCTTATTTTTTAATAATAAGATAAATTAGAAAAATTAAGTAACATAATTCAAGAAATATTATTTACTCTTTCTCTCTTTCTCTCTTTGTACTTTACATATTTGCGCGTGACGTCAATATAACTGTTTATTTATAGTGAATATTCATAATATTTTATGCAAATCTTATATCTATTTCTATTTGAAAAAATATACGTTTACAATTTATTTATTTAATTTTTATTGAATTACGTTTATAATGTATGTATAATATAATTATTATATAATTATTATATTTATATAAAAAAAAATTTATAATTATTATATTATATTATATAAAAAAAAATATATAATTATTATATTTATATAAAAAAAAATATTTTTATTTGAAAAAATATACGTTTACAATTTATTTATTTAATTTTTATTGAATTACGTTTATAATGTATGTATAATAATGTATGTATAATTATTATATAATTATTATATTTATATAAATTTCAAAACTTTAAAAAAATGTTCTAATAATCAAATCAATTATATTTATATTATATAATTATATAAACATAATTGATTAAATTATTAGAATATTTTAAATGTTTCGAAAAATTACACATCATCACATGTACATGCATAGATGGTTAATATAAACGGAGAAATAGACATTTAAAATCATGATTGCTGACGGCAAACATTTATACGGGAGAAGAGTTACGTCATTTCGTGACACACAGCATGCGAGAAGTTCGCGATCATGTTTGCCTTTGAGAATCGGCGAAACTGAAGGCGGCAAGAGCAGAGAGCACAAAAGGCGCACGTCGTGGCATAGCGGCCGTATTATGCAGCCGCCCTAATGATAGCCTGTCCTGTACGCGCCCTTGCTTGTGCTCGTAGGGGTGGCAACAAGTGAGCAGGGGTGGGTCCACGGGAAAGTTACACTAAAGTTATCAACTCGCCCGCGGACCTTGTCGATATTAGCAGCGAAGTTGCTTGCCGACAAACTGTCGCGCAACTAACGCGAATTTTCCGAAGATCCATCGACCAGTCGACGCGGAAATCATCCCCATCGCTCTCTTTCCGAGCTCCTCCGGAATCGTTCAACTTCGTTCAACTTCGTCGAATTATAGGGACTTCTTGCGCGCGTGAATATGAAAATAGTTGAAATATCCGATGGAAGAAAATCCCGGCGGTTTCGCATTCTTCCTTGAAAATGAGATTCGCAGTAGCGGAACATTTTCGCGTGAGAGATATGACGGTGCCTTCTTATCAGGAGTGAAACTTTGTCGATTTGTTATTCGAGAGGGGCAGATATTTGATCGAACGTATGCCATTCTTGTTAAATTGATTTTTAAATTATCGTGAATTTATGCGAAAATTTGGAAACATTGTTTGCAGCCAATTCTCTGAAAAATCAGATTTTCTATCAAATAAATTTCATTGAATAATGATAATTGAAAATTGTAATATTAGCACGTACTTGTATAATATTTCTACACTTTACTATATATATTTTATATAGTATGATTGTATACATAAATTTATTTTTTTCCAAAGAAATATCTTAATTAACTCTTTGTTGACAAAAAAAGGTGTAAAAAAAACTAATTTTGAGAAACAACATGAAAATTGCAGAATGATTCAAATGTCATTCAAAGAATGTTTTTTCTCAATCTTTTTATTATTTAAAATAAATTTATAAATAAATTTTAAATATTTTAAAATTATAATAATTATAATTATAATAAATTTTAAATATTTTAAAATTATAAATAAATTTTAATTTCAAATTTTAATCATCAACGATTAAAATTAAAGATGCTTGGCGAATTTTTAATTAGGCTCTAATATATTTTTTTAACGTACTTATGTATCAAATTATAATACTTTATATTGCAATATTAAAAGCTACGATTTCCAATTAAATTTTAATAAAAGAAAATTGAAATGTATTTTCGACAGGAAACACACATCGTCCTGTGCTCACATGCAATTTGTTTAACCGCGTATAAAGCGGAATTAAATGTTTACATGGTAAATTATTAATTATCTTGCATTATATCAAAGGACTAGGCGACATCTTCTATGATTACCTTTCCTTTGATTCTTCGAACAAAGGATATGACTAACGATGTTTCGGGATAACTATAATACTCTGTTGTGATCGTAAATGAAGTACGGGGTTCCTTGTTTTATATGTTGATGTTTCATCCGTCAGTGTTTTCTTTTGACAAACTTTAGATGAAATCATAATAGCTGCCAATATCATGATTATCAGCAAAATATTCACAAGAAATTTCATTTTCAATATTCACAAGAAATCTCATTTTCACGCCGCCGGTCTTTAAATAATAAAAAAATTCAGAAATTGAAGCTTATAAATATCATTTATTTATATTTTTTTAATGGTCCTTTTTTCTAATTATTTAATTTTAATTATTAAAAGCTTCTTAATATCTTCTCTCTCTGTCACACACAGGAAAAAAATTATTTCATTTGAGATTTTACTTGCTCGATATTTTTGTCAAACACTTCATTTTAATTTGTTTTAATTATTTCAAATTTTATCTTTATTTCCGTTCGATCACTGATTTGATTCTAGCAAATAAATAAACTCTGCAATCTTTCCACTGAGAACTTATCGTTTATATCCTTTCGATTATGTAAGCAAAATGAAAGAAAAAACTGGTTATTAATAAATTTGAGGAATTTTATAAACACATTTAAAGAATTACGATTGCATTATACAGATTTACTTATTTACTTATTTTAATTACCAAGAATTACCTTGATGTGATATAAGATGCTTGATAGATATGATTTTGTTTTTATGACAGATAAAATTCATACGTAGTAAATAAAATGTAATAAATAAATAAACATTCGCAAGACGGTCACATTTGAATATAAAGACGAAAATTAAAATAAAATTTGTACAGATAAATAAATGATAAAGTTATACATATTGGATTTGATATTAGGCAGCTATTATCTCATATTTTTTACAATTATCTAATTTACCTTCTTTGCGTGCTAAAGTATTTTTCGACATTTTCCATAGGTATCTTTCTTTTGACCCTCTTTACAATCCGATTGTGAAGATTCCACATCTTTATCCGGAACATATAAGATACTATATGGAATTACTTCAAGCACGAGGCCTTCATCCGACGTTTCGTTTGAAGATGTTTCATTTGAAGATGTTTCATCTATCAATGTCTCATTCATTGACGTTTCCTCTTGACAAGATTCAGGTGGAATTACAATTGTCAATATCACAATTTTCAATAAAATGTTTACGTAAAACTTCATTTTTTAACAATGCTTCAGAACTCGCGATGCTTCAAATAATATAAGCGTTAAAAAATTCAAGTTTAAATATCGCTGTTCCTATTTTTCAATTATTTTTCTCCTGTTAATTTCAAATTTTATTAATTTTCTCGCATTTATTTAAACGTTTTACTTGCTCGAAATTTTGTTAATTATTTTTTTTCTAATTTCTTTTTACTTTTTCTTTATAGATACACAGTTTTAACTTTGATTGATTCAAGTAAGTAGCGAATGCAATTCTGAATGTAATCTGTTCGTTGCGAGCTTATCATTTATATTCCTCAGATTATATAAGTATAATGAAAAAATAAATAAATTTCATGATTACTTCTAAAGAAACTATGACTATTACAGAAAGTCATTATTTGGTTATTCAGATAATAATTATGTCAGATAATAAAGTGTTTTGATGGGACATGTGAGGTATATAAGAGATAGAATTATAGGAGGAAGATGCGATTCGTAAGGCAAATAAGATAAATAAACATTACAGGTAAATATGATAAAGAAAAAAATGTATCGGTAGATACAATAAAAGTATTGTACATCCGTAAATAGATACGATTATTTAAATTGCATATTTTTTAAAAAATTACCTTGCATTGCTAATGTGCTATAGGATTTCGCGACATTTTCCATGATAATTTCGTTGGCCTTCTGGACAAGAAGCGATTCTATCCTGTACAACAATGATTGATTTAGGAGCCGGAATTATATTCTTCTCTGTAGTTATCTCTGTAGGTATCTCTGTAGTTTGAGACGACGGTATCTCTGTGCTTTCTTGACACGCTCCAAGTAGAATCATATTGACTACAAATATCACACTTAATAAAATCTTGATGAAAAGTTTCATTTTCGAGCGATATTACCAAGTTTGGAAAACAATAAAAACATTGAAAGATCGAAATTCAAGTATTTTTTCCTATTTCGCGCCTTATTTAATTATTTCAAATTTTGTCTTGTATTGAAATATTTCAGTTATGCGAAATTTTATTCGTCGAATGTAACTCTTTTATTTCCCCGAGATTTTTCAATTTTGACTCTACTCAGTTCCAGCATATAAACGTACTTTGCAATCTATTCATTGCGGGAACTATTATTTATATCCTCCCGATTGCATAATGTAGTGAAAAAAACAACACATTCTTACTCAATCATTTCGAAGAAACGATATTATGCATTTAATTATTCATAAGGCAATTATAAGAATTCTGATACACGCTGTAAGATGCTAAATATAGGATTATGTCTCTATGAATGATAGATGGCATCCATCATAGGTATAATAATAATGCAAACAAGATATAATAAATAAGTTAATGTTATATTCAAAGAAAAATAATTATAAGCATATAGAAATAAAAATACGATAGACTTATATCTGTTCTACGTTGATTGGATGCAAGTTTATCTCTCAATTTTTTACATTTTAATAATATTAATGTATCTCTTATATTTTTAATAATTATCTTGCTTTTTTAAATAACTTAAATGATTAATCTTCTTGATGATATTTGATGATGTTGAACTTTCAGTAGATTTTTAATGAATTATATTTCTATGATATTTAATGAAATTATAAACAGCTATATTTTTTTCTGTATTTTTTTAACATTGTCTAGGAATCATGACCATTTATATTATAACTGTTAGCAGAATAATTTTTTTTATCTTTTATATTTTATATTTCCGAAATTTTTTTGTCAAAGATTTTCCTTACTCGTAGCTTCTTTTTAATTTCTTCGAATTCCTATAATATTTTTTCTTTTGATTCATAAATTTGTTTGATTTGTTTGTAGATTCCAATAAAATGAAGCCTGCAATTTGCGTTATAGGTAATGATGTTTATATGTTTCCGATTGCGGCTTCCGAAGCCTTTCGTTGTTGAAAGACTGATTTATTAACGATTCTATTCTCACCGTTTCTGAGAAACTGTGTTTGCTGTAAAGATTTATATACGCTATTTATATACAATAAATATTAATCTTTGAAAAGTCAAGAGAAGCTCAAAATGCAATATTACGCTTTTGAAAAAATGCTCGTAATGTGATTTGTAAAATCGATTCATTCATTTCCTAATTTCAAGTTTCAGGCAGAATTACAATGATCGTCACTGTCATTATTATCGATATAATGTTCATGGATATTATTAAGCGAAAGATAAAATCTCGCGGTCATTTTTATAATCTGAAGGTTATGATCGTCATAAAAACTATTAAAAGAAGCTACGAATAAGGAAAAATTTTGACAAAAAAATTTCGGAAATATAAAATATAAAAAATAAAAAAAATTATTCTGCTAACAGTTATAATATAAATGGTCATGATTCCTAGACAATGTTAAAAAAATATAGAAAAAAACATAGCTGTTATTCGATATATGTGTGGAACTGTACTAATGTTTGCATGTTAAAAAATATTTTTGCAGAATAATGGATTAATGCATAAACGCTTTCGCGGAATGATTGATCTACAGATATAAATAATCTCGTATCGCATGCGATTTCGTCCATTTAAAATTAAATAATCTGATTGCATATTGATAGACATAAAGATTCCATGACTATTATAAAAGCAATTATATATAATAATATTTTCATTAAACATTACTTACGTATATTTAGCGAATAAGATTAAAAATAAATGACACTAATAAATTTTGGTTAAAATAATGATTAATTTATTGATTAATTCGGTAGACTTCTAAGACAATATTTAACATATTAAAACAAAGATTTATATTTTCTTGCTTGTATATATGTACTTTTTGAATTTTTAAAGTTGTTCACGTTTTTTCTCGAATCTGTAAACATAAAATTAATTATAAATAAATACAAGAAAGAGGGGGAGAGAAAGAAACAGAGAAAGAGAGAATAGTAAATTATAATTTAATTTATAATAATATTCTTAATAATATTCTTAATATTGAAAAGCTCTGGAATTTAGTTCTAGTTTATTTTATATGTGTATTATATTTTATATTATACATAATACATGTGAATTTTAGAGAAGAAAATGCTAATTTTGTATTTAATAAATATTGATATGCAATATTAAAACATATCTTATTAAAACAATTTACGCTACTTTACACACACATGTAATATAATAAAATGTTTAAAAAAATTTCATAAGCAAATTATGATTTTAAAAAAAGTACATTTAAGAAGAAGAGACAAAACAATTGAGATTAAACAATTCTATCCCTAATAATCTCAGCAATTAAAATTAGTCTTTATAATATAATAAAATAACAATTTATGTATATACAATATGCGCTTATATATGCTTCTTGTGATATTTTTAAATATAAATTAAATTCTTCTATAAATTTTTTAAAAATATTTCAAATATTATCGCCTTTGTTTCCGTTTATTAGTTCGGTTGTTTGATTCTAGCAAATAAATAAACTTTGCAATCTCTTCGCTACAAGCCTATTAATTATATCCTTTCGATTACGTAAATAAAATTAAAAAAAAAACTGATTAATAAATTTTATTTCAAATTTTACGAACACATTTGAAGAGACTACGATTGTGTGATACAGGTTTACTTATTTACATATATTAATTACAAACTTTGATGTGCTATGAGATACTTGAAAGATATGATGTTTTTATGATATATAAAATTCATCGTAAATAAAATATAATGAATAAACATTCACATTCGCGAAACGATTTGATACGCGATACATTTGAATATAAATATGAAAATAAAATTGGCACAGATATATGAAATATATGATAAAAATAGCTCTCATATAAATTAAACTTGATATTGAGAATGTAGCTATTACCTCATATATTTTATAATTATCTTATGTTTTTTGCATGTTAGAGTACTCCTCGACATTTTCCAAAGTTATCTTTCCTCTGACCCTCCTCACAAGGTTCCGCATTTTTATCCGGAACATATATGATACTATATTGAATTATTTTAGACAAGGGACCTCTTTCATTTATCGATGTTTCGTTTGTAGATGTTTCGTTTGTAGATGTTTCATCTGTCAATGTCTCATCCATTGACGTTTGCTTTTGACAAGTGTCACGTGGAATTACAATTGTCATCAATATCACAATTTTTAATAAAATGTTTACGTGAAACTTCATTTTTTGACAATGTTTCAGAACTTGTGATGCTTTAACTAATACAAACTTTGGAAAATTGAAGTCCAAATATTACTGTTCTTCTTTTTCAATTATTTCTTTCCTGTTTATATTTCAAATTTTATTAATTTTCTTTCACTTATTTAAACATTTTACTTGCTCGAAATTTTGTTAGTTATTTTTTTTTAATTTCTTCGAATTTTTACTCTCTTTCTTTAAAGATTCACTGTTTTCGATCCATTCTAATAAGTAGCAAATGCAACTCTGAAATCTGTTCGTTTGCGAACTAATCCTTTATATTCTTTCGATTGCGTAAGTGTAATAAAAAAATTAAAAAAATTTCATGGCTACTTCTAAAGAAACTACGACTATTACAAAAAGACATTACTTAGTTAATCAAATAATAATTATGTCTTCTGATGTATTTTTGATGATGTACGAAGTATGTGAGAGATAGAAGGAAGATGCGATTCGTAACGCGAATAAGAACGCTGAATAAACATGACTTGTAAATTCAACGGAAGAAAAAAGTATAGTAAAAATATGGTAAATTCGTAACAATTCTGTAAATTTCCTAGAGATACGATTATTTGCATATTTTTAACAATTACCTTTCATTGCTAATGTGCTATAAGATTTGACGACATTTTCTGTGATGATCTATTCGCTGACCTTCTGGACAAGAAGCGATTCTATCCGGTACTTCGATAATTCTTCTTGAAAACGAAATTTCAGACGGTATCTCTGTGCTTTCTTGACACGTTCCAAGTAGAATTATATTGACCACAAATATCATACTTAATGGAATCTCGACGAGAAGTTTCATTTCCGAACGATATCGCAAAGTTTGTGAAACAATAAAACGTTGAAAGAAATTCAAATATTTGTTTCTGTTTTTCAATCACCTTTTCTAATTATTTCAAATTTTGTCTTGTATTTTAATATTTTCTTTACACGAAGTTTTATTCGTCGAATTTTTTTATTTCTCCGATTTTTTTTCGATTTTGACTACTGAGTTCTAGCATATAAACGTACTTTGTAATCTATTCATTGCGGGAACTATCATTTATATTCTTCCGATTACATAAATGTAGTGAAAAAATAATACAATCATTTCCAAGAAACGAGGAATTAAGCCTCCAATTATTTATAAAGTAATTGATGTTAACTTGGCTGCGCGTGTAAGATGCTATAAAGAAAAGAAAATTAGGATTACGTCATTATGAATGATAGATGGAGTCCAGGATAGATGTAATAAAAAATCGCAAACAAAATGTAATAAATGAATGTTTATGTTTATTATAAAAAATATTTATATATTATATTTAAAGAAAAATAGATATAAGTAGATAGAAATAAAAATATGATAAGGCTTATATCTATTCTACGTTGAGTGGATACAGGTTTATTTCTCAAATTATATTTTTAACAATTATTTTGCACTTTTAAATGACTTGACATCTTCCTGATTTTTTAAATTGATTTTCTAGTATAACTAAAATATTTATTAAATTTATAAATATCCATTTTTTTCTATATTCTTTTGACATTTTCTAAGTGGAAATCATAATGTCAACAGACAACAATAGAATCTCAATGAAAAGTTTTATTTTCTAATTTTCACAAAGCTGAAGAAACAATAAAAAGATTGAAAAATCGATTAAAAAATATCATTTGTTCTTATCTTTCAATCTGTTTTTTCTAATTATTTTCAAGTATTCGCAATATTTAGATATTTCCAATATTTAGACATTTCCATTTCTGAAATTTTTGTCAATTTTTATTTATTCGTTGCTCCTTATTAATTTCTTATAAATTCCCATAATGTTTTTTCTCGACAAATTTGTCTGTTAAATTCCAAAGTCTGCAATTTGCATCCGTTAAGAGTAATATTCTTCCGATATGCCTTTCGTTGCGAAGACAAAACTGGTTTATTAACAAATTATTACTTATCATTAGTTATTCAGATAATAATTAAGTCACTTTTGATGTTATGTATGAGGTATGTGAAAGATAGAATTAAGAGCAAAATGCGATTTTTAATGTGAATTAAACTAAGAATAAATTATATATAAATGCGAATAAAGGAAAAAATATATCGACAGATAGAGTAAAAATATAGTAGACATTAGAGATACGATTATTTGAAATGCATATTTTAATTACCTTGCATTGCTAATGTGTTAGGATTTGTCGACATTTTCCATGATGATCTATTCGTTGACCTTTTGGACAAGAAGTCCAGATAAAATCGCTTCTATCCTGTACATTGATGAAGGCTAGGGCTGGAATCGGCCTTCCAGCCCACGGTATTTCTATAGTTTCTTGACATGCTCCAAGTAGAATAATATTAGCCACAAATATCATACTTAACAGAACGAGAAGTTTCATTTTCGAGCGGTATCACAAAGCTTGAAAAACAATAAAAACATTGAAAGATCGAAATCTAAGTATTTGTTTCTATTTTTCAATCGCTTTTTCTAATAATTTTAAATTTTCTTGTATTTAAATATTTTCCTTACGCAAAACTTTATTCGTTGAATGTAGATTTTTTTATTTCTCCGAGTTTTTTTCGATTTTGACTATTCAGTTCTAGCATATAAAGGTACTTTGCAATCTATATATTGCGGGAGCTATCATTTATATTCTTTCGATTGCATAAATATAGTAGAAAAAATAACACAATCTTCGAATCGTTTCGAAGAAACGTGAAATTATGTAATTTAATTATTTATAAAACAATTATATGAATCCTGATACACGCTATAAAGTAAAATAATAGGATTATGTCTCTATGAATGATAGATGGAATCCATGATAGGTGTAATAACGCAAACAAATATGATAAATAAACGAGCATTATATTTAAAAAAAATAAATATAAATAGAAATAAAACTATAATAGGCTTATATCTTTCCTATATTGATTGGAAATTTATCTTTTAATTATATTTTAAACAATTATTTTGCACTTTTAAATGTCTTGATATCTTTCTGATTTTTTCATTGATTTTCTGATACAACTAAGATATATTATTAAAATTATAAATATCTATTTTTTTCTATATATTTTAACATTTTCTAAGTAGAAATCATAATGGTCGCTAACAATATCAGCAGAATCTTTTCGAAGTTTTATTTTTGAGCAATTTTTACAAAACTGAAAAAACAATAAAAGATTGGAAGATCGATTCAAATGTATCATTTATTCCTATACTTCAAGCCATCATTTTGTCTGATTATCTTAAAAATTTTCGAAATTTGTTCTAATATTGTATATTATAGATACAATACACTTCCTTTTCCAAACTTTTTTTGTCAATTTTTTCCAATTCGTTGTTTCTTTTTAATTTCTTCCAATATTTTTGAATTCCTGTAATATTTTTTTCTCTCGATTCACAAATTTGTTTGATAGATTCCAATTTGAAAATAAAGTTGGCAATTTGCGTCCGTCATGGATAACGTTTATATTCTTCCGATTGCGTAAGCCTTTTATTGTGAAGCTAAAATTGATTTATTAACGATTCTATCACTGCTTTTGAGAAACTATGTTTACTAAAAGATTAATATACGCTATTTACATACAATAAATATTAATCTTGTTACGCCAAGAGATACTTAAAACGCAACTATGCCTCGTTAGAAAGATGCTTGCAACATGATTTGTAAGGTTGACGTTTTATTCACTTCCTGACAAGTTCTAGAATTACATTATCATTATTATCCTCAATATCATTATCATCGATACAATGTTCATGAATAATTTCAAACGCAAAAGATGAAATCTCTCTCGTGGGTTTTTTCTATTAAATCTGATGATTTTTGACGTCACATAAAAATAATTCTTTATATATATGTACACAATCATATCAATGTTTAGATTAGAAAATATTATTGCAGAATAAGATTAATACTACAACAAGAGATACATGTAATGCATAAACATTCGCTTTCGCAGAATGATTGCATCTAGATATATAATAATCGTATCGCATGTGATTTCGCTCATTTAAAATTAGATATGATTTCACATATTGATTCGCATATTGATAAAAATAATATAAAAGTGTCGTAATATGACTATTATATATCAGCTGTATATAATAATATTTCCATTAAATTACATTAATTATGTATTAGCGACTAAAATTAAAAATAAATGACTATAATAAATTTTGGATTATAAAAGAATGATTAATTTAGTGATTAATTCGATGGATTTCTGAGACAGTATTTGACATATTAGAGCAAAGACTTATATTATCTTACTTCTATAGTACTTCATGAATTTTTAAAATTGCCAAGATGTTTTCTCGCATCTGTAAATATAAAATTAATTGTAAATAAATGCAGGAAAGAGAGAGAGAAATTACAATACAATTTGTACAATATTCTTAATACTGAGAAGCTCTAGAATTTAGTTGTAGTGTATTTTATATATTATTGTATATATTATACATAATATATACGAATTTTAGAGAATAAAAGTGTGCTAGTTTTGTATTTTTTAAATATATTGAAAGATTTTATAAATATATTAATGATTGATAGGTAATATGAAAGCATATCTTATTAAAACAATTTACGTTATTTTGTACAGACACACAATACACCATAAAATCATATTAATATAATTTTTTAAAAATTTTCGTAAGTAAAATATAATATAAAAGAGATTTAGAATAAGAGAAAAAAACAATTGAGATAATTAAACGTTTCTATCTTTAATAATTTCCAGTAATTAAAATTAGCCTCAATAATATAATAACAACAATTTACGTATCCGCAATGTGGGTTTATATATATCGCTTGCAGTTTTACATTTACATTGACATACATTAATTAATATAAATTCGTTATCATGAAACCATTATTTCTAATAATTATAATTTCTAATAATTAACTACGATTCATTTAAATTTAAATATAATTATATTTATATATAAATTTTATATATATATATATATATATATATATATATATATAAATTATATTTAAATATAAATTTAAATATAATTTAAATTAAATTTAAATTGATAATTACCTGCGTGTATCACTCGCCATTACAACGTTTTGCGACATACTCCATGAGAATTTTTCCTCTGGCCCGGCGGACAGAGAGTCCTTTCAGGAACATTTACGATATGAGGGGTGGTTTTGTATTTAGGAGTTGTGGTGTTAATATGCGTTTTAGGGGTTGTGGATGTATTTGATTCTCCTGATAGTATCATGATGCCCATTATTAGTACGATTCCAAAAAGAACAGTAAGGAATATCTTCATCGTGGTCAGAAAATCGACTATTCTTCACGATTCTCGTAAAACTATAAAATTAAGTAAACATTAATAAATATTATTTGCCTACTTGTTTTCAAATTTTTTGAAAAACTAGTTTAATAAATATTCCTCTTTTTATAAATATTTTTTCTTATTTTTTTTACAATTACTTATATTTTTTGTTCTTTTCTGTATTTAAATTTACTATGACATTTACACAAATTCTCTTTATAAAATTTCATCCTCTATTTTATTTCTTTTAATCTATTTTATTTTTAATTTGATTTTTATTCTTCTTATTTTTACTTTTCTAAAATATTTTTTAAAAATATTACTCTTTTATTGCCACGTTTAAATTTACTACAATTCTTTCTGCATCTTTTATAAATTGATACTTTATTATTGACGTACCTTTTCCTTTCAGGATACAAACATATACTACCATCTTGCTGCTACGCATTTACTATTTATAGTCTGCTCTCTTGATTATATATGCGAATTTCATTATTATTGTTTGAAACCGGTTGTAAGGTAGTATAAAGTTCTGTTATCCTTCTTTACGCCTCAGCTTACGATATTTAAGATATTTAACGAATGTGGAACAAATTATTATTCATTCGTATATATTCCATGAACTTTAAATAAATATAAATTTCTTTATCTTTTTTTATAAATAAAAATTTTTTTTATAAATTGTAAATTTTTATAAATTCTCTCCTTATTTTTACAATTATTTATTCTTTTCCGTATTTAAATTTATTATGACGTTTACACAACTTCTCTTTAAGGCTATAAATAATACGAAAATTATATTTAAAAAACAATTATATATATTCAGAAAAAATATTTTTTACGAAATATTTATGATAAAAATATTTTTTGGACGAATGATTCAATTCTATTAAAAATTCGAAAATAAAATTTTTAAACTCTATGTGCTTCTTTACTTTGACAATGTTAAACAGTTATTTTAAGAGCAGTTTATTTTCGCCTATTTTTCTCCAGCGCATTTCTCGGGTTTCAAAAGATTTATCGCTACTCACGTGATGTACATAAAGTAAGTGTGGTTTCAAGTAATCGCGGAGAAAAGTTTGCAGCAATCTTAGGCAAATGGATACAAAATGCAAGCTACAACGTGAAAGAACAAGCATATATAAATAATATGGCACTGAGTGTTAAAAATAATATTTATTAATATATAGCAAGTTAAAGAATATTATAAAAAGCGAGATTAAAGAACAAACAAATAGAAAGTTATATAAATATACACATGATACATAAATGATTAAATACATACATAATTCAATTTAAAAAAATATAAATTGTATTAATATGCAGAATATTAATATATGAAATATTTCTATCATTTTTTATCGCGATTACAGCTGCGATGGAATATCTGCATCGCCACTAAATTTTCGCTAAAAGCTGATGTTCAAATATTTGCAAGAAAACGTGTCATCTCTCGAAAGAAATATGTTGCAGTTGAATATGTAAATTTTTACAAGAGAGAGAGAGAGCTTGCAGATATTTTAAGAATAAAATTATGCTTCGAACGAAGACGATTGTAATAATGAGATATTGTGTTCGTAAATTATGATAAAAAAAATGTAGATATCTTCTTATCAATTGTCATATTTCATATTCTCTTTTTTTCTTTCTCTCATATTTATTATATTCTCTTCACAAGAAATAAAAACCTTGAAAGTAAGTGCATAATGGGATTGATATAAGATTAACAATAAACGTCATTTTTACAATGCATAAATATTAAAATAAACAACTTCTGAAAAATATGAATTTTTTAAGAGATTAAATTGACTTATTTGATTTATTCGGAAAATCTATGCAATAATCATTGTAATATTAATATAAACTGATATTTATTTCTTCTATGAGCTACTATATTATTTCATATTTTAAAAATTAATCAATCGTATTGGTTATTACCTCGATAATTTTTGAGTTAGTAAAAATTTTTATAAAATATTTGAGTAAACAAAAAAAGCGTAAAAAAGCGGAGCAGAAAAGATATACGAACTACAAATTTCAAAATCTAATGGCATATTCTAAAGTAATCAATCATCATTATCATCTACATATCATACTTCAAGATTTTTTCACGTAAATTGCATCAAAGAGTAATATAGTTAATATTAATAATTCAGAGAACGTTAGAAGAGGACACACAAGATGATACACAAGATAAACATGATAGACAAGATAAACGACATAAAAATATACAACTTTAATTGATTGAACGTTAACATTTACATATGTCCCTACTGAAGCTACTGAAGTTAGTTTTTATGCAACATGCACGTAAATAATCTTTCTGATCATCGCTATTCCACGTTTGAATTACGAGGTAATCTTAATCATGATAAAAGCATTACGGCAGTAATTAGTAGTAATGTGCAAAAATTTGAAATGTATAAGAAACTAATAATTTTACTTGCGTATTTTTATCATATTGTCCGCGAGCATCTTTTTTCTACTCAAATGAGCAAAGTTTTGAAAGCATTGTTAAAATAGACTCGTGATGCTGAAATTGATGGAAAGGTCATTTGATTGGATCAGTAGAAGTGCTTTCTGTAGTAGTTTCAACGATTTCAGCAATAGTAGATGCGATCATCCTATGTTCAAAGATCCCCAATGGTATCAAAATAATTGCCACGATCATCAGGAAAATAATAAGAAATATCTTCATGATGCTGTAAAAAGGAAGAGCTCTCTGCGATGAAAAAGATGAAAAACAAACATTCAATCTCAAATATAAGTTGTATTGAGTTTCTCGTGTTCTCTTCCGCAATTTTGAATTAAATTTAATTATGTAAATTTGATTCTTTTAGTTTTTCATTGTACAAATATAACGTCATGCAAATTACATTTTAAATAATCATGATAAAAGCATTACGGCAGTAATTTTTTAAATTAAATAATATTTAAGTAAAAAATATTTAAATAAACATTTAAGTAATAATATTAATAATAATATTAATTAAATAATTAATTAATAATAATCATATTAATTAAATAATAATATTTAATTTTATTTTCAATATTTAATTATATTTTAATTATTCTACACAGTTGTTATAATATTCATACATATTTTCTCGACAGATTTTTTATTTATTAGCACTTTTTGATTCTCTGTAATAATGTAGTTTTTCATTTTTTAAAATAGTCTTTATAATCTTTTCGAGCGATTTATAATTTTTAACTTTTCTTACCTTTTTGTAAATTCGAATTTTCTACACGCTTGATTGCTTCGAGAGCTAAATATACATTGCCAGTTCGTTACCTTGAGTTTGCTATTTATCTGTGTTTTATTGTGATATGCAAATTTATTTATCTTTATAAAACCGGTTTAGTAAACTGATATATATTTTTTTAATAAATTAGATATGGATATAGTATTTAATAAAATAAGAATTAAAGTCATATAATTCATATAATTTTTATAATTATTATAATTTGATTTGCATATATATATTTCGAAATGCTTAAATTGCTTTTTTATTTGTTTATTATTAGAAAATAATTATACAAAATGCTAATCGCATCAAAGGAAAATAATTTCTTTTCAAAATTGGAATCAAATTAATTTTTCAATTCTACTGAACAATCTATAAAATAAAATTGGCATTAGTATGAAAGTTGATTTATTAATTTGTGTTATTAATTTGTATTTCTTAAATTAATTCATTATTTTTACTGTATCAAGGGTTTTAAGAATCACCAAATTTTTAACGTTTGCAAATAATCATAAAATAGTCAAAATAATCCTAGATTATTTTTAAAAGATTAAAATTTCTAATAGAAAAACAAACGATGTAAAATTGCATTTAATAGTTCGAATCAATTACTTACATAATAATTTTTTTAACATATATAATAATTTCAATTTGTACTGATTGTTAAATAATAAATATTACTTGCATGTTTTTACCACTAAGGCATTTTCATTTTTTGATCTGAGGCAGAAAACCTTGTGAAAAAATCTAATTTGGGTGAGAAAACACCCAGAATAAAAGTATATTGATGGCAAAATAGTGGATCAGTTTCAACGGTAGTATATTCGGTTGTAATGGTATCAATGTCTGCAATAGTATATTCAGTTATATCAGTTTCTATAGGGTAATATATTCGATACTACGATTTATATATTATAACCGTTTAATATCAATATGTTTATCAAGAAAATATTAAAAAATATCTGCATTGCGTTAGAAGAGAATTTTCTTTACGATCTAACAGAAACAAAATTAAATCAGTTTTCCCGGATATTCTATAAACTTCTTATTTCTTAATTGTTGAATATGATTGTTTATGATGAACTTTCAAGTTTTCTTGTTTGGTGATCTCTGCAAATAAACACATATGATTTTAATAAACATATGTAATTTTTCTACCCAGTATCAGCTGTTTATATGATTTATTTAATATCTCATAATTATGTAAGTTATTATTATGGAAAGACCAGCATATCAAATTTTTCTCTTATAATTTCTTGTAAACTTATCTGTTTTAAATAAGCAAGAAATTAAAATGTCTAACATAAGAGATACAATGGTAGCCAAATAAATAATTATAATATTCCAATTAAAAGTTAAGTAAATAATTTTTTTGATTCTCTTGATTTCTTTATATTTCGGAATGCCTAAATTATTTCTTACTTATTGTTAGAATATAATTATACTGAGTATTTTAATAGAATTAAGATATAGTGATAAATTGGGTCTAAAGATTGAGTTAATTTATCATATAATATTTGAGAGAAGTATTTTTACAAAATAACATTTTTACAAATAAGTGATTATCAAGAAAATTTAATTTATTTTTTGTAAAGTATTATTTTGTTCATATTTCTCTAAAAAAAAATTCCCTTGAAAAATTACTTTCATCGTTTTCTCATTGATATATTAAGCAATTCTTGAAATAGTGAATTTAATCTCATAATATATTGATGATTATATTGATGAGTCTGCAATTAATAATAGCCAATTCAAGATGATCTTGTTTTTCTGGTATAATAATTATACAACTGTAAACAAATATAAAAATCAAAACATCTCTCTTTCTCTCTCTCTCTCTCTCTCTCTCTCTCTCTCTCTCTCTCTCTCTCTCTTTCTTTCGCAGTTTTATATACATATATATATGGATATTATAATTTATTATCTTTAATTTAACACAATAAAAACTTGATGTTTTATCTATCGTCATTAAGAATAAAACAGAATTTTAAATTGATAATTATCTGTACGTATCTTTATTATTATAAAAACATGCGACATACTTTATTGCGATTGTAATATTGAATTACTATTCCTTGTTCTTCAGGTTTGCAGATTCCCGATGATATCACAAATGAGTCATTACAATCATCAGGAAAACATTAAGGAACATTTTCATGTGCTGCAAAAATAATCTTCATGCATTCTACGAAATATAAAATTAATCTGGAAAAGAGAATTTGTGTTCAAAAAGTTTTATTTTCTTCAAAATTCTAGAATAAATCTTATTCTAAGATCTTTTCTCTCTTCAATTCTTTTTGATGTGTTGTAAATTCTTACATCTCGTTTTTTGTTATAACGTTCACAATTTTTTTGTTTTAATTTTATGTACTTAACAGTTTTAAATTTTTAGGAATAACGCAAGTTTTTTTTACTTTCTTGCAATATCAGTTCTAATTCTAATTTATTGTTTGTAATTATCATAATTTCTTTCGTTTTCATATAAATTCAAGCTTTTCAGCAGATCTAATCGCTTGAACAACTCACTATATTTTGCAGTTTTTCTATCTGACATTCACTATTTATAATCCACATGTGATTATGCAGCATCATTAATTATATTAAGAAAAACCAGTCTTTTTTAATTAAACGAGAGAAAAAACCAAATGGTATTTTTTTCTAGGTAAATAAAAAAATTATAGCAAGCAGTTTAGAGAGAGAGATTTAATCGCACATAAAGATAATTATTTTTTGCATATATTTCGAAATGCATGAAAAATCTCTCATTATTTTAAAAAAATTTGCGGTAGAAGAAATTTAACTAAATATATTATGTAAATATAGTATATTAAATATATTATGTAACATAATAAAAAATGATTTCTGAAGAACTAGAGATTTACAATTAAACAAATTTATTGATTATATATAATTCAATCTTTAATAAAATTCCTCAATAATAATTTAAAGTTTATACACTTTATATTATCGCCAATTAATGCGATAACACGATTACTGGCAAATTTAATTTAATATGTAATAACAAAATATGTGCACCAGAGGCTCTAAAAAATATGTGCAAGATGTAAATGTAATTTTATTGTCAGAGATCTTTGATTTTATTTTATATATCATTTTGATGGGCAGCAATCAGACTGACCGTAACTTTGTAATTAATTACATTTGCACATAATTCAGGACGTGCAGATCTATACAATACAAATAATATGCACAATACAAATGATCGTATAATGTGAATTTATTGGAATTTTGTTGATACATCGAGTATTTTCGTCATTACTACGTTATTTTGAAGCTCCGTCTCGCTTCTAGCTTTTAGCTGATATTGCTGAAATGTTGGTCTACAAACAAACATAAAATACACATGTCGTATTTTAGGAAGGAATCTGTCGCAAATCAGAATATATAATTTTCAGGAATGAAGGAAATAGGAAGGATTTATATTTTAAACACGAAAATATAGTATTATAAACTAAATAGATTGTTAAACAATTTTTTCTATATCTTTATCCATCTATAAAAATTTTATTGTATAATTATTGTCAGCTAATTTATTTAAAATCATAACATTTAACATTTTTATATTATTAAGGAATTTATATTATTCCAAAATTAATAATTTTCGCATTATTTTATTTTTTCCTCCAGAGGTTTTTAACAAAACCTCATGTTATCAAACACCGATTTCGTATAAAACTGCGTATAAAATATAATCGCGTTTTTATATTTTTTAATTTTTCTATTTGCATAATTAAAAAAAATGATTTTGGAATTTGTACTACATCTCTGGGTGTCCTGCGTTCATAACCAAGATTCTCTGATGATGTAAACATAAGATGTTTATCCTCATTTTCTTGACAGATTCTCAGCGGTACCAAGATTAATGTCATCGTCACAAGTGTAAATAAAATAATGATAGAAAACTTCATTATAATAATATTCAAAAAGATCAAAGTTAAATTTTAGACAACTTTTGTAGCTTTAATTCCGCATTTAATTATCTTTAGCGGTTCTAAATTATTGAATAGCTTTTCTAAATTATTGAATATTAAGTACTTGCGAAATTCTATATATTATACACGTTTGCTCTGTTCGTTTCAACCAATATTTTGCCGTTTCATTATCGTTTGCTTCTTATTTACACTCAGATGTTATTTACATTTGACGATGAACTTTGCTTCAATGTAATAAAAATTGAAATTGAAAACGCAGATTGGAGCTTGTTGAATCGCATCATTGCGATCGAAATTATCAGTATCATAACTAAGTTCATATACATACTTGCGTTAAAATATTCCGTTTCTTTTCCTTTGTGTAAACATTTCTATGAAATCTTAGTAAGGCAAGAGAAATATTGCAAATTTAATAGGCTAATAAATAATAATACACTTGTAAACTTGTAAACTCAATTTCACATATTTCTATGTTTTATTCTACGATCTCTTACACGGTCTAGACGTTATACCCTTCTTAGCTATATCCCTTAGACATACTTACTTACCACTAACTAATATCGATCTTCGATATAATGAAAGATGTTTTAAAAATAACATCACCTGTCAATCGATAGAAAATAGGTCATTATATATATTAATGAACACATTTGTATTTAGATAGAAAGGCAATGAGAAAGAAAATAGAAGTGTTCATATTAAAAAAGCTTGTACTTTCATCTCTTTAGGATACAACTCTTTTAATTTTAATTAAATAAACTTTGCTGTTAATTCATTTTCTATATTGCACGAAAAGTAACATTTAATTTGCATAAAACACTCTCTGTCAATGTTATTAATTTATTACTAGACTTTTGTTGAGATACATATATATAATTTTCTCTGTTTTACACGGTAAAAGGTAAACACGATAAAAATATCAACAAATGGAACAATTTAATATAACGATTATAATATCGGGATTTATATATTATCACTACAATTCATCACACAATTAATAATAGTAATATAGAACGAACGATACAGAGAAATGATCGTATTGAAGTAACGGAATAGCTGCTTCCTCCGATAATGCAAAGCGGACAAATCCATTTGACCATTTCCACATCGCCATTGTTACGATATTTCATTACTACGCTTGTACGTATTTTGACATCGCCAATCGTATTGTCGGGTCTGCAAACGAACATAAAAAATGGTAACGTAAAAATAGAGTAATAAATTTTTCGACATTTTTACTCGGTGATATGAAAATTGAATTACATGCAATAATTTCCTTTTTTTAATTTTTCCCTTTATAAATTTTGTTCCGTTGTTGTATTTAGGGGCGCTAGTGGATCGAAAAAAATGCATGTAAACGAAAAACAAACGTAATAGCAAAAGCATTCCAAAATAAGAGGAAAAAAGTACGTGTTTTTTTAATACTTCCGGCAAAAATTTAATTTACATAGGAAGTATAAATCTTTGTAGTAAAGCATTTTATCTCAAAAATACATGTCAGAGATATTAATTATTTGTAAATTAACGCAATTTTAGCAATTAGAAAATTTCCAATCTTTAGCAACCTACGGAATCATGAATAGATAATTCATAAAATACAAAAATATTTCAATGATAAAATAGTGTCCAAACAATAATTAATATTTTTAAAAATAATTATTGTGCACAATAAATATTTTATTTGCTTTTCAAACAAATAATTATATAAATTTTAAAAAATATTTCATGCTATATATTTCTTTGGAAATATTACAATAAATATTTTATTAAAAATATTCTAATTATTTTAAAATAAACTGTATAGAATATATTTTGTACACACACATTATATTATGTAATAATATAAAATCGATTACTCGATAAACAAGCAATTAATTTTACAAGTAATAAATAAATTAAATATTATAAATTCCTTCTCACACTTCATACTTGCTCGGCCATCACTCGATACATATTTCAGATTTTTTTCTATTTTCTTCTTCATGGTTGCTCTTTAACTGTTTCATGGAACTCACATGATACATACTCGCAAAAAATATTAGTTACAATTGCGCGTTAATCAATAATATATTGCGACGCCCTTTGCATTTTCGATATTAATCGTATGCCACATGCATTTTGTTATATTGGCGACAAAACTATTTGATTATCTTGACGTTTGAAAATCGCTATCAGATTTATACGTCATTTATTGCGGCATTTTATGTCTGTTGCTATAATATACTCGCTTTTATTTTATATTGCGTCATAACGTAAGTGAATACAAATACAAGTTGAAATTAAAAGTAAATATTCTTGGTATTTGATAAATACCGTGTAATTTGAAAATATGATTAGACAGAGATTAGATAGAGATTATTTGCACGATAGATTGAATAAATCCCGCGAAATAAGCGATAAATTATGATGACATATGAATGGTGACATTATGTGACATGATTGATAAATAATAAAATATATATTGATAAATAATAAAATAATTATTAATAACAATTCTATATGTTAATTAAAAATGACAATTAATTAAGAATTACAAAGCCGTTCGATCAGAATCGATTCGTCCAGCGTTTGCAATATTTTGTTAATGATCCAAAAATATTAAAATAATATTGACGATATTGTATCCTGATAACGCGCTAAGCAAATTGAATTAATGGCTAATTAAAATGCGATATATCATTTTAAAAAATACAATCAAAATTCTATATAGTATTGTTTACAAGATTAATTTTTATTTCGCGAAATAAATGTATATAATCAAAATGTATAAATAGTCAAAATATCACGGCTTTTCGTTACTTGAATTATTCGATTCGCTGATTTGTATATAATCCAATCATAGGCTCGAGTAATTTCACTATAACACAATGTCGTGAGAGGACAATAAAATATTTCGCATAAATTTATTTCATAGTATTTAATGTTAAATATCGCGTGTGATTACAATATATATGAATGTGTTGTCATTTCCAGGACGAATAGATTGTGTATATTCGACCTTTGTGTGACGTAGAGCGCGTTGTTGTTCCTACGTCCTTCACATTCCTCGCGTCGTGTTCATTCCTTTAGTGTGGCTCGAGCAGGAAAGTAGCGAGTGTGTCGCTCCGTATATTTTGCCTCTTATCTTTTATCATTCTTCGAAAAACGCGATCACTTTCTACAACGATTGCAATTATCGATTAACGACAAAACGAGATAAAGCATAGTAATGGCATCTATCGTCGTGAATTATTTCTCTATAACGCTTAAATTAAAATTTATATCCCACGTCGTGTTTCCCACTTTTTTATCGATTTGAATATAATTTGCTCAGATACAATTAGCGAATCGAAAACAAAAGCAATATGCAAATTACCGGATCGAATAATCCGATGGTACATTGCGGTACGTAGCATCGTTTAATTAGCCATTAATTCAGCTTGTATCGCACGATATCGAAGAGGATGAGGTCCGTGCCGTTTTAGAATTTTTTCGGTCGTTAACGAAATATCGTAGATGCGGGACGGATCGATTTTGGTCTAGTGCTCTCGTCATGTGCTTAAATTTTAGAGAAAGTTAATTCTTCTTATTTTTACATATATTTTTATTTTTATTATATTTTATATAATTAATATACTTTATATAAAATTTTTATTTTATATAAAATATATATAAAAAATAAAAATATTATATAAAAATAAAAATAAAATAAAATAAAAATAAAAATATTATAAAATTTTTATTACATGTTATAGAATTAAGATACTTTATTTAAAATTTTTATTTTAAATAAATTTTTATTATAAAATATATAAAAAATAAAAATATATAAAATTTTATAATATATTTCATATAATAATATATATAATTTGATATTTTAATATTTACGAATCGCAAAACTTAAATTCAACGTTCACATATCGTCGTAATTTATCAAACCGCGCATTCCGCGAGATTTATTACTGAAATCTCTGTGCGAATAATCAGCAAACTTTTTTATACTTTCAAATTATTATTTATCTTTTCAAATTTATCAAGTACACATTTTTATTTTTAATTTCAACTTGTACTATTTATTCATAGTATTTGTTAGCACGGGACGTAATATCACTGCGAGAGTGGCGTATAAATTTAATCGTGCGATTCTCAATGAGTTGATGATAGTTTTCGCGTCGCAATAAAGTGCGCATCGCTTGCGGTTAATGTCGACAGTGTCGCGCAAAGTGCATCGCAATCGTCGACTAATTCTGTTGATTAGTCCGCGCGCGATTATAATTAACTGTGTTTTCGCGAGTGAATATTATATGAGTGCCATGGAACAGCCGCAGAGCAATCAAAGTCGAAGGAGAGAAAA
Source organism: Camponotus fellah (assembly GCA_030586385.1). Classification (NCBI taxonomy): domain Eukaryota; kingdom Metazoa; phylum Arthropoda; class Insecta; order Hymenoptera; family Formicidae; genus Camponotus; species Camponotus fellah. The sequence goes on along the minus strand of JAPIVC010000107.1, from coordinate 3,260,195 downwards.
AGAGGAGGCCTGGAATGACGTCGAGCATCGACGGAGCAATCGTGAGGTAAGCAACTTATTTAATTTGTTTATTATTTATAAAATTAATTAAGCAATAATGATTTATTTTACAATATTATATATTATACATAATGAGTATAAAATATTTTATGTTAAAATAATTAATAATATATATCTTGCAATTTTTGATATTTCTATAAAAATATGTACAAAATGTTGTTTATATAAAATCTTTATAATTATTTATTATTTAACAATTAATTTTTTATCATACCTCATGAAAGTCTATATACAAAATTTTTTATACGTAATTATGTATAATAGCTTTTTATTAAATATTTATTTAAAGTAAAGAAATAAAAAAAGTAAAAAATTTAATTGTGCACAGTAATTACTTTTTGAAATGTTAATTATTTTTGACGCTATTTTATAATTTGAACATAATTGTATTTTACACATCAACATTCTGGCAAATCGTATTTAGTAGAAGTGTTAAATTTATTTTATACTTAATTTTACTTCTTTTATTTTAATTTCAAGGTAATTCATATAATGATATCGAATAATAAATAATTCTTTACTTTTTAAACAATGAATAGTTTATCTAAAATATTTCATTCTATTTCTTCTTATTAATAGTTTCTTATTAGTATTTTATATAGTTTTGTTTTGTATTAAAAAAATTGGGAATTTAGATTAATAAAAATATCAAAATTAAATGTATATCATAGATTTTTATTATCTTGAAATAAATTGCCATAAAAATAAATGAAAAAAAGCAAAATATTTCCTATATAATTAATACATCATAAGAAATGAATTAATAATTATATGTATCTTTTATGCATTTTAATTCTTATAACCCTTTTTCAAAATTATTGTACATATATCTTTTTCAAAGTTTTTATAATTTTCGAAAAAGTTGTGCTACAAAAACTTACCGGGCATTATTCTCCTTTTTTAAAATTTCTCTCAAATATCTTCTATACAATTTTCATCCGACACTTTCCCTTCGAATCACGTTGCTGTCCAATTGGGCATGCTATCTCTGGTACCGCTATAATATTAAGCGGAGATATTGTCGACAATTGTTTAGTAGTAGTCGATTCGACTCGATTTCTGTTCACTGATGATAACGACACGACGGTTATTATCGTCACGGCAATCGTTAACAATGCGATCCAAAATTTCATTCTCAATATTCACCGAATACAAAGTGTTTCGAATGCCTCTGTTCACGATGAGGTCTTTTCAAACGCATACGACACATAAACACTTTCGTTGGCAAAACAGGAATGTTTTGCGCCGTTGCTTCTTTACTACTCATCAATCATTTATAAAGATATATGCTGTTGTTATGCAATAACTGTTTTTCGAGAATTCCCCGGATTGATAAAATCGCAGCTTATAATTTCCTACAGCAATTGAATCTCATCTACAAGAGGCATGTCAAAGGTGAAGCGAATCTTTGATAAGACATATCAAAATAACCGTGATCTTGTTGCACTTTGAGGTGATGAAAAAATAATAAATAAATTTTAATTGTAATTTAGATTCTATTTCTAATCAGAAAAGAAAATTTGTTAGATTCTATAAATCATATGAATTAATTTTGAGCAATAATTTATGTTTCGATATTTTTATAAAGATATTTTATGAATAAATTTTAATATATAGTATTATAATTAATAACATTGCTTGTATTATATATTCATTTTTCCAATATCATAATTTTTATGCAAATTTTCCCATTTTTTATTGCATATTTTTTAGAGATCCTTTTTTAAATCCTAATTGCATTTTGTATATATTTTCTCGTTTATTTTCTTAAACTATTTTGGCTGAGTGTATTTTTCTTTCTATGTACTTATTTTATGTACACTCAATTAATCAAGCTAATTTTTTTTTTTATTTAACACTAAAAGATATTTTTTGGAGAATAATTAATAGAAGCAATCAAAATCGTTTAATATGTCTTATTTACTGTTAATGTAATAGCCAAGTATCATTTTGCATTTCAACTAATAGCTGCATGAAACGTATAAATATGCATATGTGAGACTCACAGAAAATATCTTGTCTATGAGATTGCGTGAATATCGAAATTATACCAACATAGAGAGAAAAAAGAGGTAGAGAAGGAAAAGAAAAAGAGAATTAAAAATATAAAAGTTACTTTGACGGGGGATAAAAGCGCTCAAATATAAAAAAAAAACTTATTTGTTTATTATCGTTCAAATATTGCTAAAACGTGTTTTTGAAAAAACTTCACTTATATAATCATTTCATAGAACTTTAGTTTTCTGTGGAAAAAAATTTGTTTAGCAAGAAAAGACTTTTATGATGATAAAATTTAGCCTTTCGAGCTGGCAAATATTTGGTTTTTGCCTTAAATAAAATTTCGCTTTTAGTAACCAAACAAAGTGTCGTTTTTAAACCGAGTCTATCTAGCTTCAGAATTGGAAAAAAGTTTGATTGGTCAGAAAAACTAGATCTTTTCAAGATAAAATACATGACTTTTAAAAATGAAACTTTATTTTTATAGAACAAACACATGATCAATTTGTTTCGATAGAAATATATGATGATATCCAAAATAACAGAAATTTAATTTTTATGAGAGTAATTTTAATTTTCAGAATATATTTTGTTTACGCTGAAAAGGGTCTCTTAAGAGGTTTTCAAATGTTGCTTCTCTCAGATTCGAAAAAAATTGCTTGCAGAATAAAAAAATTTAGATTCATAAGAGTTTATAAGAGGCTTTCAAATTTCAGTCCTCTCAGATTCAATAAAAAATTTCGTACGTGTAGAATAAAAAAATCTAGGATTTGCGTTGTACGATGGAACAAATATTGAACTTTTATAACAATGTAGCTTTTAGGCAAAACATTTAATCTTCTAAAATGCAACGAAAAGGTAAATAGATTAAATACAACTTTTATAACCGTGAGATAACAAATATGTTTGTTAATTTTTATAAAAATGTTTGACGGCACAACTTTATATAAAGTCATGTAATTAATTCTTTTAAAAATAAAGCGTAATTAATTAAAATATGCGTATTATAAATTAATTAAATGTTTATTACTTATACTAATTTAATAAAATTAATAACATGCAATAATTTAAGATGCATTACGAAAATATTATGCTTTTTAACAGACAATTTTAATAATAATTGAAGTTTTAAATATTAAATACTAGCTTCGAATTTTAAATGAAATTTTAAATGTATGAAATATTGTTTTCTCGCTTAAAGATGCTTTGAATTTTATTATTAAACGTTAAATGATATTCTGGAATGCCAGAAGATTTAAATAAATGATCATTAAGTGATCATTTATTAACAGATACTCGACTAACACGTTAGTAAAAGTTTATTAAATTTCAAAGTATCCAAAGGCCGTTCGTACATGAATTTCGCAGGCTGTCAATCAAAGGTTAAAGACCAGCGATGCAGAAAAGAAAACAAACTAACCGTATGAAATGTTGATCAATACAATACGAGCCTCCATCGTCCATTCATATCGCGGCGATACTTTCTTCCGTCTCGTTCGATCTCGACGAAACGTTCCGGTACAGCGATAATATTCCTCCTGACCCGCTTTTTAATTCCACTTCCGTCTTCCTTAACAACCGGCGTCTCCGACAAAATAGCGGCGATCTCCTGCATCCTATCCGTCACGATTTCTTCTACTTTTTCACTGTCAGTCATCGCCGTTCTTTCAGCCATTGTAACGCCTTTTCGATTGTTAGATCCTTAAACGATTTTCGATAATCCTTTTTCCGTCTAATCTGCCAGATCTTTGATAGATCCCCGTCTTTCAGATCGACTTTCCGAAAATGGTCCTTACTCCTTGAATATTAAATAATAACCTCGAATTTTAAATTGATTTGACTTTAAATCCGAGTTGATTTTGTGTGATGATATAATCTTGAATCATATTCTTGAACTTTTTAAATGAAAAAAATATGAAATATTGATGAAATGTTAGATAAACAAGGGAAACAATTATTTAAAACAATTATTTAATTCATATACTTTCAATATTAAATATTTTTTCAAGTATTTTCATATAAATATTTAAAAGAAAGGAGATTTGAAATGTTTACTAAATATAAATTTTCCGTAATATATAAATTTAGAAATAATGTTTATAAATCTTAAGTAACATATTTTTTCCGTAGTTTTTTTTAGGCAATATTTCAATGGTTTTTTTAAGTAATATTTCTAAGAGAACTGAATGAGAAATGATTGGTCATTAAACTATCGTTAGATTTTTATAGTGGCCATTCATTTTTCTATCGCTTATTGGAATAACGTCGGAATGTTTCTTGCCACGTTATCGATTCGACAATCCTTTATTGCCATTTATGAAACTCGATTTATTATTTCCGACATTATCGATATTTAAAATTTCCCTCTGTTTCAAGCATGTATTAACAGAAAGATTAAATCAACTTAATCTTTCTGAAATTCAATTTAATACTTAATATCATTGTACGATACGCACTTGCGCATCAAATTAGATATCACATTTTTTATCGATTTTACAATATTTTAGCAACGTTACGTTATAATTTAACTTTTCCCGAGTTTAATATTTAATATGAAAATGCACATATGCATAGCTTTTCTCTATCGAATACAACGAATGTAATTAAATTTATACGTGCTCCTGCATTTTTCAATACTTTAAAAAATAAAAAAAAGAAAGAGAGAGAGAAAGAGAGAGAAGGAAAGAAGCAGTTATATAATAAAATACATATAAAATTAATATAATAAAATATAATAAAATAATATAATAGTAATATAAGTAATAATATAATAAAATATTATATATATAAAAAAATCTTTTTATTTACCAAAGAAATAGACTTCTTCTCAAAAGTCCTTCTTATCCGCGATATTTATTGCAGCGCATTACGACACAGAAAAATATTATCCTGAATCCAACGAACGTCTTTCAGGGTAAATTGGCGCGTTTCTCACCTCGTCTCCTCGCTTTACTCGACGACGATTTCTCGTCGATTGAGGTCTCTTTTTTTCCATCTCCGCTCGACACTCGCGGCCTTATCGTTATCGTCCCGTTATCAATTGCCAAACGTTAAATGCCTTATCGCGGAAGGCTCGCTCTTTATTGCGCCTGAAGCGGATTCTGGACGGATTACAAGCGCTTTAAGTTTGACGAAGTGCCCTCTCGAGAAACTTTATTGCGGGAAACGACGGAAGGCGAACGCTCGCTGTGTCATCGCGCGAAAGTAAATTCGAGCTACAAATTCAGTAGCCGAGAAGAATGGAATGCAGTTGCAATGGATTACGGTTAGATTCTCGAAATTGCAGCTGCCGCGGGGAAAAGCAGCGGCAGGCAAATAGAGAATGGCACGCGATCGATTACTGGAGATTCCGCTTTAATCTTCTGGTGGCAAGTGGCGAAATCTCACGGATTTGCATCGGCGAGGAGCGAGCGAAACTCTCGCGGAGAGAGCCTGCGAGAAAAATAGTTCGTTTATTGCAAGCGATTAAATTGAACGGTTAAATGCAACGCTCGCGCGGTAATCAATTTTTCCTTTTTTTTTTCTATTTTTTATTTTTTATTTTTTCGAGAGAGAACCCGAGAAAATTTAAAATTAAAATCTAAATTTACTTCTCTTCTCTCATCATTTGGAGAGTGTCGGGGTTTAATATTCTGGAATTTTTAAGAAAGTTGATTATGAGGATATGGCGGCTCGACCGGAGAGGTTGATGAACGATTATTAATTTATTCGGGTTAGGTTCTGGAAGTATATTATTTATGGCGACATGTAAAGCATGACAGGAAGAAAATTTCGAGCGTTAATCGAGCGCCAGATCGAGTTTTTGAGGAAAATTAAGTTTTCAAGAAAAATAAAAGAGGACAATGTGAAATTGCTTGGCAAGATTGCCGGAGCGTTTCATAAGAATTTACTTTGTAATCGCTTCAACTAGTAACTATCAAAACTTTCCCCAAACATCGCCTCTTTCACGAACCTGTAGAATGCATTCTCTTCAAAATTGCAACTTCCGCAACCCATCAATGAACACAGAATAATGCGTTAAAATATTCAAAATTAATATAAATAATATTTGTATACCTATTCATAACGCGAGCGCGCATTGATTACAATCTTTTCAGTCTAATAATTATGAAATATTACAAAATTAAATTAGCATGAAATATATTAAACTTTAATCTTCATTTAACGAAATAATTTCGATACCGGCGTCTTTCTATTGATCGTTTGGCTCTTATAACACATACGAAATTATGTGCATACTTTATGAATAATTGGCTCGAGCTATTTAACACAGATATAATAGCGAAAAGAGATTAGAGATTAATTCCCATTATAATTCTGGAATAATAACGATAATTCCTTACAAAAACCAAATATACCTCTGCCAAATATTATTGTTTAACTATAAAGTGATAGCTCAAATCGAGTGCAGCAGCTGTTAAATATGATTTATCTGGGTAACTCGTTTCAAAATTATTTAGTTTATAATTCAAAATTTTTTCCACGTTACTTTATTCAACGTGATTCGTTGAATTCTTGTTATTTTATTGCTGATTATTCAAATAAATTGTATGAGATATTATATTTTGATGTATATATTTTCATAATATTTATTTTGCTTATATAGGTAAGAAATAATAAATAAATATTTATTATAAATAATTATAATTATTTGATCTAAATAAATATTTCCTCGATATATTTTGTTCTTGCAGAGGCAGGAAATATAATTAATATTTTCACGATATTTATTTTTCTCATATAAGCAGAAAGTAATTAATAGCGATACGACGTTTTTATTTCACAATATTGAAACAAAAGTAAAATAATTTTATGGTATAATTCAATTTTAAAATTGCTTCAGGCGATTTATGACAAATTTCAGAATAAAATTTTATTTATAATTTTATGTACCACATTTTATATAATATATAAAATATTTGGAAAGAATCAAAATTACACATATAAATATACATAGGATGCAAACATATACTTTATGACATGAAATTAAATGTAATGTAATGTAAAAACAATAAATAAAATTCATATTGCAAATTAAATTCTCTCTCTCTCTCTCTCTCTCTTTTATTCTAAATTTTGTCGCAAATTGCAAGTTATTTTAGTGATTAAATCTAATGATCTGATGTAATAAATCTAATCAAACAATTGTAGCTTATAAAATAGCTAGAGATGAAATATTAACATTAAAATATTGAAAACCTACATAGGAACATATATTATATTGCATATGTATATTAATGCAACACTGAATATTTTAAAAGTATTATGAAAATATTATGAATAAAAGTTTAAAAAATGTTAATTTTCGCTTAACTTTTCATATCAATAACAATTTATCTAATAAAAAATTAACTTTTAATAAAATTAATCAATTTTATTATTATTTTACAATCAAATTGGTGATCCTTTTAAAAATCTTTTTTGTAAAACTTTCAAACATTTGCGTGTGTGAGATATAATTTTTACTGCATAAATTGATAATTCTTTTCAACCAATTTTCCAATTTTCACCATCGGAAACTTTAATAATCGAGTTTAAAACTAGAGAATTCTGTTAAGGAAGATGCTGCTCAAAATTAACTGGTGGAGTAACATATTGTCACGCATCTATATCTTCCAAGTGTCGTGAGTTTGAAAGTTACAGCGGAAAAAGGTCGACTAAATCTACGTCAAAGGATAGTTTGCTTCGTAAAGTTTGATGTCGTCGCGTAATACTTTGTATATTTTCCGAGCATCTTGAAGGCATCACCTCGACTTGGCGACTTTATCTCACCGAGGGTGGCAGCCCGATGTTACGAGCTTGAAGAGTACACGACTCATTAAATAATTGCGAAATGCGACGTAATGTAATTCCGCATAAAGACTTTAATCAAATTACTAATGAAAAAGCAAGCGTTGCTCGCCGTCTGAATAAATTCCGCTGGTCGAAAGAGTCAAACGACAGCCAAGAATTGGAGCGCGGTTACAATGGGAGTACAATTAGGCTACTGAAAACGCCACGAAAATTCCTCGAGGAGGACGTCGTCGGAAATAGAAGACGACACATCTCGTTGCCAGATCGATATCTCTTATGACGAGCACGAACACTGTCGTTTTGCGGTGTAAAGTAGAACAAAGGCAGAGTTATATATTCACGGTTATAGAATGTTCATTCGTTTGTTTGCCCTAACCGCGGAATGACACTTGTTCTCATTCAAAGTACTCCGAAATAATTATTAAACAGATTACGACGCACGCCAAACTCGCTAATTTTGATTACATTCCTCCGTATCGTCGATAATGAGATGCATTGAAAATGACGTAAATCAAAATTATATATTCCAGCAAACAGCAAATAACAGTTATTTAACTTTCAAACAATATAACTGTTAGTTGTATAACTGTTATGTAACAGTTATATAATATGTAACGGTTATATTGTTAAATGGGAAATTACAACTAACAATTATATAAATGTTACTTGGTGTTTGCTGAGATCGGGGGTCGAATCTCGTGGGTGCTTGAGCTCGATTTTCCCGACTTATATGAGAAAGAACAATTCATGAACGGTTACGTTTTTATAAGTCGTTTATTATTACCTCGTTTCGTGGGCGTTATGACTTTTTAACACGATATTAAGGAGAATTCAAGAAGTAAATGCAGAAATAAGTTTGAAATGAACTGCATTTATGCAGTCGCGAAGAATTAGATGGGACATGGACGTGAATAGGTGAATAGGTGCGAGTATCTTATCAAGAAATTGTATCTTTTAATGTAAATTTTCTTTTGCCTCATATATTTCAAGAAAAACCTGCTCTTTTTACTTACTCTTTTGTCACACACATTTATCAGATATGTAGAACATGTAATAATTTATACACAATGTGTGTTACTCTTGTTATATACATGTTATATGTATAAATCTGAGGGGTTGTAAGAGCTCGCGGCAAACATGAGGAAAGCAATTATGAAAAATTAGGTAAAAATGAGGGGATTTTCGACTTCTTTTAATAATTTTATGCGAGATTCTTGGCGGAAGTCAAGATCAAGACCGGTCGCCTCTCGCAAGAATGTTGCAGAGGAGGTTGCGACGCTTTGTGATCATAAGGGCGCTTATCTTGTTGCGAGTGAAATTGTTTTCACGACCACCTTCGCTTAGTTAGTTTTAACAGAATTTCGCCTCCACAAGCTCGTTCTCGCTGCCTCTCTCTCTCTCTCCCCCCCCTCCCTCTTTCTCTCTCTCTCTCCTCTCCTTCTCTCTCTCCCTTTCTCTGGCTGGTTGAAAACCTCATTGTAAAGTGCCCTATAAGGTATTTTAAAACCTTGTGTCCTTCCAACCACAAGTACTAGAGGCGCAAACTAAAAGGAATTACGTGTCGCAGTTGCCATAATAAAAATGATGGAATTGTTAAGCCTTGAAAATGAAAGAATTTCGATTTTAATGAAACGGATATAGATAATAAATAAGATGAGATGATATATAAATTTTTTTAAATTAAGACACAGCTTGATATATAATTTTGTCGAGATGTAGAACGTGGAAGAATGAGAAAATGAAAGGGATAAGTTCTTTTCTGTGAAGCTCCCACGTAGGATAAGATACGGGATTGATTATCATGCGGGTTAAATTGCAGGGCAATTTTGCGGACACAATTTCTGTGTGCTTTGGCACAAAAGTTTCGGTGCCGCGCTCGAAAATGCAATTAACATGATTAATCGATGCGCCGATACGTCTCATAATGCGATAGGATAGAACTCGGCATGCACTTTGATGCACCTTGCGATGCACATTACGTGTCATGTCTCGCAAAAGCGCATTGCGAATGGATTCAGGGGGATGATGACGAGGACGCGAGAGCGATATAACATTCGGCGCTGCATCCCATTCCCTCCCCATCGGGAATTTCCTCCACTCTTCCTCTGCCACTCTCTCATTCCACTAGCCCGCCTATCTTCGCGTTCGTGCATCGTTTACTTCGCATCAAGTGCAACCTGACGGGAATCCCCGTTTCATATGACAAATATTCTTCAGGGAGACAGAACAGAGACTAAATTTCTTGCCCCGTCTCGAATAAGTAACTTGTAACTGAAACAAAAGCATCGTTAAAACAGATACTTTTCGCGTCTTATTTTTCTCGAATTTATTTTTAATCTCTTTCCTTGTCTCATCTTATTTCTGACTTTTTATATTATAATTCTTGCTCTTATTTATAATAATTTTATGGGAAGAAAAGAGCAGGATTAACAGAATCTTATAAATCCAGGATATTTTTTATTCAGAAAGATTAATTTTTCAAATGTTTATTTTGCTTGGATTTAAAACTAACGTTGCTTCTTTTCTTCTCATTTTAATTAAACGTGCTTGAGTCACATTTTTTAAAAATTTGATTTCGCCTCCTTTAATTTGAGCCTAATTTATTTTGAATTTTTTTATTATATTAATCTTTAATAAGTAATGATAATAAGCCTAATTGTTTTAATTATTAGATATTACATTTTTTTTAATATTGAAGAGAATTTTGCTAAAAAGTTTAAATTGCTAGAATTTTTTGACTCCTCCGAATTAAAATGCCTGACAAGGTGGAAGGAAGAAAATTGTACAATATCAAAAAAGATAGAGATGAAATTTAATGCACAAAGAGAAACTAGTTCCTAAGCAAACTAGTATCTAGGGCAATGACTATTCAAGCAAACTAGGATCAAAGCTAAATCTTATATGCTAGGACTCCTTGAAATCTGGTGGGTGTCAGGAATTTGGTATTCAAGGAAGTTGGTATCCAAGCATGTTAGGATCCAAGAAAATTAGTACTTAAGCAAATTACCGCTCAAAGTAGGATCATCTAGCAAAGCCGTTTAATAAGATATTCCTGACCATTTCAATCGGATATTCTTTAATTAGATGATTTATCTTTCACGAAAATGTAATAACACTCGCATCATTTGTCGTCTTCTTTAAGCTCTTTACAGTATATTTCATTAATTCTAATTTTCTGCTTAAAAATACTCGAGTCGTTTCAAAGATAAATTTCAATTAAGAGTTCGTTTAAACTTATCCAGAGAAGAAGAGACTCTCATTTGCACTCGATAACTACAAAAGTACAGGAGTAATTCATTGAATTTCCCTTAGGAAAGATTGATCAAGTTTGTCCAAGGATCAGCGACTGAAGGAAGGAGGGATGCAATCGGCCGCGAGCCCTGTATCCCTCCCGCGAGGCTCCTGTTTGTTCCCAAGTTTCAGATCCTTAATTCCGCAGATGCGAGGGTGAAGGGATGTCGTTATAATTACAGGTAATTACAGTCAGTTCCGTGTCCGGCTGAAAAATCCACTTAGCCAAGAACGTCGGGGTTGCCCGATCTATTTCGCGCCCGGACGCTTAAGTGAATTATCTGCCGGAGAAGAGTTAGCGGATCTAATTTGTAATACGGTAACCGGCCTGGACCGGGCTTTCGACACGGGTCACCGCGTTACCGCGACATCGAGAGTTTGCTAAAACCTTGGAGGCACATGCGCACCTAATTTATACAGTTTAACCCGTTACCTTATTATATCTCCGACGTAACTTCCGGCGGAATTACACGCCGATGATTACACAACCCGGCGGATGCTTGTCATTCTTATACATGTGGGATACATAATAAAATACACATGCGCCTGGATCCTCGTGCGATTAAATAAACGAGCGCGGCGCGAATACGAGCGAGCAGGGTGAAATCAATTAGGACCAATTAGCGTATAATTGGTATACGGGGTGAATACGTAAAATCGGGACCAGAGTTATATAATCATTCCCTCTGAAATTCAGGCTGGATTTTCTCAGGATGATTCAATGAGCCCCACTTTAAATGACATATGAAATTCAAAAAAGAAACCTTCCAATTGTATGACAGATTTTTATTGCTCTTTCAATTTTATTAAATTATGAAAAAGTTGAATCGCAATAATTTCTTAATATTTTGACAACTATACATGTATGCCCGGGAAAAGAGTTATTTAAAAGTTATATAAAAAAGTTTATATTAATGTTTATTATTACACATTAATAGTTATATTAATTATATTATAGTTATATACATTATTATTATATTATATTTATGTTATATATTAATGTATTATTAATTATATGTATTATTAATGTTATATATTATATATTAATATATTATTATATACATTACTGTTACCTTATTATTATATTATAGTTACATAATTATATTAATACATTCCAGCAAACACTAAGTAACAGTTATACTGTTAATTATAATTTCCCACTCAATAATATAATTGTTACATGTTATGTAACAGTTACATAACATGTAACAGTTATATTGTTAAGTAGGAAATTACAACTAACAATTATATAAATGTTATTTTGCTGGAATATAATTATACATAATAACATCTATTTATATTATCATTTATATGTCAATTATTATGTCAAGATATTTATAACCTTATATCGAATTATGCAAAATTATATTAGATTTTCTTTTCCGAGTATTATATTTTTGCATAATTCGATATAAAGTTATAAATATTTTGATATAATTATATAAATATAATAATATAATTATATAAATAAATAATTATGTAAATAATAGTAATAAATAAATCTTATTATACATAATTATATAACTAGAATTATATATTATATATTATTTATTATTTATTACATATTATATATTATAATTATATATTATATATTATATATATAACTAGATATAATTATATCTACACAATTATATATAATCAGATGTAAACTTTTCCCCGGTTGCTTATTATAATTGTTTATGCGTAATTATTTATTTAGTATAAACAGTCATTGATCGTTTTGACGAAAATTAGCATTGTTACGGATTATCGGAATTTAATGGAGCTACGAGGAACACATCGCTGTCTTACTTAACTTAATGGAAGGCGAAGTCGCGCTTTCGTGAGAGCGATGATAATTCGGAATTCACCGTCGAAAAGCAAGCGTTTCGCGGCTGCAATCGATAATCGATATGACCAATTTGACGAACACAGGGTCGGGATATTTTCAGCATTCCTCACCTTCCTAGCGATGAAGTATGCAGATATCATGCCCTTTATAGAATCTTATTATAGCCCAGCTCGCGCAAGTTGCTTACAGCTTAAATATGTTCCTCTCTGTATGGGATATTGCAAAATAATCGTATTTCCTTTCAGCTGCGGAATGTTTGCGACCTGCACCGTCGAGTTTTCTTTAATAGGAATTTCATCGGAGATTATATCGCCATTTTTCAATTTTTACATTTTAAATTAAATTTCCGTGCTTAAAATAAACTTGGCTTTCTCCCTCTCTCTCTCTCTCTCTTTTTAAATTAACGATTTGCATTAAAATTGAAAAGATAAATTGCAAATTATAAAAACACAGCACAGCGATAAATATATAGTTTTATAACAAAAAAAAGAGAACAAATAAATAAATAACTGCGTGCAGCTAAAGGCAACTTTCTCTCTGGTAATTATATTTTTCGCGTATGATATTTTACTTAATCTGGTTTCGTTCCATTGCGAATATTGTACTTGTCTCTGCCTCTCACAGCTTTCAAATATTTATATTAACTGACGTTGTTCGGTAGAACAATTGGATTAAATGCAGCACGAAAAATCCACCTAGCGACCACAACCACGTTGTTAGTTGATTTTGCATACAGAACGCGATCCAATCAGTTCTATTCTCCTATATAAACAAAATCGCGTTTTTTATCTCGATATACTGGACAAGAATGAGATCGATACATCGGGGATCGTACTTGTAACGTAACAAGCTTAATCTAGGCTTAATGGGGAGATTTGCCGATCGCGATAAAACTTGACAGCGATAACGTGCGTTATTGAAGACGAGATAAAAGGTGGATGTTTAATCAATATTCAATTTATTTTAATGGCAAATTTGAGTATGTCGCTGTCACATGAGACGAAGAGTTAATCTAAAGTACGAATGGAACTCAGTTATGCAAATTGATTTAACCGTTTGGAGAGCTTTTAGTTCTATTCCGCAAGCAGCTATTTGAAGTCCCTGTGTCAACATAACGAGGATCTCTCTTTCTCTTTCTCTCTCGCTGTCTCTTTCTCTTTACGAAACAATGTAGTTAGATATTAATTGTTACTGGCCCCTCCAACGTAGGAAATGGGAAATGGTATCCTTTACAACTCAGTTCTGCCACAATTCGGGCGGAAATTCTTGCAATTTCACGGCAGCAGTCGCACGTGGCGTTATAGACGGGTCGGATACCATTATTGCCATTCTCACATTTATTTGGCCCCGAAACGTTTTACAAAAAAAAAAACTTACGATGCTGCGAGTATTTGTTTTATCTACAACTGGAAATTAATCATGAAACTAGCCATTGTTCTGATATATTATTATCAAAATGATGGATGTTAAATTGAATGACAATTGAAGGGAATTTATTTCGCATAAACTGTGTATTTTTCTCTCTGACATTCGAAACGAGATATTGTTTTTAATATTTCTAGTTGTGTTTGCTATTTATTTTATTTATGTGCTTTAGTTTCATTTAATCTAGAAAATCTAGAAATAGAAAAAGTAATCGCAAATTTTAAATTAATAAAAATTAATTTTTTAATTAAAAATTCAGATACGTTGTGTATTCAAATACATGTATAAAGTTAATCGTTTTCCGTTCCATATATCCATGCAATTTCTATAACATTCTATGGATTCAATTTTTGAAAAATAAGTATGTGAGTATTTAATCATGAATTATCTTTCTAGAGAGAAATAATTATTTATATTTTATATTTTAATATTTTAATATTCCTTTTTTATCTATTTAATTTCCTTTTTTATTCCTTCCTCCAGCTTTTTTAATTTGTACATTAAAATTTAAAAAAATCAAGAAATTGAGATTGAGCTTTATTAAGGTTTCAACGATCGCGTATAATTAAGAAATCGAACTTATTTACTGCCGTTTATACAGGTAAATTACAGCGCTTTCGCTTTGCATTGAAACGTTTCCACTCAAGTGCACTAAGTGAAATCGCCATTTACGAAATAGCCGAGTACGATATGTTCGCGGAGAGGATAGCGAAAATTCGCTCGCAATTGCACGTCGGAAATAACGTCGCTCTCCCGTTTCGAATCCAAAAATGCAAAATTTCACGGATCGCTGCACACAGAAATCATGGTAAATGCCGACAGAGGCGAAAAGAACGGGGCTATGCCGTCCCGAAGAATGCAATATCCGTTAAAGGAAATTTGTTATCAGCGCGCCTGTGAACGCATCGTAATTCTTGCAAATCAAGAATCGATACCGGCCAACTATCGAAAGAGGACTCGAACGCGGTTTGTTATATGCTGAGTGCTCCCGAACCTACGATAACATTATTCAGTCATGCGAAGCCTAAAAATAATGGCCGCACTTTCTCAATATTCAGACAATTACATTGAATCTCAACGATTGTAAAACCACTATTTTCACGAGCTAAAAGGATTATAAATGTGAATAATCTTATTCACATATGTATATATATATATATATATTAAATTTTAATATTCTAATAACTTTAAAATTGTAATAAATACTTGTGATTTTTTTCTCTCAAGTTAAAAAACTTTCAATTTTTATAAAGTTTTTGTATAAACATTCTATTAAAATTTTCTTTTATGTATATAATCTAAGAGAAAAAATTTTAAGAGAATACCAAAACTTTAAAAAGTAAAAACATAAAAAATTTTTGAATTTAAGAGAAAACAATTATATAGGACGTTTGTTAATAAGTGCAAAAAATTTTAGGAGGTGAAACTTGTTGAAAATTAAAGGAGATTTTTCACATAAACATTAAAAAGTTTTAATAAAAAATGAAATTGAATAGGAATTGCTAATTTCATTCCCTTTTAACAATACTTAGGAAGGCTGAAAAAAATATTAATAAAATATTAATAAAAAATAATTAATAAAATATTAATAAAATAAATAAAATATTAACAAAATAAATAAAATATATATAAAATTAATAAAATATTAATAAAATAAATAAAATATTAACAAAATTAATAAAATATTAATAAAACATTAATAAAATATTAATAAATAATCTTTTTACTAGTAGAAAATATCCATCTAATTTCATTTCTCTAACTTGTTCTAAATTTGAGAAAAAAAATAAAAATCTAATGAAAAATCCCCCTTAATTTTCAACAAAGAATCATCTCCTAAAATTTTTCGCTCTTATTAAGAAACACCCTGTATATAAAATTTTATATTTATATATATTTATATTCAGGAAAAAAAATTTTAATAGAATGTTTATACAAGAGTTTTACAGAGAATTTTAATAGAACGTTTATGAGAGTTTTGTAAAAATCTGAAAAGTTTTAAACTTGAGGGAGAAAGAATTCACGAAGAGTTATATATTATAGATGCAGGACCACTTGAGACACACCATGTGTATCTCGCACAAAGCAGCCGCTATTACGTTTTATGTTAGAAGAAGGATTATCGCGCGCGCGGGTAACACGAGTCGAGAATCGACGGAAGATATATTGCACGCATAATCGGCTTCAGCGCGCGTATGCGTGCTGAATTATGCATTAGGAACAGGAAAGCAAGAGGAATCTGATTTCAAACATTAAAAGTTATATTCTGCAAAAAAAGATGGAGAGGGAGAAATAGCGTGTTGTCGCAAGGACACGAGAGAAATTTCGAAAAAATTTATGACGTACCTTACTTTCATCTTATGGTACATCTTTCAAGGAGTCCGCCTTTCTCGCGTTTACGCCTTTTCGCCCTCTTCTTCTTACATACATAATAAATTCCTTTATTTCCCTACCTTGTAATCCCCTCAAGTTCTATTACTTTTTCCTCTTGGCGCTTTAGCGGCATTTTATTATACATGACGAGAGGAGAAATCTATTTTAAAGATGCACCATATATTAAAGCTGATACTAATTAGAAACAGATGTTGGTTTCCATTACCAGGAACTACTCTTGAACATAAAAACGGACGTTTATAGTTTCTACTATTAATCTAATTTCGATAAGTGGCGCGGGGGCGCGTTCTCCCCCATAAGAGGGGGAGAGACTTGCCACCCTCGAGACGCGCAAGTCGCTCGCTCGAGTCTAATGTAAGCCCACCTTAACACAGCTTAATCGCACCCAGAGTTTAATCGCAAAACGTGTTTGATTTATCGTTCGCAGGGGCACCAGCGGTATCGACATAGACCTACGGCGAGTAGACATAGATCAGTGCCCGTTGCCGGCCGGATCCACGCAGCTGAACATATTCGCCGCCAGCGACAAGTGCAAAAAGCGCACCACCGAGGTAAATGCTAATGTCTCGTCGCACTCTGCCTCCCCCTCGCGCCACCTCCTCGCTCGAGGATCGATGTTTCCCGCGAGTGTCCTTCCGGGGCGCGCGCTTAAACACGCCGCACCGAATGGAGAACAAAGCCACCGGGGGAATGTTTTTCCACGTGACGACCGGCTCTATTTGTAAATGCCACTCTCGACCCCTATCGCGCGAAAGAAGAAGAGAGAGAGAGAGAAAAAGAAATTGTAGCGGTTCTTCCGCCATGCGACTGCTCGCGCAGCGTTTTTGTCGCCGTTTTTGTCACCCTCCGGTAATAAACCGAGCGAGCGAGCGAGCGTTATCGTGTGCTTTATTTTTCATAAATTAAAAACTCGCAAGAAAATAACGCGCGCGGTTTCGAAATGTGTGTTGGAGTTAAGAATCTTTACAAAGCGCCGAAATTATTGGGCAGCATCTGCGCTTCCTAGGACGTTAGGATTAACATTTAAATTGTATATTGCGTACATTTTATCATCTCGATTGCAAAATTTCTTTCGACAAGTTTCGTAAAATTTTTGTCATGCTAAAAGTTATGGGGCTGTTAATTTTTCTCTATAATGCTTTATAATTTTTATAATTATTTTATAATTATAATTTTTCTCTTTGCAATTTTCCATATTTTTTATACTTATTTAATTTTATATTTATCTGATTTGATTTATGGCTTTCTTTGTTATGGGGGTTAGGTTATCGAAGTTTTAAAAGTTTTCTTTTACGTAAAAGTGCAGTAATATACGCGAAAAATTATGCAAAATGTAAAATATGGAATTGTATCAATATCATTCGATCTCTTATGTAAACATCACGTTTTTCCGATCGCCGGCTACAATAACTTGTTTTACAAACGAAAAGAGAATTTAGAGAGAATGTTTCAAATAGGCTTCATCTTATCATGTAAACCGCGAACTCATTCGCGGAGAAAAAATATAATGTTTTAAAAATATAATATAATTTTTTTTCTTAAATGATAGTACACAAATCATATTTCATGATTTTTTATCTTTTAAGTTTTGATGACTATTTCACAGCATTTCATTTTTTCCATTATCTCAATTTTCAATAATTTATTATATGAACGCAAGTAATATACATATAACATTACAACATAAAGTTTTGATCACTGAAACATGTAGTTGTTTAAACGAATGGAATCGTGGTTTAGTCATAAATTTCCGTTTTATGGACCATAACACTTTTTAATTATGGCATTTTTTAATGTTGCCTCGCTCGTTCCTTTAAAAAAAAAGATAATATCTACATCAATATGCATGAAAGATAATGCATTTCAGTTTTCACGTTGCAGTTTTCACATGCAATCCCATCTAATGAAACATGATCAGTTGCTTTCAAGTAAGAGTATATCCTCTTAAATTTAGTATTCCTCTTTAAATTCTAAATAAAATTCTTTTCCAATTTTCGAACATTTAATTATTAAATTTTTGAAAATTTAGATGTTTGACACTCCTGATTTGAAGACTCAATTAAATCGTCTACGGTAATCAATAAAACACACCTATAACTTTACACATAAGTAACTTATGTGCATGAAATAGTTTGGTTAAAGTGGGACTTTAACTTTAATTTTTGAAATAAATCTGTTAAAGCTTTTTAAAATGTATAAATGACAAAATATATTTGGTTGACCAAGAGAAACAACTTTTGTTCGTTCTTTCAGGCGAAAAGTCAGCGAATGAATTTGTTGGAAACAATTTCGATGGAATGTCGAACATAATTACCTTGATAAGGACAGAAAATTCGACACATCTAAGATTGATGGACGCGATTAATCGTTGATCCTGTTCGCTGTTCGCAGTGCATCGCCATCCCTGGTCTTGGTTTTCGCCGTGGTAGTTATCGATGCGTTTGCAAACGAGGCTTCTACTACCCGGACACGAAATCGGACAAGCGGTACTACAATGGCACCGTCATAGAGGAAGAGTACGAGAAATTGATGATGGTGAGTGGTTTAAAGCCGAACTGAGCATGTAGAAATAGCTTTGCTCCACTTTATCTGCTTTCCACAGGTCAACTAGTGCTGTCCTCGATATAATATTACTCCATTTCCTCTCTTTCTTTTCTCGCAATAATTGAAAATTATTTTATCATGGGGAAATTATGTGCCGAGAAAAATGTATTGAAGAGGTTTCGTTTCGGTCTCATCAAATTTCAATGAGCGCTTGTCGCGGTTCTAATGGCACGGCTCCTTTCACAAAGCAGTCGATTAGTTGAGGTTCACAGTAAATCGATAGAAGATTCTGTCATTAAAGTTTAATCCAATAGAAATGCAATTGCACAACCAGTTTACGAATATCTACAAAGAATTGATTGTCGATTAAAAAATAATTTATGAGAATAAACAATTTTTTTTAATCTACGAGTTGATGTTCGCAAATAAAAAATCGCGATAAAATGATAAATAAAACATATTTGATTACACGTAAGATTTAATTCGTCGTTGATTTATACGGAAAAAGAGAACAGAATCTGAAAAAGACTTCAATCGTCGTCAGATCGCGTTTCATTTTTCCAATTTCTCAATTTTAGCTTCAGAAATGGGATCGCAGAATGGATTGTCGTGAAGGAATTGATTCTCGATTAAAGAACAACTTGAGAAAAATAAACATGACAAGATGTGAACAATATGAAAAAAATAAACAATATTTTGTAAATATTTTTTAAATATTTTTTTAACCTACAAATTATATTTACAAATAAAAAAAATATATACGTAAATAAGGTATATTTGACTACACAAAAAAAGAGAAGAGAGACTGAGAAAGACCTCGGTCGTCGTTAGATCGCGTTCCACTTTTCCAATTTCTCTATTTTGGCTTCGGACCTTCGGAAATGGAATCGCAGAATAGATTATCGCGAAGGCACAATTAAATCTGGTTCCAGCAGCAACGTTACAGCGCGTTACGACGAACGATAAAACGCGCATTCTATTTACGACGACGGAGAAACAGCGTCGTTTTTTTTACTCCAGCGCACATGGTTTTCCGCCCAGCCTTCGGGCCAGCCGTCACTTTCGTGCCCGTAGAAGCAAAATGGATATCGACAGCGAGGCGCGATGGAATCGTCTATTGTCACCGTGTGTTACGTATCTTTTGTGATTTGACGGGCATTTCTATCGCGCTCGGCGACAAAACCATTTTGCAGTCGCCCTCTCCCTCCCCCATCAGTAGTTGGCGCGACCGTTTGTAACCGCGACGGTTACAATGGGTGACATCTCCATCGCGAATATATATCCTTAATAACCGGGAGCTTGGATATTAACGACGTGTCACCATTTTTTTGGATGGACACCGTGGCTGACGCGCGCATTGTCGGTTTGCAAGAACGCCGGGGGAGGAAGAAGCTCGGAAAAATTATCATCCCTTAGCTCTTCTCGCGCGAAACGCCCATTAAAAAGGAGAGAAATCGGAAATTACTGTGTTTTTAATCCGTCATAGACGAAATGCGTGTATCTCGTATATTGAAAGACATTTCGAAAATTTTTAGTAATTTGAAAATGTTTTTCTCTTTTTTTTGTAAAAATCGATGATACAAATTTCCTTCATGTTATCCTTGACGCAAAAAATACATATTTTATAGATAAATGTTCGCCATTTTATTTTCTAAATCACTTTTTCAT
Organism: Camponotus fellah; assembly: GCA_030586385.1. Classification (NCBI taxonomy): domain Eukaryota; kingdom Metazoa; phylum Arthropoda; class Insecta; order Hymenoptera; family Formicidae; genus Camponotus; species Camponotus fellah. Next base: position 3,239,191 of record JAPIVC010000107.1, on the reverse strand, counting down.
CGACATGCGTCGATTCCAATTTATCTTTAGGCGTTTATCACGAATTTTGTCTGAAAATATATATAAAGAAAAAATTATATAGTCGAATGAGCGGAATTATTAATTATTAAAGCAATTGCAATTCGAAATAAATTGCAAAATGTATACATTTTAAAATTTAATTTATATAACATTTATATAACATTTTATAACATTATATATAACATTTATATAACATTTAGAAAATGTTTAGATTCGAAAAATCGATTGCGTTGAGCACGTTTTTTCTAGAGATAAGAGACATCTTCCCGTCTATTTAACTTCGATAACTAATTCTGAAGAATAATAGTTATCACGTATTGCATCCCTTCGCAAAGTACTATCGTTTCATCGTAAGGAAAATAATTTCACGCTTTTCAACAGGGCGAGAAGAGCCAATATGCCGAGAGTGGAGTGTTCGAATGCTTGCCGTGCGCCGAAGGATGCGAGTCCTGCGAGGACGGCTCGCCTTGCGTCGTATCCCTCAACTGGCTGATGCGAACGGCGATACTTATCCTGGAGTGCTGCATCATCGCTTGCCTGCCAGTCGTCGTTCTTTTTACATGGAAATATGGGCACGTGAAGGTAAGAGCCGTAACTCTCTATAATGGAGTTTACTTAACTACGGATGACATCGTGTCCGTTCTTGAAAAATAGCGCGGAGATGTTGCCTTTCAAGGATATAACGCCCTATATCCGCTCTTTTAATTATTAAAAGATAATATTACATGTATTTTATAATATATAATTACATAATATATAATATATAATATATAATTACAATTATTAATCTATATAATTATTATTTTTAAATATATGTATATATATATTTTTTTCGATAAATAATTCCGAGAAGCCCGGGAATCAATATTAAAGCGCTCTTTTAATCTTTCCCGCCAGATTATATATCTCTTTAATAGTTTAAAGCAAATACTGCTTTTTAATTAATAGCCATGTTAATTAAAAGGCAGTATTTATTCAAAAGATGAAGCGAGAGTAATGATAAAAAATTTCAATTTGTATTTCTTTAAAGATCCTATCATTACGCGAAAGAAAAAACGTTGCCTGCTCGCGCAAACATGTCAAAATCTAATATCTGTACTTTGAAAGTTTACACGAAATCCCTAAGTATATAAATCACGGTTAGAACAAAAGCATCGAGGACAAATATGAAATGCACTTTGGAAATATATCCCGCGTTTGAATCGATTCGCACGAAAACACGAGTCCATAAATTCTCAAACTACTAATAGAATCTATTCTAGAAGAGCGTATAAGTTTCTAGTCCACGGGCTAACGGCAAAAGCCCATGATATCCATAATGAAATATCTGCGTGGATGTCATTTCGTTCAAAACCTATAATTTAGTGAGAGCCACGTAAGACCACATAATTGGATAACCGATAGCGTTCTACTTAAATTGACATTTCGAGGATATCATGCAGAAGCGAGATAATCTTGCGAAAATTCGAAAAAAAAATTACATCCTAAATCTCGTTTCAAATTTTGCTTAAAAATATGTATCCGATGAATTATCTCACATTTGCATATCGCTGTCGAGAAGCGATTTCTCTGTAATTTCTATTCTTGGATTTCCAACATGTCCCGACCCGACCGACCGCTTCATTTGCATGAAACGTTTGAAACGTCGCGACAAAAGCACGGAAGTAGCGTCACGTTACGGATAATCTTAATAGCCGATCGAATAAATCGGGGTTAACACGTTAATCTGGTTCAGCTTAGATCAGCCTCCGATATCTCTCGTGATCGTTTGAAAAGCACTTATCCCAGGTGTAAAGCCACCGGAGATTGTGTACGAGGGTCCCTTTAAACGATATCTGATGAATGAGTGTGTCTCCCGACTCCAATAATTATGTACGACGCTTATATATTTTGTAGATTTATGCGAGAGATTGGGATTTATTCGAATACATCAATCTCCACGATATACATTATTTATTTTAAATAATTATTCACGCATTCAAATGATTCCATTGTTTATTCAATTAAATTAAATTATTTTAAATTATTTAAATTAAATTATTTTAAATTATTTTAAATTATTTAAATTAAATTATTTTAATATTTAATATATATTTTAATATTAGATATTAATAATTTAGTACTAAATATTATAAATATATGAAAATAAAGATCTTAAATTTTTTACTAAATAATTTTCATTATCATTCGTTATTTATGATAATTTATTCGAAATACTAAATTATATACGCGATTCGATATTTATTTTCAAATAATTATCCATTTACTCTCAAGTTTTGCAAAACAGTCGGATATGAATATGAAATTCAACACGAATAGATCGAATGGGTAAATAAATACGCGGGGTATAAAGCTTTGGTTGTGAACGTCCTTGCATTCAGGCAAATCCGTTTTTCGATTAAGCGTTTACTTTGAATCCGGCTATTGGACTTCCTTTTTCGTTATCAACTCCTTGAATAAAATTGCATCGGCTTTTCGTATTAAAAGCACGGTTACGAGGAATTCTTTCAACCGCGAGGTGTTAATTACCTCTTCTGATACCCGACAGCCCCCTCCATCCTCCAGCTTCGAGCCCAGCCCTTCGGTTCGCGTGAAATAGCACCTCAGTTCCTGCCTTTGCGAGGACGAAGCGCAGCGCTGTCGTTTGGCTCGTCCGGTTATCAAAGAGGCACCAAGGGGGACCCGACACTAATTAACGCAATAACGGCACGCAGGGGCAAGCTTCCTGGAGTTTTCGCGACGGTAATAGCTCTCGGAATATCGCCATTTAGCGAAGAGGGGAGAAAGGGAGGGAAAAAAAGCGAAGCTTATAAATTCAACTTCGCGGAAAGTTTAATCGACGAATATTCGTAAAAAATAATTTGTATCGTGAACTTTCTTTCTTTCATCTTCGAATTAATTTTCCTTCAATCATTCATACAGTTTTGCGCCCCGCAAGAGTCGTATAATTTCGAGTTCCTTCATTAAGATGTGTACTTTAAGTTCGAAAAATTATCCAACATCCTCTCTCCCTTTCTCTCTTTCTCGGAAAGGAAATTTTGATGAATAATTGAACCTTTGCCGCGGTCTTTATACATCGCGCAGCGCCTGATTACGAGGGAGGCTTCGTGAATTAGCCCGCGCAAATCCACCCTCTTTCAGGAGGTCCTTGCGACACCGTGAATGCGAAAAAGCTGAAAACATGAATGACTCCCGCGAGAATTCGTTTTAATTGAAAGCGTCAGGCGCAAAACTAGCCGGAGGACGGAGGGAAGAGGGGGGAGAAGAGGGGGTGACTAGTTTTCGTCGTGCGCGTTTCCGACGATAATTTTGCGAGAGATGCGACGTGGTTTCCTCGGTTGGAGAATCCAACGGCAGAGAAACGGCCGGCTTTTCCCGCGATGCCGCTGTCACCGTAATCCCGAAATTGGTGGCGGCGAACCGTCGGAGGGGATGGGGGGAGGCTCTCTCACTACCACCCCGGTCTCTCTTTCTGCCTCTTAATTCTCGACAGATAGGATCCGGGGCTGTAAAACACGCGACGTGTCCGTGTCCGAGAATCCCGCGCATTAAAATCGCACGGCGTTCTGTAAAGCTACCGTGAAAAACGATCCGATGCAAAGCGGAAAGAGGTATTAGGTTGATCAAAGATTTCCCTTACATAGGGTTCTTGTTCTACAACAAAGCGATTCTCTTTAATTGAAAATTAATTTTAATAAAGAATTAAGTGAATCTGGAAAATATGAGGGATTAAAATAATTCTTGAGAGAATTCGCGTAATGATTGTTATAATTTTACTGTGAAATTAATTGCAAGATTGTATTGTTTCTCTTCCCCTTCTCGTTGAATTATCGTTATTTAGTTCATTAGGTTGTCGCGTGTTAATTGAAGAGACCAAGATTAATGATTTAATTACGCATGGCGCGATTAGAGCAAAGTATGTTTTAATTTGATTTAAATGACGAGGCAAAGAGGAGAATGAAGGATAATCGCTTTCTTCTTTCCCTTAATGGCTCCATTAATAAATCTGAGCTGGAAGATAAACGAGCCGAAGAGCGGCTTAGCACAAGCAAATTTGGTCATTCGATGTCGTTCTGCGAGCATATCCGTATTCGAGTCACGATTTACAAGCTTAATATCGTGGCGTAATCTATCTTATCAAGCGGCAGAGGTATGTGTGTATGTATATTCGCACTGCAGTCCCAACAGAGAGTCGTAATAATCGTCCGCATCTGTGGACGCAGTATGGATTATCTCGAAATCAGATTAATGGAACTCGCGCCTATTATCAAAGTGAAATTCACGTAGAAATTCACGGAAACTCCATTTCTAACTCGCGGCTTTTTTCTCAGTGAGGCGAACTCGTGTTTCCACTTCAAACATCGAGAAGAGAGGAAATTCTTCCTTTAATGGTAGAATTAAAATAATGTGTGCCAATTATAACATATGTGCACTTTGAGAAATTTTAGTACCCAAGGGATTCCGGATTTCAAGTGTCATCTCCCAAAATCTAGTCCTAAATCAGTCTTTAACGGTATCCTCTTTAATCTCTAGTTACTAGTTTACGTACAAATATTAAATTTTTATTTGAAATATCGAGAGGAGAGGGATCGAAAAAAAGCAGGATCCTTTAATGATAGAATTAAAATAATGTGTGCCAATTATAACATATGTGTACTTTAGTACCCAAGAGGTCTCGGATTTCAAGTGTCATCTCCCAAAATCTAGTCCTAAATCGGCCTTTAACGGTATCCTCTCTAATCTCTAGTTACTAGTTTACGTACAAACATTTTTCGATTTCATTTGAAATATCAAGAAGAGAGGGATCGAAAGGAAAGCAGGATCCTTTAATGGTAGAATTAAAATAATGTGTGCCAATTATAACATGTGTACTTTGAGAAACTTTAGTACCCAAGAGGTCCCGTATTTCAAGTGTCATCTCCCAAAATCTAGTCCTAAATCGGCCTTTAACGGTACCCTCTCTAATCTCTAGTTACTAGTTTACGTACAAATATTTTTCGTTTTTTTTAAATATCGAGAGGAGAGGGATCGAAGAAAAAGCAGGATCCTTTAATGTAGAATTAAAATACTGTGTGCCAATTATAACATATGTGTACTTTGAGAAACTTTAGTACCCAAGAGGTCCCGTATTTCAAATGTCATCTCCCAAAATCTCCTAAATCGATCTTTAACGGTATCCTCTCTAATTTCTAGTTACTAGGTTACATACAAATATTTTTCGGTTTTATTTAAAATACCAAGAAGAGAGAGATCGAAAGGAAAGCAGGATCGTTTAATGGTAGAATTAAAATAATGTATGTGCCAATTATAACATATGTGTGCTTCAAGAAACTTTAGTATTCAAGGGACTCTGGATTTCGAGTGTCATCTCCCAAAATCTAGTTCTAAATCGGTCTTTAACGGTATCCTCTCTAATCTCTAGTTACTAGGTTACATACAAATATTTTTCGGTTTTATTTGAAATACCAAGAAGAGAGAGATCGAAAGGAAAGCAGGATCCTTTAATGGTAGAATTAAAATAATGTATGTGCCAATTATAACATATGTGTGTTTCAAGAAACTTTAGTATTCAAGGGACTCTGGATTTCGAGTGTCATCTCCCAAAATCTAGTCCTAAATCAGTCTTTAACGGTATCCTCTCTAATTACGATATCATCTCTAGTTACTAGGTTACAAATACAAATATTTTTCGGTTTTATTTGAAATACCAAGAAGAGAAAAATTGAAAGGAAAGCAGGATTTAATAGTAGAATTAAAATAATGTATAGAATTAAAATAATGTATGTGCCAATTATAACCAGGGAAGGGAAGTAACGCGTTATTTGTAACGCCGTTACCGTTATAGTTACTTTTTTTTGGTAACGATCCAGTAACGCCGTTATTTTTTTTTTTCTGTAACTGTAACGATAACGTAGTTACATTTTTTTAGTAACGATAACGAATTTACAGTTACTTTTAGCGTTACTTTTTCGGTAATTCTGTACTATCACCTTTTAGAGGCCATCTAAATGATGACCTATTAGAATATCAACTTTTATTAAAAATTAATAAAAAACATCGATAAAATTTAACATATGTTTTGTGATTTAAATCCTTTCATAAAGAAAGAAAGAGAGAGAGTATGTATTGTACGAAACAAAATTTATTATGATTATAGATTTAAAAAAAGTAACGAAAAAGTAACGAACCGTTATTTTTTAAGTAACGGTAACTGTAACTAGTTATTTTTGAAAATCAGTAACTAATAACGGTAACTAGTTACTTTTTTAACTTGATAACGAGTAACGGTAACTAGTTACTTTTAAAAAGTAACGTTCCCTTCCCTGATTATAACATATGTGTGCTTCAAGAAACTTTAGTATTCGAGGGACTCTGGCTTTCGAGTGTCATCTCCCAAAATCTAATCCTAAATCGGCCTTTAACGGTATCCCTTCTAATCTCTAGTTACTAGTTTACGTACAAACATCACTTCCGTTATATTCTCGTTTAAGTTTCCGCTCGCAACTCTGATACAACAATAATACTCGAGGTATCTACGGTAAATTGCGCGAGTTTCAATTATATTATTGTACTCATCTCGCTCGATCAACATTAGTCAGATTTTCCTGGGATTTAAGTGCTATTAAGTTTTGTAATTTAAGTTTTTAATTGCTCGGAACTCAAAGACTATCGATTCCATAGAAAGGGGGAGAAAAGCTAAAGGGAAGAGGATCATTTATAATTTGCCTTTACGCGACGGCACTTGAGGGAGTAAATTTTGAAAAAGAAGGAAAGAAAGATACAAATTTCGATGTTGTGCGACGTTTCTCGAGCGAGGTGAAGCCTCAAAGTTGAGACGATCGTTTCTAGTTGGAGAGCTCGTTACGGTAGATCCGTCTCCCGACCAAGTTGGCGAAACTGCGGATATATCCTTCCTGAACTTACCGCTTCGGTAATTCGTGTAAATCGCCTCTTCCAAGAAGGGAAGCTGCACTTTTATCTCCGGTAGCGCTAATAGCCTATGCAATTCCCGCAGAAAGTTAAAGAGAAGAAGAGAGACAGAGAGAGACAGAGAGAGAGAGAGAGAGAGAGAGAGGGAACTCTTGTCTCTTTCCTCTTCTTTATTTTTGTCAGCGGTACGCAAGATGAAACACGCGGCAGCGGAAAACTGGGTGGAACGGAAGTAGCAAATAAGTCCGTCCTGCAAAGCGCGAATGAAACAGTCGGGACACGCGAACGGGAAATTAGCTTTGTTGCGGGGATGGGGAAGGGGAAGGAGGAAAAGGGAGAGAAAGATGAACTTTAACTCGCTTTATTCGCTATATTATTCTCTCTCCCTCTCTCCCCGCTTCATACCTCTGGCATATTCCGCGCTGCGGCGGATTTTGCGGCGTTTCCCATCGCGACCTTTCCTTTACCTCAGCACGCTTCTTGCATATCGTATGAAAGCGCAAATGGATGAAACGTGTGGCGTGGTACGTGGCGCTTGTGCACCCCCGGAGTGTTATATATCGCGGGGGAAGGTTTCCGAAGAATTCGATTGACGATTGATGATGCGCTTGAATAAGAGGCATCCGTCATCCGTCACGTTGAACCTGTCAGATGTTATCTTGATGAGACTTACTTGCGTTATAATTGCAAGGGGAGTATAGTATTTTGTCTTCATTAGCATCGATTTTTCCTCTCGACGGAGCGAGTGCAATAATTCATGGGAAGAGGTGAGTGCAATTGAAGATACAAATTTCCCGGCCATTTTCGCGCACAGAGTACTTTTCACTTGAGAGTATTTTCTTTTCTATTTATACGAGTTAAGCGTCGTTTCCACGAGACTTTTCTCGATTAACCGCGGGCGTGTGTTGATGGAAAAAGTTGTCACGTGTCCTGAGATGCCGGGTAAACTTAGCGTGTTTCGTTTCGCGTCGCGCACGTTAGAATATTCAAGTTAAAATATTCCAAGCTGGATGCGATATCGCTCGGTTTTTTGTTTCGCGAAAGAACGTCGTGTGTATTTGCATGACTCTTTTTAAGCACACATACAAAATTCACGGGCGGGTTTCAGATAATCTCAAAGATCAAGGTTTGTCGAGTGATACTGTAATAACGTTTAGCATCTATAACATCAGCGAAAAGTGGGACTCAAGCGATATTTACAGGCACTTTACAAACATGTAAGAAACATCCGGCGTGTATTATTACGAGATATTGAACTCAAAGAACAAAAAAATTGTTTCGTCCGCAAATTTGCTTTTCCTAGTTTCCTTCCTTCAAAAATCCTTTTTTTTCGTCTTCTATGGCATCTCTTGCAGTAGCATATTAAAATCTTTTTAATGTTAAAAAATTTCTTCAAGTATTAACTAAAATATTTTATCGTATCTTCATTTATAAAAATATTTTCCGCAGCATCTTTTGATTGCTTCTTCTCCAGCTGCTTTTTTTCGATTTTTAAAGAAAAGTTAGTTAACTAAATAAAAAAAGATCGTGAAAACCATGAGATATTTTCTTATAAATAAATATATATTGTATATAAATTTTGTATAAATTTTATATAATCAAAATCAGTTCATTGAAATACATGAATAGTGAGCATGCCTTTGTACACACATACATTCTGAGTATGAATATAACAAACATATATTTTGAATATAAACTTTGGAGCGCACAATGTGTTGCGGAAACAGCTGGCAACACATAAATAAAGCACTCGAAATACTCTTAAATAACGGATAACGGAATTGAGAAATCCGAATGTTTTGGTTTATAGTTTGAATTATGTATTTGGTTACCTTGAAAAACAAATGTAATCGATTATACGGGCAATTTCAATTTCTATAGGGATAATTGAAAGGGCGAAACCTATGATTTTTTCACATTTAATCACATATTGATGTGATTTAATCACATATTTCACACTTGTTAAATCTAGAATTTATGAATTCGAGACATAAGAGTTTTAGGATTTTTGAAAATTCCCGTCAAAGAATCTAAATAATCAAAGATAATTCAGAATTTAAGAATTCGAAAAATAAGAATCTTAGGATTTTTGAATTTTCAAATTTTCAAATAGACATATATATCGAGGAATTTAATAATCGAAGAATTTCAGAGTCCAAAATTAACACCTCAAAAGTCCACGTTTCCATTCAATGAGCAAAAGGTGTATGAAAGTCCAATATTTTCGTCAGAGTTCAGAGAGTTTCGGCATAAAAAAGGAAGATAATTGAAAGAGTGAAATTACATGATTTTCTAATCACATATTATTCATATTTTACATTTGTTAAATTTAAAATTTAAGAATTCGAGACATAAGAATTTTAGGATTTTTGAGTTCCTGAATTCTTAAATATACATGTATATCGAGGAATCTAATAATCGAAGAATTTCAAAGTCCAAAATTAACATCCCAAGAATCCACGTTTCCATTCAATAAGCAAAAGGTGCATGAAAGTCCAATATTTTCGGAGTTCAGAGAGCTTCGGTATAAAAAAGGAAGATAATTGAAAGAGCGAAATTATGATTTTCTAATCACATATTATTGATATTTTATTATTTACATATTATTGATATTTCACTTGTTAAATTTATTGTAAAATTTAAGAATTTAAGACATAAGAATTTTAGGATTTTTGAAAAAATTCTTTTCGAAAAATCTAAATAATCAAAGATAAATCCAAAACTTAAGAATTCGAAAAATAAGAATTTTAAAAAAATTTATTTTTGAATTTCCTAATTCTCAAATGCACACGTATATCGAGAAACTTTAAAATTAGAGTCTAAAATTAACCCCCCAAGAGTCCACATTTCCATTCAAGAGAATGCATGAAAAGTCCAATATTTTCGTCAGAATTCAGGGAGCTTCGGGGCAAAAAAAAGGAAGGTTGCTCTCTTCCGGCGTTTCGCCGACTGATTTTATCGTTTCCGATCTATACGTCCGACTATATCGGCGCGAACAAAGCCGGCGGCGCGTGAGATCGCGTGATTTAATGAGCGAAATGATTTGTTGCAGGTGGTGCGGGCGGCCAGCCCGGTTTTGTTGCGCGTGATCGTCCTGGGCGCCTTCTTCATATATTGTACGGTGAGTATGAAGGTACGCGAGACCCACGTCTGCTCGTCGTCGTCGTCGTCGCCCGCTTCCCGGTCGCATTTCATATTCATGAGGGTCGACGGCGTCGCGTCGCGCCCCCATCCCACCCCGCCCCCGTCTCACCCCGCATCTCGCCCCGCCTTGTCGCACCTGAGAGAGAATCCGATAACAAAGCTTTCTCACGTGCGTGCGAGGAGATGCCCCGCCGCAGCATCCGACGACTCTCGCCGCTTGTAACCGCATCTGTTGCGACTACTACCCCTAATGTATGCGGGCGCGTCCCCCTGTGCGCCAATTACGATAACGCATGATTCCCCATATCGCGGCGCGACTACGTGTATTCACCAATTATTGATGACCTCCATGCTTCACTAATTAAAGGGGATATGCCGGGAATTGATCTCCGGCGGATGCGGATTCCTGGCGAAGCTCGTTTGCATCCCTCATCTCGACGATCTTCGCGTTATTTATTTGTTTCCTGGATCGCATTAAATCGAATTTCGTTAAATCGTCAATTACTTTAGGATCCGAACGCGACATCTTGTATTTTCACGTAGGACGCGGGCTTATCTACCCGCCATTGTTACGCCGGATTATTATCAGACGAGACATGTTTCCGCAATTGTGGCGGAAGCTGTCTGTTGCATAAATCACACGTGGAACAAAATAATTCAAGATATCACGCTTGGGTTATTCCGGGTTTTGACTTGTAGTGACAGCTGCTGTAACACGTATTCCGTTCACGTTCTTACGTGATATATCGGCTTGATAGCGGAATTTCTATCACATTTCGCAAACCTGCTTTATCGAATCCGGGACGATTTCGTAGACGACAAGTCATTTGTATAAACGTAAATTCGAGGAATTTTCCTCACGTTCGTGTCCTCTTTGCTCCTAGATGATAGCAAGACCTATAGGAGATGTTTGTTTTAGACATCGAGAAGCCGCAAGAAATATGTATTTACTTAATGGCTTTCAATTAAAGCGGAAATGTTTAAATTGCTTTCTAGTTTACTTTCAATTAAAGTAAAGATGTTTAATTTAACAATTCTCATATTATATTTATATATAATGAACAAATATCATTTTATGTTATCACATATAATGAACAAATATATCATTATTTATATATCATTACTAGAGAAATATTTTAGATCCAAAAGTACATTTTTTTTTATTTAGTAGTCGTTGCAAATTGGAATGAAAGAAAATCGCGTCTGAGAAAAAACAAGAATCCTTGCTCTATAAACGAATAAGTTTTTTTACTTCCATTGCTATATTAAACATTTCAGTTATATAACTTTCTTATATATTCAATACTAGTTAAAAAATTTTCTCGGATATATTTCTCGATTTAATATTCCTAGGAAAATTTTAGAAGGAGAAATAATCAAAGTGTTTTTACGAAACTATTATTTTGTTATTAATTATGCGCATATTGATCATATAAAATAACAACTTATCGATGATGTGCATTGAATTATACATCGTAGACCGTTTTAATATGCAGCTTACCATATATTATTTTAATATATTATCGCTATATATTTGCTGAATAATAAATTGTATGTAATTTAATAAGAGTTTTAACTGAGCGTTTACGAGAGATGCTTGTGCAGCAAAGTACTTGTATGACATCGCTACGGTAAAGTTTATCAAGCACATGTAAGACTGCACAATTTACTAAGAAAGTTTAGCTTACAACAAGCATGTTTCCGGCAACTTTTGCAATTTTCCGTTTTAGATTTATTAAACTAACAGAAATTAAATTAGAAGTTATATTTAATTATAATGCATGAGAAGGAGGAAACAAATTTGTAAAATATTCTCAGCTAACAGTTATATAATTATTAGTTAAATAATTTCCCACTCAATAATATAACTATTATGTAACTGTTGTGTTACATGTTATGTAAAAGTTACATCTCCCTATTCCCACTCAATAATATAACTATTATGTAACTGTTGTGTTACATGTTATATAAAAGTTACATAACATGCAATACAACAGTTACATAACAGTTATATTATTGAGGGAAATTACAACTAACAATTATATAAATGTTACTTGGCGTTTGTTGGATTATATTTTTGCAAGAGGTGTTCGTTTAGATTTTCTCAAACGCTTAATCTCTATTATTTTCGAGTTATCCTCGAGCCATGTTTAAGAATCATTCATCATCATGCGACCTATTCCGTCAAAATGACAAGGTGATTTTTCTCGCTGAAGTAATAGCTCGTTCGTGAGGCAGGGGTTAGTATCAATGTGCGATTCCGACATTTCGACTGCTTTAACTTGGGGAGCTCGTCCTTCGTAAGGAGGTAAACGTGCCTACGTAATGCTTGCTCTTACGAGGTACGAACTCCCAGATGGCTTCGCTTAAATTCGTAGTGCTATTCTTAATGGGACGTCATTTGCCCCGCTTATGAAGGTACGCTTTCTGTTTCTCGCTAAGCTTCAATATTATATCTTGCCATGCGAGAGCCGTCATGTAAATCGTATGATACAGCTTGGAAAATCCAGAGAGACCGCCGTCGAGTTTTGTGGTCCGAGTCGCTTATAATTTCTCTTTATACCCGCCGTTTCCTTTCTCGTCTCTCTACCTTATTAAGGGAATTGTTTCGTAACTTTGTAATATTTCGCAAACTTGAGAGCGTTAGTTTTACTCTTGAGCGTAAAAGCAAGAATCGTCCAAACGATTATCTCATGGGTGAGAAAATAATCACATTCATATTTCAGAGAATAATTCGATATACTTAATAGAGAGGATTCTTTGTGTGACTCTTTCCTCTCTTAAAAAAAGGGAAAAAAATTTAAAAAATTCTCGTTATCGATATTCGAAATGATAAAAGTTATTACATGTTGTAAAATGAGAACGTAAAAATTAGCACCTCGTATCTTCGAATATTTATTTTTTACGCTTTATCGCATAGGTCTTTTTATACTATATCAGAAATCGATAATTTCCGTTACTCTATAAAAGTATTAAGATTAAAAGTTTAATGTCGAAAGATGAATATTTCATGATTCTTCATATTTTATACATCAGAATGCATCGGGATAAGATATGAAATACCTTATAAAGTTTTTTTAAAACGATTTCTCATTTGAATATTTTTTGCGAAGAATAACAAGAAAGATCTCTTTCTCTTACATGAAATTATTAATCTCTGAGAATTATAATTTAGGTAAGTTTAGATTTTATTTATGTAAGTCTGTTCTAAAATTTAAAATTTCTACACGATGGCTTCACGACAAAGCCTCATGTTGCACAAGAGAAAAATCGCTGCAAAGTGCTCGTCTTGCGAAAATCCTTTTTTTTTCAATTCCCAGTTTTTCATCGTATACTTCTCTTTTGATATTATTCACATTATTTTTGATGACAGTTTTCATAACAATGATAATAACAGTCTTCTCCGTAAGCATCTTAATACAGTTTTAGTTAAACAGCAGTATAACGAAAAGAAAGATATTAAGTGTGTTTTTTCATCTTTATTTTTCATCTTCTAGCTTGGATAGAGAACAGCTTGGCAAATAATAAATTAACATTTTCAAGCAAAAATTCAAGCACAAAATAAGCGCTTAAAAATTCATCGTATCAGAATATATGCGGTATATTAAAGTTTTAAACATTTGTAAACATTTTTATCTTTATATTCTACGCGTTTGTACACACGACCTTATCACGTAAACGCACAGAGAAAATTTACATTGAATATACAATAAAAAATATATGCAAATATTTTTTTTTATACATTGAATATAAATTAAATTTCAGACATTCGAGCATTCGTTAATGATAAATTTTGTCGTCATGAATATTCCTCTATTTGATGTGAATACCATAGGCAAGAACTCGATAGGAAATCAATGAGTGCTTTCGGCGCAATTTCAAAAGCGCATATTTGAAAGCGCTCGAGGGGCTTTAAATATATCTAATTCTAATTAAATAATTATAATATCACGTATAATATATATTGCGACGAATGAATTCATCAAATTGAGGCGAAATGACGTCGTATTGAAATTTATACACTAATATGCGAGATGAAATTATGGATAAATAGACAAGCGGATGTGCGTAACGCATAGTCGGTAGTGCGTTTCGCACAACATCGCTCTGCAGGACACGCACTCTCTGCTTATGTTACAGACCATAGTAATGTACCCCAGGCCAAACATCATCACATGCACCGTCCGCGTATGGTTGCGAGAAATTGGCTTTTCTCTCACATACGGAGCACTCATGCTTAAAACGTGGCGGTAAGTTTATTTTATCTTAAATATTACTCCGATGTGACTTTTTTCCATCGTCACTATTTATCCCTCCGAGTAAATAAATGCTCTTCCTTTTTTTCGTTGATATCTCGTTGCTCATCAAATTCATAAATCGTATACATTTCTCTCTCACATATTTATTTAGTTCGACGCGTTTTCTCTTTTGTTTTTTTTAATATCATTTTTGATATTTTGAAAATTTTTCCCTCATTTACAGAGATATCGTAGTTTAAACATGCCAGTAAAAGCGTGCTCTTTGTTTTTATATTATTTTGATTATATTTTTTTCAAAGCTTCTCTCTGGTTGAATTAATTTCGCAAGTTTTTAACATTTTTTACTATCAATCAATCATTTCATTTGATTTGATTCTATATTTTTGATGTGTGTATATTTGGTCGTTTTTATAATATATATAATTCTGTGTACGATATATAGGATATTTCTTAATAAATGGGAAAAATTTTAGGAGATAATTCTTTATTGAAAATTAAGGTTTTTATTTTTTTAGGTTTTTGTTTTTCAGATTTTAAGGTTTTTAATTATAATTTTGTTTTTGTTCTAATTTTCCCAACATTTATTCTAATTTTATTTTTATTTTAAAATGTAATACTTTTCGTAATTCGAAACCTATGCCTTTTAGCATCGTGCACGATAACATATTTTATTTTTTTTTCTTAAAAACTACAGATTTTATGAAAAAAAATAAAAGAAATAAAAAAGTTTTTAAATAAATCAAACTTTTTAATGCATATTTTTAGATTATTATATTCCAGTCCATTAGAAAGTTTTAATAAAAAATTGAATAGGGGTTGCTAGTTTTATCCCCTTATAACAATACGGAAAGCTGAAAAAAATATTAATAAATAACTTCTTTATTAGTAAAAAATATCCACCTAATTTCATTTCTTTAATTTCTTCCAAATTTGAGAAAAAAATAAAAACCTAATTTTTACTCCCATTTTTGGAGGAATGTAATTCCATAGGGAAGGCTGTAGGAGTATATGTTTATTTGAAAAATTAATTTTCGACAAAAAATTTTCCTCCTAAAATTTTTCGCTCTTATTAAGAAACACCCTGTATATTTTAAGATGAACAGCATTTCGTGCACGATGATTTGAAACAGTTGATTAATCCTCGAGGAGATACATAAGAACGTTGTGGGAAAAAATTCGCAATGGATTCGTGACGTTTCGTTCGCAGGATATCCGTGATCTTCCGAGTGAAGTCGGCGAAGGCCGTAAAAATAACGGACGCGAGTCTGCTGAAGCGTCTCGGCATCATCGTCCTGACGTTCAGCGTGTTCCTAAGCATCAGGACCCTGGTCGCGCCGCCCGTCGTCATCGTCGCGCGAACCGCCGACGATCTCAAGGCGTATCTTTGTCGAACTGACTGGTGGGACCACAGTTTCACTACTCGTGAGTTTTTTTGCGAAAATTTCCTCAATAATATACGCGTTTCACAAAAAGAGACATTGACCAGCTTAATCCCTCGCCCCCTTTGTCTCCCAATACTGCCGCGTTTCCGTAATCTGTACTTATCGTAAGCCATGTATCGCTCTAGTGATATACGAGCACGGTGGAGCCAGGATACGCGCATAATACAGGACGCATAGTAGGCGGTATGGATTAACTTTGACGGCTATGATCGATCCCGAGATGCGAGAGAGACCGAGAGGGCGATCGAAAGTTTGGTGGTAGCTTTGATGAATCGAGCCTCGGAGCTCGTGCACTTCCCTCGCAGGAATCAATGTTATTTTAACAGACGAGGGAGGGGGTGGCTTCTTATTTGCCGTAATGTTCAATGTGGAAAGTTAAGAGCCCGCGAAGATAGATGAGGTACGAAATAAATCGAGGAATCCACCCCGAATTTGCCTCGACGAGAATCTTATTTAGTCGGGAAAAGAGAGAGAGCGAGGGGGAAAAAAAGGACGAACACAGATACCTCCGGGATACGCCGTAAATGAGGCGTGAAAGTGGACATTCATCTCGTGCTGTACCCTCGCCACTGTCCATAAGTTCCTGTATTATACGCGACAGGCAACCCTCCCGAATTAGTCCGCATTATCTCTCCCCCCGCCATCGGTCTCGGTATCCGCATAGGTGAAATATTTACCGGATCCCTGTTATATGTAACGCCCATCTTTCGGCGGGAAATTGCTCGTGGCTGTGACAGATATATCGGATCCATTTATATTAAATTAGGGAGAGAGAGAGATCGTATCGCATTGTTATGTATACGTTTGCGGTTAATACGGCATTAAGTATCGTAACGTATTAATGGTGGGAATGTGTACAATTTGTGGAAGGCCCATATAAGCCATATTGATTTAGTATAATCATACTGCAGACGGTCAAATGGTGATTTTAACTCGAAACAGCTAATTTACGTGCGTAGCCTGAGGAGGGGAGGGAAACGTTTACAGTTAATTCATCTCGTGAGAGAGCAAAAAGAGCCGTCGCGTTTCTTCTAATCGCACATAATCTCCAAAGAACCGGTTCATCTGCAAAAATTACACGGTGCTCGGATTATTTTCATGTGTAATTTAAAAGGCAGATTTTTAATTACATGCGTGAGAAACGAAACGAGATATTTAAAGGATATCTTCCACGAGAGAAAAATCTCTCGCAATTATTCGGGTCGTTATTTGAATTCTCAGATCCCCTTTAATTTACAGAGCCGTAGCTAGAGCGAATTGGCGTTCTCATTTTGATTTTTACACGCTATATACATATATATATATATATATATATATATATATATATCTATAACTCGATAAGCCGAAGAAATTGAAATTCCAGTCGCTCTGCGAACGCAAGTGACTGCAAATAACGCCCGGCTACGGCTCCGCGGACTTTTGGGGAAAACATCAAGCTTCGCCCGCAATTGTGCGACTAATGCGACTTGGAATCTCGCGATGTGACTTGTGATTTCAGTCGAGGTGATGTTCCTCGTGTGGGGCATCCGCCTGTGCATCGTGGTGAGAAAAACCCCGTCGGAATTTAACGAGAGCCGATTCATTTCAATGGCGATTTACAACGAATTTCTACTATCAGTCTTCCTCAACGTTTCAATGTAAGTTTGCGTCGTAAGATTGCCCATTCAAAATAATTTACATTAACTTTTAATTCTGTAACGAAATTATCGGCAAATCCTTGTCGGAATATTCAAAAGAATCTTAATATTATGAGAAAAATAATAATAATATATTATTATTTGCATATGATAATAATATTATTTAATATTATTTATATAATATTAATATAATATTAATATAATATATAATATTTAATATTAAATTAATTTAATATTTAATATTTTATATTAATTTATTATATATATATTTATTTATTTATTATATGTGTTATTTATTATTTAATATAATATTATTTGCATATGAATAATATTATTTTAGTTACTTTTTTAATTACTTGAATTTACAGCATATTTAAGAAAACGCAACGTAACTTTTATTTAAACAGTAAACTTTATTTAAATAGAATTAAATTCTTGAAAATATACATGTTTCAAGAGTTTAACTCTGGAATGCATAATAGAAATTCATTTAAACTGGTCCTTATTTTAAATGTAAATTCTATGTTAACGATTCCCTTCAGATATCCCATCTCAATTGTAATTTAATGACGGATTCCCTTTGACGAATTTATAATTGTTAATTTCCTCCAAGGGAATTTGATATTGGTGGATTACCGCGATTTCTAATACGATTTAATGTTGCATTATCACGTGGCAATAACTTTTCAAACCGGGAAAATAAGAGGTCCCACTATTCCAAACGCTTCCTCCATCGAAGAATCTCCTGTCGATTTTTTGTGAAACGAAAAAAAAAAATATTTTCGAACGAACCCATCGAACGAGAGATCCCTGACGCGATAAATATGGAACACGTCCTGTCGCGGATCTAATGTCAGGAATGCAATTTGAATATTTTCGGGCTGCGGGAGAAGAAACACAAAAAAAGAAAAAAATAAAAATAACGGAAGAGATCTGGGACAACTCACGATATATAAGCGCAGCTCCTTCTTACGTCACGATAGCACTTCGTGCAGCTAACAGCTCTGAATAATTTCTTTCCCGTTGCTGCAGGTTGTTCCTGCAATCGCCGGCCAATCCCGATTTATTGTACATCATATTTTTCTGCCATACCCAGCTTACCGTCACATTGCTGCTG
Organism: Camponotus fellah; assembly: GCA_030586385.1. Classification (NCBI taxonomy): domain Eukaryota; kingdom Metazoa; phylum Arthropoda; class Insecta; order Hymenoptera; family Formicidae; genus Camponotus; species Camponotus fellah. Next base: position 3,220,641 of record JAPIVC010000107.1, on the reverse strand, counting down.
TGCCTGATATTCGGCAGTAAAGTAAGGAGTGTTATTTATATGCATTTTCGCTATGGCAATCGCGTTGTATCCTTGGCTTCAAGGCGCGCCTTGTTTCTCGCAGATCGATTTTTCTACATCGTAAGATTTATCAAATATTTTCTCTAAAATTAATTTTTCTAAAATTAATTTTCTCTAAAATTAAATTTTTAGGCACTAGATGATTCATGTAAAATTATTCGCATAAAATTGTTTAATATCGTATAAAATTATTACGTCTGTTAATTCGCAAAGAGTGTTTTAAACTAGATTTTAAAATAACGAAAAATTTACGGGATATCTCTTTTTGAAATATTTAATATATTGGTAATATGAAGGGTTTTATGTAAATAAAGTTGAAATTTCAAGCGGAATGAAAATTTGACTTTGGAATATTTTCAACTTTGCTTGAAATACAAACGAATAAAATGATATAGTTAGTATATATTTGATAAATATCTATTATATACATTTGATATATATTTGATAAAATAGGAATATAATTGCTTTCTGTAAATTTATTATATGAAGAGAATCATTCTCTCTTCATTTGAGATTTGTTGCAGTAGAATCGAGATTATCGCGGTATCAGATGAACTTGAAATGCATGTATAAAATTCGATCGGCGTAAGATGCGATTAAATCGCGCAATTTTCCATTTCGTTTTCCATTTGCTTTAAATGCTGCAATCCCGCAAGATTACTGCAATTTTAAATAATTTTATTTTTTTTCGAAAAAATTTATAGGAATCGTAATCTTTGAAATATTTAATATATCGGTAACATAAAAAGTTTTGCATAAATAAAATTCTCTAAAGCGACAACTTGATTTTGAAATATTCTCAATTTTGCTCGAAATAAACAGGAATATAATAATATTATATATTTGATAGAATTGCTTTGTCTCTTCTTTTTATTCGAGATTTATTGTAATAGAATCGAGATTATCGTGGTATCAGATGAAACTGACAATGAGATATGTAAAATTCGATCGGCGCAAGATGTGATTAAATCGCGCAATTTCCATTTCCTTTTCCATTTGCTTCGCTCTCCCGCAAGATTATTGTACTTTGAAATCATTTTTCTTTTTTTCGAAAAAGTTTAGGGGAATCGCGTTATCTTTGAAATATTTAATACATCGATAGCATGAAAAGCTTTACGTGAATAAAACTCTCTAACGAAAATCCGATTCTGGAATATTTAAAATTTCGCTCGATCTAGAAGAGAGTTGAATATATTCGATTGAACAGAATTTTCTCTATAAATTTATTATATGAGGCTCATTCTCTTTATTCGAGATTGATACTATTAAATGAAACGACAATGAGATATAAAATTCGATCGGATTGTAAATTTATTTTCCATTTCATTTTCCGTTTGCTTCCCCGCAAGACTAGCGTGCAAGTCCTCCCACTAGCTTGTGTAGAAATTCCGATACTGCGTAAGTTTGGTTGTTACATACGTCGCATTTAACGAAGGCTTACGTGGTGTTCCGCGGCGGGGGGAAGGAGGAGACGATCGGCAAACTTTGCGGCGCGACCGGCAAATTCTTGGGCAAGAGCAGCCGTCCGCAGGGCACCAGTAACCAGACCAACTCGATATCGCTTCAGCAGGGTAATTTTGCCGAGGAGAGCGACTCCGCCACGGTAAGCCGACATCTATCGCCGGGTCTTCGGAGCGTAGCCTAGAGCCATGTGCTTCCTTCTAGTTAAACGTCTAGTGGATCTAGATTGCGAATTTTTACTCTGCAGCTAGCCTAGCCCTCTGCGTTTCGAAAGATTGAAGTTGAACTCCTGAAGCCTTAGAACCTTAAACTTTAGAAAGAAGACATGTATACTTCTCAAAACTTTACAATTTTGGAATCTCATGAATTTCTTTGAACTATTCTAGAAGAGAACCTCTCAAAAATTTTGACTTTGAACTATTCTAGAAGAGAAACTCTCAAAAATTTTGAGTATAAATCTTCAAGATCTGAGTAGAATTCTTGAAGCTTTAGAAAGATTGTGTATATATACTTTAGAATCTGATTTCTGGAGCTGAAGGACTTGAACTTTTTTAGCAGATATCTTAAGTTAGATATAAGACAAGAGCGAGAGATACTTTTTTTCCTTTAGGAGGAGTTTCGCCGTTTGCTCAATCAGTTAGAGGTCCTGAAGGAGAAGAACATTTTGTTAGGAAATCAGGAGCTAGTCAGCAAGCTAGCGGCCATGCTGGATGCATCGAATCGCGTCGAAGCTCAAGTATCCACCATTCAAGCCATTTCGACTAGCATCATTCAGTCGAACGATCTTGATAAATCGACCAAGGAAACTAACCTTGGGCAAGCTTGCCAAGAGCAGGGTCGGTCAGGTAGGAGAAAAAAAATTTCAATCGAATTATTTGAAAACGCACGCTGGGGATTTTATAGCGAAAAATCAGCGGAATTGCGGAATGTTTGTACTGTAACCGTTTTTCGAGATTAGCACAGTCAGAAATAAAATTCCCGGTAAAAATTTTGCGCCAATTGAGAAAGTAACGAATTTATGCGAACGTATACTCAGGGCTGGAAGCTAAAAATCGAAAATAAAGTCGGGGAAATTTTTTCGGTTTTGGAATAGCACAGATTTAGAGACAAAATTTCTCACGAAATTTCAGAAAGAGAGAAAGAAAAAATCAGAAAAAATTGCGAAAAGTGTACGCTCTCATATTATTGGATTTAAAACTGCAAATTAAAAGCCGCAAGAGAAAACGCTAGAAAGGAAATTGTTTCTGACACTTTAAAAGGCAAGAGAAAGAAGAAAATAAATGACACAAAACAAACTGCTCAAAAATTTCTCACTTCAATTAGATTTATGTGGGAGCTTTATTTATTTATCTTTACTTTTCTCTCTCTTTTTCTGTGATCGTTCAGAATGATTTATTAATGTTGCTGTATTTCTCACACAGAGCCTGTAACCAGGTAATTCTACTTTTGTTTAGGAAACGGTTTTAAGGGCGAGAATCGATGTCGCGCGTGTATCGAGAAAAACGGACTCGATAAGAAGGATACGCAGGATCTATCGAAGGATAATGAGATGTCGGAATCGAAGAAAATCGACAGAGACGTTGCCGTATCGACATCCTCGAAGCACGTCATCGAGGAGGCCGACAGGGAAGCGTGTCACGGGAAGGATAGTAAAGAGGCCGACTTAAAGGATAAATCCAGAAGCAAATCCGGCCACGCTAGAACACACGCCATAGTTATCAACCTCGACGACAAGAGCAGGTTTTCCGAGGAAGTTACCGTGTGACTTCATGGTTAAGTGAAAAATAAACGGTTAGAAGCGCAGTTCTTTCCGTTTTAATTAATTAAGATTTCTTCTCTTCGTTTTCCATCCGTGATTTCCATCGCGAGTGACAGTTACTGTGTGTCTAGGTGATTGAATCTTAGTGATTGTCGTATTTCTGATCAAATGATCTAAAATTTTTGATAAAAGTGATACGTCATTTCCTCCGATTTAGAGAGACGATGATTAGTACAGAATTTCTTCTGATAAAATTAATTGAGATATTTTAAATTGAAATATTTATTGTACGAAGGATTTAAATCTACGTGTGAGAAGAACAAAACTTCTAATTTATTCTAATTCATAAATTTATGCAAATTAAATGTAAATAATTAAACCAATACTTGGAAGAAGCAATTCTTTCCTAATTGAAAATTGATTAAACGATCTCTCGATTGTCAGCATACTAATTAATAATAATTTCAATAAAGTATGAATTTTAAGTGTCCGAAAAGTGTCCGGCAGACATTCGTAGAATCAGTAAGAATGATTGTTTGAAATAAATTATTAAGAAAAAAATTATTTATGAGAACCATAAATATATATCGCGAGAGAATAGAAAAATTATCCGAAAGAAAAGCGCGACACACATATCGATTTTTCATATCTCGATGAGATATCGGATATTCATGGAATAATGAAAAGTTAATCCGTTAGATTAAACACGACGTTTGGCATTCCCGGGCAAAACTGATCGCATTCTAGTACGTCATTAATGAACCGTTCATTAACCCTTAGGGAATAATTCGCCCTTTGCTGCGGCAAATCGATCTCGGGCTTTCCAAGATCAAAATGTGCTTCGTCAGCATGTTCCGCGAATTACGAATAGCTTGCACCTGCAATTATGTATTAATGTAAAAGTAAGTTAAGGGATAACGCTCATTAATCCTTTCCAGCTTTCTGATGCCGTGAAGGGGATATCGTTAAAAATTTCAAATTATGCAGGATCGTGTTTCCAAATTAATTTCGTAAGAGCGCGTTAAACAATATAAATGTATAACTATAATGCATATTGTGTCATATACAGTTATGTAAATATAAATGCATTATATATATAGAAATCACGTTATACGATGTTACATTATACATATATTGTATATTATATATATTTATTATATTATATATATTATCTTTTTATTGTATTATATTATATGATTATAATTAAAGAATATTAATATGAGAATAATTAAAGGAAAAATAAAGTTTTGCGGAAAAAAATCGTTTTAACCTTAAAAGAATCAAGGGCATGACTTTCACGGCTGTCTTTATTTAACCGTAACGATCTCGTTAATTTTGCTGATGTATGCAATCGTTGATAATGAGATCCGCTCGATCAATTTGAACAGAGATTCTGGTCATTACATAATTGAAAAACTTTCGATCCGTGAATAAATTTTAAATTCTCAAATTATTTGATCCAGGCGCAAGTTTAATACTTCGCTACACAAGTTTAATGCTATTCAACGCTCAAATTATGATTTCCAGGAATTTATTAATTATTTGTGAAGGTTTAAAATAAATGATTTGCTCTTCGAGAATTTTCAAATTTTAGTTCTCCAAATTCTTTAATTTTTGCGATCATTAAGCGTTTAAATCTTTATTGAGCATTTAATATGTTTTATTAATTATATTTACAAAATATTACTACATATATATTAAAATTCTCTTAATTAAATTTTTGCAGATATTTAGGCTCGCATAAATAATTATATCAAATAATTCGTGCATAAATAATTCGTTGCACGCTTTTGACACGAATATTACTTTAATAATTACCATCGTTTATTATATGTTTAGGCAAACGCGTTGTGTTATATAAACAATTAAATATATAATTGATTAATAAAGGCAAAATGAATGGAATTCAAGCATGAATGCCGGTTTTGCATTCTGCAAAACAACAGCATTCTGCGCTTTGTTGGAACATGTCAATGAAGGTGAGTGAAGAAACGTTAATTATTTAATAGATCATACTATTATTATTAACTTTAAACTTGCATTGAGACTTATTTGTAGAAAATAATATTAAATTAACTTGCATATATAACATCTTTTCCCAGCAAACATCAAATAACAGTTATATAACAATTATGTAACTGTTAGTTATAATTTCCCACTCAACAATATAATTGTTACGTGTTATGTAACAGTTACATAACATGTAATAGTTATATTGTTGAGTGAGAAATTACAACTAGGAATTATATAAATGTTGGTGTTTGCTAGGTTATATAATTATATATAATCTGATTTTTTTCCATATAAATATAATATACACATACACAAATATATATATAATTTATGAGAGAATAATTTTTCCCTCTCGAAGCTGCTCCGAAATCCAGCTTATTAGACTAATAATCGTTGAGAATCCCGAGAATCTGAGGATTAATTCCACAACTCTTTAAAACGAAAAAGACGATCTCAATTAAATCTGTCCTCGTTAAATTCAGTATCGGATGTACAATAAAAAAAAAGAATCGCAGTAATAAAGATTTTCTTGCTTCAATCGCGGATGGTTTCGCACGAAAGACGAGATTGCAGGATCTCCTATCTCGTCGGTCCTCGCTTAATGAAACCTGCAGCGGGCTCCTCTCTTTTTCGAGATTGATGTAAATTCTTCTCTCCACTTCTGTCTGGTTAACGCGGAGAAAAACCAGCGGCGAGAGAATGAACGAATTTCTCTTTGCTTTACTTCTCCTTCGCGCTAAATATTACATTATACATCCCAACAAACACCAAGTAACAATTATATAATTAGTTATAATTTCCCACTCAACAATTATTGTTACTTAACACATAACAGTTATATAATATATAACAGTTATATAACAATATAACAAGTAATATTGGTTATATTGTTGAGTAGGAAATTATAACTAACAGTTACACAGTAATTATTATGTGTTTGCTGGGATATTATATTATACAAGCACCTCGCACAATCGCCATCGCACCTCTTATCATTCCGTCGTCCTCGCCAATTAGGTATTCCCAATAAAGGATTCTGGCCCGAAGCGCGGTTTGATCGTTTGCCAACGCGAAAAAGGAAAGGAAAAAGGAAAGGAGCAGAAAGAAATTTGGAGCACACGATTGGAAGAAGAGCGGAGAAGGGAAACGAGGGGGAGGGAGAGAGAAGCTCCGTACTTCCGGCGAGGAAGTAACATTGAATTCGCAGTCAGGTCCCTGCCTATTCTACGCCGGATGGACAATGTTTTATGAATCGCGATCGAAGAAAGGATCGCCGTCTGCTCCTCCCTGCACCTCTCAATTGCCTCTCCTCCTCCTCCTGGTCTTGCCCCTTGATAAAAAAAAAAAGAAGAAGAAGCGCGGATACGTGCCTCGCACAGTAGATCGGGATCCGATGACGAAGGTCCACCGATAGTTTCGTTATTGATTTTCAAGAGTAAGAATATACGAGCGGATATCGTCTCGCTCGTTGAATTATCGAGTGTCGAGAAGAAGGATCTCTCGAGGTCTCGCTTCCGCGAGCGCTCTTCGTTAAGCGTTTCCGCGAGAAGGGGGTTGCTCGTTCACGCGTCCTCCCTGCTCCCCCTCCTCCTATCCCGGCAGCCCTCTTGAATTGACTCAATCGGCCGGGGGATTACTCGATTCGATTAACCCTGTGCCGCCCGCGAAACGGCAGCGTTGACAAATGTATTCCTATCAATAACGGTGTAGGGAGGATGGATTAGGGGTCGTTCGCTTGATTCGTCAAATGAGAACGCGACGAAACAATAATTTCGTCTTGCCATGAATCCATAGCATTTATAGTGCATTAATATTAGAAAATTAATTAATTAATTATTATTACATAATTATTATTATAATAATTGTTAATATTTATTATTATTAATAGTTTATTATTATTATTATTATTATCATTATCATTATCATTATTATTATCGTTATTATTATTATTATTATTATTATCATTATTATTATTATCATTATCATTATCATTATTATTATTATTATTATTATTATTATTATTATTATTATTATTATTATTATTATTATTATTATTATTATTATTATTATTATTATTATTATTATTTAGAAAGATATAGAAATATTATTAGAATTATATTATATTCATAGAAAATTATAAAAATTAATTATCGATGTCGTGAAAAAGTATATTTATATACAACATATTTTTGTCGCATTTAATTCTAAAAAGATCTTCTATTTTTCTCACACTTGTTTCAATTGCAGGTAGCTTGTCGAGAGCAGATTTCACGAGGTATCTGTTATACAAGCTTCACATCAATGGAGGAGCGTCAAATATGGTACAGGATTTATCGTGTTCAACGATATCGACGAAAATTTTGCACACAGCAAAAATCGAAAATAAAAATAAAAATCTACTGACAGAACGTGTGACGATGGTATACATATATAGACACCGGAATGGTTTCTGATAGTAGATTTGTTACATTGTAACCGCTTAAATCCACGAAGTAAAATGTTACAATAGCATATCAATATTTTGCGACAGTAGATTCTGTCAATATATACATCGCAGAGGGGATTGGCCATTTCAACATTGTGTCGTATTAAACTCGTGTTCCGCCAATGTATGTCTGACATAATATAACAACGGATGGTGACAGAGATCGAACTTCTCTCTCTCAGGGACCGGAAATGTCAAAGGACTATCGCCACGGATACGTGCTGATTCGCGACGTTTCTTGAGTTTCAAAAAATCCAAGGGAAAAAGAGAGAAAGAGAGAGAAAATTTTAAAAGAGAAAAAAAATTATATACAATTAGCTTGCGAGAATTATAAATCGAGTTTCGAGTTAATTTGCGAAATGCGTCAATTCTCTTTTTAGTTCATCTAGAGAATTAAAAAGTGGAGGAGAAAGAAATTCCAACGAATTACAACAGATTAACGCCTAATTTTATAGATTACAGAATTAATCCTTAGGTAGATCACACATTTCTTTCGCTTTATTCTTGATATAGGGATCATAATCTCGTCACAGTTTTAGCTGTTCCTTGTATGCTTAAAAAGGTCAATAAAAATTTCTACACTTATATTCTTAGACATCCATAGAAAATGATTATATGCAATAACTAAAAAAATAGTTAAAAAATAAATGTTTAAGATATCGATTAAGATATTCTTCTGGATATCCTATCATTAAAATCAACAGAGAGTCACATAATGAGAATTAATATATAATTTTTCAGGAAACGTATCTCTCTCGTAAGCTCTTCCGGAAATTGCAAAATTCCAGATGCACGAAAGGGAAGGGAATAATTACAAGTTCCATTTCCCGATTGGCGAGCATTCGTCGCTTTGCGCAAAATATGTAACAAATCATTAACTGTAATAATAGTACCTAATTAAGTAGAAATAATTATTAAATAATATATGTACATTAAATGTTATAAAATAAAAAAGTAGTTAAAAAAATTCTTTACTAAAAATACATTTTCATACTATAGTATCAAATTTGTGATTAAAATTTAATTAATTAATAATTGTATTTCGATCAATCCGGAAAGTAGAAAGATTAAACATTAATAAAATATTAAAATTAGAGTAATTCTTGCGTAGAGCATGACAAATTATTATAATTTATCATAATGTAAAATTTCTTACATTTTTATATTTAGCATCGAGATCTGGTATTATCAATGAGAAAACTGAAATAATTTATTTATCCTAAAATGAGAAAAAATATATTCTTCAAGTGTACATCTAATTTGTATTGATTTTGTTGAATCCCAGTAATTATCATATATATTGTTGGTTTTCCAAAAAAGAAATTGCTCGAATGACGTCGAGAATATTGAATGCGAAGGATATTTAATTTTAAGGCGAAGTAGTACGTCTTGCGCAATATCATCTAACCACGTTTTGATGACCGATGATAAGATAAATAAGATAAAAAATATTACCCACAATAGTGACTTGCCGTTCTATAAGCTGCTTTTCGATCGGCTTAATTAAAAATTTGGTTTGTTTGTACATAAAACGAGATTCTATCAAACAATTGAAAATTAAATAATTATATTTAATTGTCAAATTGAAATCAGGTGGCCTGGAAGAAATTTAAATGTTAACTATACAATAATTAGATTAATCTAAAATGTTAATAATTTAGTTTATTGAATTTTATCGTGGTAATTGTGTAGAATTAATTCTATTAAGCTCATCTAGAATAAAATAGTAGGTGATGAAATTTTTAACCGCAAAATGTAAAAGCTGTTCCAATTCTCCTTTATTAGTTTCTGATAATTTATTGTCGGACATGAATAATACATAATAATATATCTTTTTAAAGTACCTTATTCCTGTTTGTATTTGTTTATCAAAACAATGATCAAAAATTTTTTTCAGCTTCTGTAAGTAATATTTTTTCGTTGCAGTAAAACATCTAAAAATAAGATATAAAATTATCAAAAATTATGCTTGCAATTAGTAATGCAAAAATATCATGCTCAATAATTCATACTGATTAATAATAGAATTTAAAAGAAGTTTGAATTATAGTATGCAATGATAACGAATTGTGAATCGTGAACAATAGCTATCAAATGCACATAGCGCAGAATTGATAAAGTTTATGACTCGTCAAGTTGTTTTAGATTTATTAAAATTTCGGCTTCAATAGAATTTGATCCTATACATCGTATTAAATTAACATCAGAAACAAGAAATATTAAAAAATAATAGACAATAATTTAAATAATTAAAGTAACAATGTAATCATTTTAATCCCTTTTTAATATTTTGTTTTCACAAAGTGCTTTGTTGAGCGATAAATATTGTCCAAGTATAAAATTAATATAAAAAAATTAATATAAAGCTTTAAATATATAAATGTACCTCTGACAAATTTTTTTTCCAGAAGTAGTTGCTCAGTATTATGCGCTGCAATCTTTTACACATGGACCTAAAAAATATGACATCTTTTATGCTGATATTCATGTTTTCCAGAATAATAGCAATAACTTCATCGGGCAAATGTATTATTTTCGCCATTGAAAACAATGATTGAATTAAACGATCAAAAAACTGACAACAAACACTATTTTTACTTTCGAATCACTAAATTCACATACTACATATATATATATATATATATATATACTTATATCGTACATATTTACTTGTATGTGTAAAGAATCACGAATATATGCACAATGTTTATTGTAGCATGTTACACTGCCCCAATGTGTCTGTAATGTACATTTCGTTTCATGTGATTCAGAAAAACTTCTGCTTAGAAATCTTGTTTAGAAATGCTTCAAAGTGTTTCATTTGTCGATCAAGATAAAAAGACTTTCCGGTTCGGGTTCAGTGAAAATAGCGAAAGGCAAGTATGACAAATTCTTGAATAATTTCTTTTTTTCTCTAATCCTTATTGTTCTCGAGATTTGTGATTTAATGACTGTTTTATTATTTTAATGGAATTTTGGGTTGTCCATTGCCCATTGCTTCTCACACAAGGATCTGCTTCAAGATAGATTGTCAATTATTTGAATTTTAAGAAATTCAATATTTTCTGTTCTATAAAATGTTATTTGCAACGATCTGAACACTAAGAAAAGTATCATGAAAAGTAAGAAATAAATGAAGTAAAATCGAGTTTGTTTCAATCATTCAAGAATAATATCAGCTTTAATATATATAATAATAATTGTTCGTATATTTAAAAATCATTAGTTAATAGAATTATAAAGACTGTTGTTATTAAAATAAATCTGTTATTAAAACAAAGATTTGTTATTAAAACAAAATTACTGCAACTTTAACTGTTGTTATTAAACTGTTGTTATTAAAAAAATTCAATACGTAGTCTAAAAGGCAACCAGTAAAGATAAAACTATTAATCACTATTATCATTATTAACGCACTAATTTTTATTAACATATTTATAACAAATTATTAACATATATATATGCTTTTATCATTTTTATATCTTTATCAAAATTTCTTTCATATTTCTTTTAAAATTTTCATGTTATATTAGAAACTTATAACCTATTTAAAATGAACAAAAAATAATTCAAAACATTCGTGTTTGATGTATTTATTTTAGAAAACCAAATATTTTGAAATATATTATTAAAAAAATAAAAACAAAGATATTATATCTTTTTCTCTTTATAAAATTACTACACTTTGATTTTTGCCAGTTTTACTATTTTATAATAAGTTATTGATATTGAAATATTTTTATTAACTTAATAGCTTTATACATAGAAGGTTTATTATTATCTAAATGGATAACTCAAGCAAATATTGTATATGTGTAAATATTGTATATGTATAATTGAGATATGATGTTCTAAACGTAGATATACAGATAAAAATACGTATGCAGCGGAAACATGGTAGTGTTATAAATAAAAAGAAAAAAAGTGAAAATATCAGAGATTGAAGAAAACATATATTATTCGAAACATAAATTGAATAATATATTATATAAAATGAAATGAAAATACAAATGAAATAAGAAAAAAAAATAAAACAATATCGTTTCAAATATCGATTGCATATTGTAATTGCTTAAAAAGACTTATATTTACTGTAACTTTGCTATACAATAATTATTATATTAATTTATAATTAATTATAAATTAATATAATAATTATTAATAAATAATAATTAATATATAATATAATAATAATATATATATATATATATATATATATATATATAATAATTATATTAAAATGAGAAAAAAATATTATATTAATTTATAATGTAAGTAGCAGTTTATTTATTGAATTTTATCATAATGATTGTGCAAACATATTTCTATATATTCAAATCGTCCGTAATAAAATAATAAATTATGATTCACGATTGTAGAATGCAAAGGTGTAAATATAATCTTTTTTTAATAAAATACAGTAATTCATTCTCCAATATATCAAAAGAATTATGTTGTAAATGGAATCCTAATATTTTGAGTAAAAGTCCAGGAGTTTCCTTGTTAATCCATTGAAAACGAGTTCAATAGTATAGCTATTCATAGTGTGCGTATATTTGTGTGAAACTTTGTGAATTTTTTTCTTTGCGAATTCCGAAAAGTGCACTGAATGACTTTGCAAGAAAACTTTACTTGAGGAAAATACTTATATAAATTTTTTTTTCAAAATCTATGAATCAAGGCACGTGAGGTATCCTTGTTGAGGTATAAAATTGAATGAAAATTTTTTAAAGCCTGTCGACCATATGAGAGAAAAAAGAGAAAAAGAAAGAGACATTTATTTCAAATCTTTCGATATCTAAAAATTGAAACAGTTATCAAGACAATATATGATTGGAACAATTATAATATCATAAATCTCAAAATATATAAAAAATAAAGTTAAAAAGTAAAGTTTTATACGTATTTTAAAAGATATATTGTTAATTCTATGGCATTGTGTAATATAACTTCAGAGAAATTAAAATATTTTCAATTTTGGACATCTTTTGTAAAAAAGTTTTCAGTTTTGGACATCTTTTGTAAAAAAAATAGAGACAGGAAAAATTTATTATTTAAATTTTATTATTAAAAGAATACATATAAAATATTTTATTTTTACATTTAAAGAACAAATAAAATCGAGTGCAAAGTATATCAGAATCTCAGAGTGTTATGTATTTCTGATGTTAGAAAATGAATTCAAAAAAATTCGATTTATTCCATTATTGTGAATACTATGATTCATTAACTTATACAGGAAATATTTTTGCACAATATCTATCTAAAAAATTCAAATACATTTCTATTAATGTTATAAACTTATTGTTTATTGTAAATCTAATTATAAATTTTTTCAGGCAATCCATCGAATTATGCATCGAGATATTATTTTGAGATAATTTTTCGATATTGAAAGGTGTGAATTTGATTTATTTATTCTCTTGAACTTATTTTCGCAGCACATATAGGAATATACATTGCATGAGAGAGATTTTTGGGCATGTATCTAAACTGTAATTTCGAGACTGTCTATTTCTATCGAAATGCATACTAATATATCCTACGAAAATAATGATATTAAAAAATTGCACCAAGAATATAAATTTTCTCCAATAAGAAATTTTTTTATTATTATTTTTTTTATTATTATATGTATTATTATTATATATATGATTGTATATATAATTTAAAACCTGTAGAAGTTGTTACAAAAAAATAAAAAATACAAAATACTTTGTAATTATTTTATTTTCAATTCATAATACTTTTACAATATATTTTAATTACTAATATTTTTTAGAAAATTGCAGCAGTATCTTGAACTATTTTGTTCTAGGTATTTATTTGGTATATAATGACTACCTTCAAATCGACAAAAAAATCGTCCTATTTCTATATTATTGATTTCTCTTGGTGAACATAACGATATATCATCTGAAATGAAAAAAAATGTATTGTACAGTATAAGGATAAAAAATCATAAAACATAAGTGATTTATAAAAATGGTATAAATACCTTGTTCAACATAACACATTTGATTATTTTCGATGAAAATTATATAATGCGGTTGATCGATACTATGATGTTCCCCACATTTACTTATGTAGAGATGTCGTCGACATATATATGGAAAATGTGATAAAATATTTTTATTATGTGATATATTAATATATTAATTATGTGATATTTTTATTTGTATAGGAATTTAATTGCATTAAAAACCTTTCATCATATTTATAATGTCAACCGACTATCACTCCACAATGATCTTGCAAGATATTTTGCATACGAAACTTATGAGTAACTATTTCTCCCACAGCATATTTTATTATTTTCTTTCTTTCTCCTAATTGTTTTTCTATTGCAACGTCAGATCTAACCTAAAATAAAATGTAATAGCAACATTCCAATAATATTTTATTGATTTCTAAAACAATGTAATGATTTAAGATGTTTATATATGAATAATTATAAATAATACAATTTTTTTATTTATTGTAATATAAATATTAAAATATTACAGTTACACAATGTGTAATATAATTGTAATTACCTACCTGTATTATCTTTGTAATGTCTTTAATCAACAATTGATTCCTAGTCAAGCTCTCTTGAATATTATTTTTTGAACAATGACTTAGAAATTTGAATATAAATTTGAAATTCCTCTTATAATTTATATTACAATGAACATTCAATGTAAAACCGAATAGTTGCAGCATTTGTATTAATATCTGAAAAAATAAATAACGATGAACAAAATTTTGATTGGAGATAAGAAATAAAAATAATGTTTATTATTTCATTCATTGATTATAAAATATATTGATTCACTGACTTAATGTATTTGTAAAGCATGCAATTGATTTTCATATTTCTTAACTACTGCTAATGTGAACATAAAAATTACATGTAAAAATTCACTATTTTTTAAGAGACGAGGTGAAATATCTTTATAATATCTTCCTCTGACGATATTTATTGGATGAATTTCATCCCATCGTTTTGCCTTATAAAAATATTTCCCATTTACTTCTTTATTACTAAAAAATAAGAAAAAAAATATATATATACATATATATTTGAAATCCAGAAAAATTGAAATAGCTAAAATAGATTATGTTTAGTTAAAATTAAACTTACTATTTTGGTTTCCATATGATCTTAAGATCTCCTTCTAGAAAGTTTATATAATCTCTTTGTTTTGTTGGCATCAGAATGTAGCATATACCGAGTCTTCTGGCTACGCTCTGATATATAATACTTAATAAATAAGTATAACTTACAGAGACATCTGAAATCTGTTATAAATTATATTTGAAAAAACTGTATCTTAAACATTAATAAAATATTAAAATTATAGTAATCCTTACACAGAACATAATAAATTATTATAATTAAACATAATGTAAAATTTCTTACATATTTTCTATCTTCCTTAAGATCAAGATTTGATATTATCAATGAGAGAAATCGAAATAATTTATCTATCCCAGAGTAAGAAAAAACATATTCTTCAAGTGTACGCATAATATGTGTTGATTCCGTTGGATCCCAGTAATTATCATATATATTGTTGGTTTTCCAAAAAAGAAATTGCTCTGATGACGTCAAGAATATTGAATGCGAAGGATATTTAATTTTAAGGCGAAGAAGTACGTCTTGCGCAATATCATCTAACCACGTTTTTATGACCAAATAAGATATATGTGATTGAAAATGTTGTGCTACAATAGCGACTTGCCGTTCTACAAGCTGCTTTTCGATTGGCTTAAATATAAATTTGGTTTCTTTGTACCAGAGACCCGGACCGAAAGCTTTTTTCAATTCGGTTCCGGTTACGGTTTAATAAAACATCGAATAAGTGTTTCAGTTTCAGTTTCGATTTCTTGACCAGTGAACAAAATCGAAACCGAAAAAATTACGGTTTTTTTTTAACTTTTTTTCGGTTATAGTTACTTGTACGGAAAGAGTTTAAAGTGTAATGATAAATTTAATAAAATGACTTTTTTAATATTTATCAAATTGTATATGTGCAGGTGACGAGAAATAAAAATTAAAAGTTATATTATTTAATATAATGTTTTATTTTATGCATACATATAATATTTCTGAATTTTATGCATATACATATAATATTTCTGAAAGAAAAATCATAGAATCGTATCTTCAAAAGTAATTTTTATAAAAAAAAAATTTTTATAAAATATTTAACAGAATTTTATCTAAATTATGTGACACATTTCGATGCTATCGTAAATAATATTGCAGTATCAATGCGTGAATAATAATGTTTGAACGAGTCCTTCGTAGAAAGAGAAAGAGAGGCAACAAATAATCGCAAAAACAACAATAATAAGAATAAATAAATTAACTTAAGAAATAAATTCTCACTACAGGCAAGTTACAAAAATCTGTATATATTGATTCAACTATAAAGAACAGATCTATACATATATAGATTAAGAACCGGAAAAAGAACCGAAAAAACTGTTAATCGTAAATAATATTATCGGTTCGGTTCCGATTTCGGTGTTATAAACTTTGTAAAATTTGGTTTCGGTTCCGGTATCGGTTCATCTAAAAAAAGGGTTACGGAACGGTTTTCGGTTTCAATTCTGGTTCGGTCCGGGTCCCTGGTTTGTACATAAAGCGAAATTGTGTCAAACAATTGAAAATTAGCTCATAATTATACTTAATTGTCAAATTGAAATAAGGTGGCCTGAAAAAAGTTTAAATATTATCTATACAATAATTATATTAGTTTAAAATATTAATGACAATTCAATTTATTGAATTTACTGTGTAATTGTGTAGGAATTATATGTAATTTACCATGGTAATTGTGTAGGAATAATTCTATTAAGATCATCTAAAACAAAATGATATATAATGGAATTTTTAACCGTGAAAAGTAGAAGATATTCCAATTCTTCTTTGTTAATTTTCGTTAAATTATTGTCGGACATTAATAATACATAATAATGTAGCTTTTTGATACACTTTGTTTCTGTTTTTATCTGTTTTTCAAAATTTAAATGCTCAATTTTATCCAGTTTCTGTAAATAATACTGCTTCGTTGTAGTAGAACATCTAAAATACAAAGATATAAAATTCTCAAGAATTATATTTATTATTAACAATGTTACAATATCAACAAATAAATTGCGAGTAATATATTTTCCTCAAAATAAAATTTTAATTAATATTTAGGGCAAATTAAATGATTTGTAAATATCAATAATATTAATATTATATCTTTTTCAATATATTGATTTCTTTAATCAAATGGTTATTACCGCTATCGGCAATTTATAAATATCCACACAATGTAATATTGTGATGCATCTACTGCAATAATCTCACATATATTTAAGTTTGTTATATTTTATATCTTATTTTTAAATAAAAATTCGAGTGTAAAAATGAAACGTGTATTATTTTGACTCTTTATTCCATTAAAATGAAAATAAAAACTAAAAATTTATATTATAGAATAAAAAGTTATTTATTCTTTACAATCTTCAAATAGATAGATGATTATATATGATATTTATATAAAATTATAAAAATTATTAAATATAAACAGAAAATTTTAAGAAAATGACAGGTTTATTTAGTTTTAAAAAATATAATTATTTATAAAACGTAAAAATATAATATTAGAAAGTAAGTTTTAAAAGGAATAATTTTGAAATAAATAAATAAATTGTGCTCTTATTTAAATAGTTTTATATAAACATTTAAATAATCCTATTACCGCTAATTTTAAAACTGTAATATGAAAATCTGTAGTAGCAATTTGTGTATTTTACACATTAAACTAAATATACTTCTTTCTAGTCGCAAAATCAAAATAACAAAAATGAATGAGACTATTAATACAGCAATAAAAAAATTTCCTTTGAAATTTATATTTTAAATAATTTAAAATAATTTATTTAAAAAAGAACAAATTTTATTAGGCATGCAATAAAAATACTAAATAATGATAAACGACAGGATAAATTTCATGCTCATAATAATTCATGCTTATTAATAATAAAATTTAAAAAAAGTTAAAAAAGTTTAAAATTATAGTATACAAAAAATTATGATCCGTGAACAAGCTATCAAATGCACATAACGCAGAATTGATAAAGTTTATTATGTCTCATCAAGTTGTTTTAGATTCATTAAGACTTCAACTTTATTAGAATTTCATCCTTTATTACAATCGTATTAAATTAAAATAGAAAACGAGAAATATTTAAAAAACAACAGACAATAATTTAAATAATTTAAATAACAATGTAATAATTTTAATTGTCCCATTTTATTATTTTGTTTTATTTATTTTTATTAAAACAAAACGCTTTGTTGATAATTTTTAATTGTTCCATTTTATTGTTTTGTGTTATAATTATTTTACTTAACAAAGTGCTTTGTTGATAAATGTTGATCAAGTGTAAAATTAATATAACAAAATTAATATAAAGCTTTTAAATATATAGACATACCTTTGACAAATTTTTTTTTTTCCAAAAGCAATTGCTCAGTATTATGCGCTGTAATTTTTTACACATGGACCTAAAATTTATGACATTTTCTATGCTAATGCTCTTGTTTTCTAGAATAAAAACAATAATTTCGTCTGGCAAGTGTGTTATTTTTACCATTGAAAACGATAATTGAATTAAACAATGATCAAAAAATTGACAACAAACATTAGTTTTGCTTTCGAATCGTGCTAAATTCGTATATATATTATACTTATATATGTAAGGAATCACTTATATGTGTAAGGAATGTATGCACAATATATATTGTAGCTTCTTGCACTGTCGCGATGTGTTTATAACACACTTCGCTTCACGTGATTCTGAAAAATTTATCTTGCTTAGAAATGCTTCAAAACGTTTACTTAATGAGGATAAAAGGTCACAGACTTCTCGGTCCTGAATGGTCAGTGAAGATAACGAAAGGCAGGTATTGACAAATTCTGAACAATCAGAAAATCTTTTCTTTCCTTCAAGCTTTATTGTTCTCGAGATTTATGGCCTAGTGACTGTTTCAATATTATTTTAACGGAATTTCGAACTGTCCACTGCTCATTGCTTTTTTTATAAGGATTTACTTCGAGATTTAAAACAGTCAGTTACTTGATTTTTAAGAAATTCAATGTTATCTGTCCTTATCCTAAAATTTATTTCCCGCGATCTGAATTCTAAAAATAGTTCATGAAAAGTTAGAAATAAAACGAAGTAATACATTATAAAACGAGTTTCAATTATTCAAGAATAATATCATTTAATACATGTAATAATAATTGTGTGTGTATTCAGGAATCATTAATTAATAGAATTATAAAGACTTGTTATTAAAACAAAATTACTGCGTAATGTTATTAAAAATAAAATTCAGTGTATATATTGTCTAAAAGACAAATAGGAAAGCTAAAACTATTATCACTATTATCATTATTATCACTATTGGCTTTTCAAGGAAACTTTACTTATCAGAAAATACTTATACAAATTTTTTTATCAAAATCTATAAATTAGGATATCTATGAATCAGGGTAATCTATGAATCCGAGAGATATCCTTAATAGATATAATGAGAATTTTTCAAAACTTGTCAATCCTTGTATGAGAAAAACAAAAGAAAAAGAAAGACACATTTATTTCAAATCTTCCGATGTCTAAAAATTGAAACAGTCATCAAGACAATATATGATTGGAACAATTATAAATGTCAATTATATATGTCATAAATTTCAACACATAATTTAAAGTTTCATACATATTTTAAAATATATTTTGTTAATTCTTTGACATTGTAATAGAACTTTAGAGAATTAAAATATTTTCTATTTTAGTTTTAGATGTCCTCTTGTAAAAAAGAATAGAGACAGAAAAAATTATTTTACTATTAAAAGGACACAAATATAATATATAAAATATTTTACTTTAACATTTAAAGAATAGATAAAATTGAGTGTCAAATATATTAAAATTTATAAATTGTTATATATTTGTGATGACGGAAAATGAATTTAAAAAAATTCGATTTATTCCACTATTGTGAACACTATAATTTATTATTTTATACAAGAAATATTTTTGCACAATATCTATCTAAAATATTCAAATATATTTCTATTAATGTTATAAATCAGTGATCAATCAATTTATTGTAAATCTAAATGTAAATTAATTTAATATAAATTAAATAAATAAATTTATTATATTAATTAAATTTTTTCAGACAATCCATCAAATAGATATTATTTCGACATATTTTTTTATTTTAAAAGCTGTGGATTTGTTTTACTCTCTTGAACTTATTTTAGCAGCGCATATACATTGCATGAGAGAGATTTTTTGGAGACGTACCTAAACTGTAATTTTGAATTTGTCTATTTCTATCGGAATGCATAGTCTTTTATTTTTTCTTTTACTTTTATTTTTTCTTATTATAGACATACATAATAGTTCGATTCCTGCCGTAAAAGACAATGCCAAAACATGAAGAATAGAAATAGCATTCTAGGCATGTCTCTTTTTATCTTGAATAAGAATAGTAGGGATGAAACTAAATATTCGGCTATGTGGGATTGAATATGTGGCATTGAAACAAATATATGACGCATAATCATATATACATATAAATTCAATATAATTTTTTTTTATTTTTATTTTATCCCTAAGGGTCGGTCTATTATATGTGTATCTATGTTTCTTATGCTAAATAGTTGCTTTCGCTGTTAACCGATATAAAATTTGATAATGAAATTTGATCATCAGATAGAATGGATGATAATAATTTTATCTTTACTGGTCGCATATTTAGTCAATGTTAACATGGGGATGTGATAAAGAGTCAAAAAACAAAAATTTCCATTAAAAACACATTAGAAGCTATTAAAGCCATAAATCTCTGGAAAAGTAGGGAAAGAATGTGAAAGATTTAAAAAAATTTATTTTATTTTTTCTGTGAATTTTCCTATTAAAAGAACATATTTATACAAAAATATTTATAAAATATTTTATTTTTAATCATTTAAAGAACAAAATCAAATGTAAAATATATTAAAATCTGATTATTATATATTTTCGATGTCGGCCAATGACTTCTAATATTTTAACAGAAAAAATTCGATTTATTCCATCGTAAATTCTATGATTTATTATTTTGTTACGAATGATTTGAATAAAAATATTTTAGCATAATATCTTTGAAAAAATTCAGAAAATAACATTTCTCTGTATTAACATTTTAATTAAACTTATTATATTTATATTTATATTATATTTATGGCCTTTATAATACCTAGTTCTATAATAAAAACAATAATTTTTAATTTACCATTATTATTCATGCAACTTTTCTTCAGTTGCTTACTTTCTCATTAGATTTTTCGTTTGCACACAATTTCTCTTTTATCTTTATAAATAAAAGATTTTTCTGTATATATGCGCCCGCTTAAGATATCGAGATTTCTTTAAATATTTTAAAGAAAAGTGCATTTTTTCAAAGCATACATTTTAATGGCTTGCTAATTAATTTTATTATATTGTACATGAATATATTAAAATTAATTAGCAAGCAATATATTATATATAAATGCTTAATTTGAAGGTATGACTATAGAATCTCTAAGCTTTAACAATGTTTACTTATAATTTTGCTTATATATGATTATTTTTGGTATCTGGTAAAGAGAAAAATCTCACTTAAGGAAAGATTTCTTTTACTTAAAATAAAGAAAAATATTGAAAAGGGTTCTTAGTGTTATAAAGCTGTTATAGTTTGTACAATCTTACAAAATACACTTAGCAAATATGAATATCTTATTTTTTGTGCAATTTTATATATATTTAGAGAAAGAAAATTTATTATTAATTTTCAAATATTTTAATTCTCAAAAATGCATTATTTTAAAAAATGCAAATATTTTAATTCTCAAAAATGCATTGTTGTTTTAAAAAATGCATTAATAATATTCATCTATGCTCTGATTTCATAAAACATTAATTTGACGTCATATTGATCAAATTTATACGTTTTCGTTAATTTGACACCAATACGATGTCAGATGGCATTATTTTGACTTTTATATTTCTTTTAGATTTAAAGCATGATAAGATTTGACAATTATTATTCTATATTTATTAAATGGAAATAAATACTAGTGGATGTAGTAGTAGAATAGGAAATAGTCACGTAATTTTCATATTTTTATTACAATTAGTTAATCATTTTTCAAAGAACATAAAAAATGAAAACTTTCACTAATAAAATATTAATTATAATATTTGTTAAAATAATAAAATATTAATTATAATATTTGTTAAAATAATAAAATTGTTAAATTCCAATCCATTTAAATTCAACCATGCAACATGGACAATTTAGTTTTCTTCTTTTCTTCTCCATCTCTTTCTTCAACCACTCTTCTACTTGTTCTTCCTCTGAAATATAAACATTTTTTATGTTGAATATTTCACGAAGCTTTTTGGTTATAGCCGATATTAGATGACATTATTTTGACTTTTGTATTCATTTTAGATTTAAAACGTGGTGATTTTGACAATTACTATTCTATATTTATAAAATGGAAATAAATAATAGTGATGTAGTAGTAAAATAAAAAATAGTCACATAATTTTAATATTTCTATTACAATTAATTGATCATTTTTGGAAAAAAATAAAAATTTATTTTTACTAAAAAAATATTTATTAAAATAATAAAATTGTTAAATTCTGAATATCGTATAATATCATAATAATGTTCAAAATTGAAGATCTTACGTTCTCTTCTTCTTTTCCTCATACTATTCTTATTCGTCATTTTCTCCAAACATCTCCATAGTCCTTCCTCCGAAATAATATAATCATTGATGTTGAATGGTTTGCGAAGCTCTTCGGATGTCTTGCCTCTAATCATATCACCAACGGTTTTGCATGTGATATTTAAGAGAACGATTTTTTCTGTGATATTTACGAGATTTTTGATACGGAGGTAATTAGCTGCCAAAATCAATTCGAAGCAAGTACTTTCCGCAGCCTATAAAACACATATATACGTGTTTAAAATTATAACAAAATTTATAGCAACATTTATCTTGTCATAATATTTTCCTGAATAACATTATACATATTTATTCTAAACTTTTGTTTAATTTCAGCGTAATTTAATAAACAAAAGATAGTTACTTTTACAAATTCGGCATAATATGAATCGATATCATCAGCAAAATACTCTTTGTTCTCGTCATCTTCGGGTGGTGGTGGAGAACCATTTTTATGACATATATACCGCTGTATAATCTTATTGAGGATCGCGGGATTAATATTCAGTAATGGCACAACTCCTACTTCTTCCTCGTATATATGGAGATTTTTCAGCATGGCTCTAATAATAATTGAACATATTATGATTTCGATGTCAACTTCGAATATTTCGCCATAAGGACCTTGTAGCTTTACGTTAGGCATCTGCAAAGTATGCAGGAAGATATAGAAAGTATGTTATTAAACAACATAAATCAAGCCGATTTCTTCCAGATAGCGTATTCTAAAGCTTCATAATTTTTTTCATGAAATAATTAACGATAATTGAAACAGAATTAAACAGAAACTGTCACAAAATCATTTTACAGTGATTCTCTGATGGTAGTCTAAATTTTAGATGTATAAGAAGGAAAAAACAATTATTCCTTATAGAATTTGTTTATTTAAATTTAATTGACTCTATTTCATTTTATGACATGAAAGTGACTCGTAAAAGCAATTATTTTTGAAGCATTTATATTTGCAATATTTTTGATAACATAAAATGAGATGTAAATGTTAGTTTCATGAGTAAACACGAGTGCACGTGGACGGAAAAAAAATTGTCACGGTTTATAAAATGTGAATTGACGTTAAGAAAACAAAGCAACAAGGGAAAAGAGAAAATAGTAACTATACATTATCCGTAAGCAATCAATAAAGGATCTTTCTTATTATATATACAAAGCGATGTATGTATGCACCACACTCGTTCTCTCTCTCTCTCTCACCTCACATCCACACACACACACACACACACACACACACACACACACACACACACACACACACACCCTACACACACGCACCACGCACGCACGCACGCACACACCACATAATTAATCTTACGATTAATAAAAGTCTAATTGTAATTAATTAATTGCATTAAGTATGCATGATAACTGAATGTTTGCAAATTCTAAAGGAAGATATTTTTTGTGTATGTTTCTAAACTTTTCTGATTGATGGAAAGAGAGAGCAAAAGATTATAAAAAAAATTCATAATTCCTCAATTTTTGATCATAACCATAAAATAGATATGTATGTATTAAAAATAAAATATACATTTGTACATAGTAAATTTTCAGAATATTATGGAAAGCATTCAATTACTACAACAGCTTTTACTAGTAGTAACACTACAATTTGATATATCTAAGTCTATTCATGTTATTGTTTAATTCATAATAATCGTTTAATTAATCGTAAATTTAAATTCCATTATATGTATGTGTATATTATTTTCTTTTTAATTCTATATATTATAAAATAACGTAATTTAGATCGACCACACTGGCAATATATATATCTATATATTGGTAATTATATTGGCAATATATATCTATATATTATTTCTCTCTTCTCGCTTTATTCATACTATAAATCCATTGGCGCGTAAACCCTTTTACATGGAAGGATTATTTTCAGTCTGAATTATTAAACTAAGAAAATGTGATAATTACCTTGTTGACAAAATAAAAATCGTCGATTCAATTAATTCCTTGTAGACTCTCGTTCTTTTCTTTAGATTTTCCTCTACGTTGCTGCTTGTCTGAGGTATTTCTTGGCCTTTGGTTCTTAATATCCACTTTTGCTTGATACCTGATTTCGAATAATGCAGAGAATCGACTGTGTATTATATTCAGTTAGGCTGACATTTTATAGAGTATACTGGTACTGGAGGGGGATATACGTTAAAAGTAACCAAATGTTGTTGAATACACAGTGGCTCCTCCAAAGTCTCGAAATTTTAAGGAATATTTGATGGGGACAAAATGAATATTTTTTTGTCAACATAGGATCGAAGTGGCTTCCGGAAGGCGACGCACAAAATACACAACGTATTTGCTAATACAGTAGTTGTTTACTCTACGCAATTAAAGGAATTGCTTGAAGTAATTACCATTGATCTATAAATAAAATTCAGAGCAGCGTACTATTGATAGATCGATAAATTTCCTTTTCCAAATATGAACGTGATATGTATGAACATCAATAAAATTTTCATTACCTAAAACTAAAATACTAATATTTTAAATGTACACTTCCCCCCACGTCTTATTTGCTTGGCAGATTATTTTTACTTCTATTTTTCCAGACTTTTCTGGTTTTATTTTCTTTCTTGTGTTTAATGCAAATTTTTTTTTTAATTTTTGCATTTAATAAATGTTTTAGTTATAGGAATCAAATAATATATATATATATATATATATATATATATATATATATATATATAACAAAATATATAACAAAAACACACGGCCTAATATATCTAAATAACTAATAAAATAATTATATATATTGAAAGATTAATAAGGAAGGAGAAGATCACAAGATCAGAAGAAGAATTGGAAAAATCGGAATGATGAGAATATTTTCAAATATGGAAATATGAAAAAAGATGAACAACAAGTAGAGAAAACACGATAATCAATTATGTATTAGAAAATAAGGAAAAATATGAATGTATTAGGGATTGGAGAAAAAACAGATTTGAATTAATTCAATAATGTGATAAAAGGAAAATACAAAGAAAAAATAAAAAACAACTGAATCTGAAGACGAGAAGATAATATTTTTAATTTGTTTTACTTTTACTATATTTGTTTTACTTCTTACTTTTATATATTAAATAAAATTGTTTAGAATATCAGAAAATTGCATTAAAATAATATTTCTTTTACAAATTGGATTGTCTGAAAAAGATTTACATATGTATACTATACACTTGCTACAGAATAATTACATTAATTTATAATGTTAGTAATAATTTACTTTGTTGAAATTTACCATAGTAATTGTGCAAAAACATTTCTATTAAGATCATCCGCAACAAAAGTATAAAATAGAGAATAAATAAGAAAATATGTTGAAAATATATTGTTAATATTTTTGTTTTTCATTTTTTTGTTTGGAGTTAAAGAAGTCGAAAAAAGAAAAGGAAAGGAATAGATAAATAAATAGATAGAGAAAGAAAGGGAAAAAGAGAGAGAGATAAGAAAAGAAAAAGAAAGAGAAGAAAAAAATGATTCGTAAGAAAGAAAAAAATATAGAAAAGAGAAAGAAAAAGATTGAGAAATGGAGATTAAAAGAGAGACAGAGAAAGACAGAGAACATAAAAGAGAGAAAGAAGAAGGAAAAAGAAAGGGAAATAAATAGAGAAATGTATGTATTTATGTCCATGTAATTACTTTTTATACATAGCATATTGTATAAAATTCAGAGCGGCGTACTATTGATAGATCGATAAATTTCCAAAAATGAACGTGATATGTATGAACATCAGTAAAATTTTCTAAATAATATTTATTTAGTATAAGTAAATCATTAATATGCATATGTTCTTATCTATGCAAAATAGTTCACTTAGTATAATATAAATATAAATATAATAGATATAGATATAATATAAATTTGTGAAATAACTAAATTCGAAAAACAACAAAATCTGTATGTCTATATTTATGGCATATATTGAATGTTTGTTTGAAGAAATAGTAAATTTTAATAAATAATAAATATGATATAAAAACATTAATCTAATTTAAATATTGCAGAATGTTTCTATATTTGTGCTTACTTATAGAGAAGTGAAGCTATAATTTTTATTTTTAATTTTTAGATAATTGGATTAAAAGTAATCACATATCGTGTTACTTATTACGTCACATTTAAAATAATATGTTATCAAAAGAACAATATGTTTTCTAAATATCTAAATATTTGCATATTAAAACTTATTGCTTGTTGAAACAAGCAATATATTCCATAAATGTACTCTATATGTTCTTGTTGTTCTGCAACATTTAGTTATTTCATAAAGCTACATGAACTATCTTGCATGTACAATAAAGCCATATGCTTTTTGTATCAACTTCTTTTATCATGCTCTTTGTACCAACAAGTTTTAAATTTTATATAATAATATATTATACTTTCTAAAAGTGAATCAGTGTATTATCACTGTAATCAGTGCTGTACTTATAGCTGCTTGTAATCAATGAATATTTACTGAATATTTGTGAATATTTTTCAGTGATAATACACTGATTCACGCTAGTGAAAGTATATATACTACTTTTACTAGCGTGAATCAGTGTATTATCACTGAAAAACGGTAAATATTTACTGATTACAAGCAGTTATAAGTACAGCACTGATTACAGTGATAATACACTTTTCACTTTTAGAGAGTAATAATTATTAAAAAATTACTTATCGCAAAAAATTTTAATTTTTGCGCAAGTATTTCAAAATTGCAGCGGTATCATCGCTTGGATAATTTTGTTCTAGGTATTTATTTGGTACATAATGAGTTCCTTGAAATTTATAAAAGAATCGTCCAATTTCTATGTTATCGATTTCTCTTGGCGAACATAACGATATATCATCTGAAATTAAAGAAATGTATTGTTGTAAAGATGAAAAATGATACTCGTGAAACATAAGTGATTTATAAGAATGCTATAAATATTCATACCTTGTCGGACGTAACATATTTTATTATTTTCGCTGAGAATTATGTAGTATGGTCCGATAGTATTTAAAAATTCTTCACACATACATTTATCGACATATTCCGGGCATAGATATGGAAACTGATGTGCTTTTGTCTTTGTCAATTGCTCTTTGAATATTGCATTATACTTATGATCCCAACCGATTATTACACCGTAATGATATTTAGGGGATAAATTATTAAATGCACGTCGTATATA
Source organism: Camponotus fellah (assembly GCA_030586385.1). NCBI lineage: Eukaryota > Metazoa > Arthropoda > Insecta > Hymenoptera > Formicidae > Camponotus > Camponotus fellah. The sequence goes on along the minus strand of JAPIVC010000107.1, from coordinate 3,192,842 downwards.
ATGCTTTACTATAATTCCCACAGCATATTTTATTATTTTTCTCCTTTTGTCTTCTTCTTTTATTGCACACACAGATCCATCCTATAAAAATGTAATAGCAACATTTGTGAATAATATTTTATTAAATTTCTAAAATAATGCTTTAGGTTATATATATACATATATATATATATATATATATATATATATATATACAGGGTGAGCCATTTTAATTAACGCACGCAATTATTTCGGAAACAAAGTATTTTAGAGAAAAATGTTTCAGACAAAAGTTTTATAATTTCGAGGGGGCCATAAGATGGTACCATTGGTTTGACCTTGAAGAGTCATTTGAAGGTCACGTGAAGGCCACCTCAATTTTTTTAAATAGCACTCCCTACTTTTTATTACATATTCTTATAGCTGACTTCGAGAGCTTTCCGAAACACTATAATTAAATGTTTTTTCATTAAGTACTTTTCGAGTTATAAAGCTTGAAATAATATCTTAATTTTACCATACATAAACTATAAAATATCTAGTAAAATATTCATTTTTCGGTTATCTTATCTTAATATATTTATGTATAAAATAATGGGAGGAATCAATTGGTGTAAAGAAAAAACATAGTTGTTTCGAAGAAGAAATATGTAATTTGCAATTAACAATTACATATTTCTTCTTCGAAACAACTATGTTTTTTTCTTTACACCAATTGATTCTGAAAATTAAGATATTATTTCAAGCCTTATAACTCGAAAAGTACTTAATGAAAAAACATTTAATTATAGTGTTTCGGAAAGCTCTCGAGGTAAGCTATAAGAATATATAATAAAAAATAGGGATTGCAATTTAAAAAAATTGAAGTGACCTTCACGTAACCTTCAAATGACTCTTCAAGGTCAAACCAATGATACCATCTTATGGCCCCCTTGAAACCATAAAACTTTTGTCTGAAACATTTTTCTCTAAAATGCTGTGTTTCTGAAATAATTGCGTGCGTTAATTAAAATGGCTCACCCTGTATATATATATATATATATATATATATATATATATATACATATATATATAATTATAAATAATATGATTTTTTATATATTGTTATATAAACAAAATATAATTAAAATACAATGTATAATAATCTACCTCTATTACGTTTGTAATTCTTTCGTAGAAAGTTTGATTTACAGTCTGCTGTAAGATCACTCGATGTGTATCATTCGTCTGTCGAGTATTATTTCTTAACTCCTTTGAATGTAAAAAAGTGTATAAGAATTGGAATTTCCACTTATAATTTATAACATTCAATATTGTCAGTATAGTATTAAAATTGTATAACATATCTTCCAATATCTAAAAAAATAAATAACAATAAACTATAACATTTTTATTGCAGACAAGAAGATAAAAATAATGTTTATTATTTTATTCATTGATAATAAAATATAGTGACTCATTGACTTAATATATTTGTAAGACATGCAATTGATCTTTATATTTCTTATCTACTGCTAAAATTAACATAAAAATTACATGTAAAAGTCTGTCATTGTGTAAAAGACAAGGTGAAATATCATTGTAATATGTTCCTCTGATGATATTTAATGCGTAACTTTCATCGAATTCCCCTGTTATATAAAAATATTCGGCACTATCCTGAACTTCTGTATTACTAAAAAATAAGAAAAAGATATATACAGGTATGTCCCATTTTAATCTATCACCCCTTTTAACTTTGTAGGGAGTAGTCGTGGAGAAAAATATTTCAGACAAAAGTTGTATGGTTTGAAGGGGAACATAAGATGGTATTATTGGTTTGACCTTGAAGAGTCATTTGAAGATCACGTGAAGATCACCTCAATTTTTTTAAATGGCACCCCCTATTTTTTGTTACATATTCTTGTAGCTGACCTCGAGAGCTTTCCAAAACACTATAATTAAATGTTTTTTCATTAAGTACTTTTCGAGTTATAAAGCTTGAAATAATATCTTAATTTTACATAAACCATAAAATATCTAGTAAAATATTCATTTTCAATTATCTTACCTTAATATTTTTATGTACAAAATAATAGGAGGAATCAATTGGTGTAAAGAAAAACATAGTTGTTTCGAATAAGAAATATGTAATTTGCAATTAACAATTACATATTTTTTCTTCGAAACAACATGTTTTTTTTACACCAATTGATTTCTCTCATTATTTTGTACATAAAAGTATTAAGATAATCGAAAAATGAATATTTTACTAGATATTTTATGGTTTATGTAAAATTAAGATATTATTTCAAGCCTTATAACTCGAAAAGTACTTAATGAAAAAATTTAATTATAATTTAATTATAGTGTTTTGGAAAACTCTCGAGATAAGCTACAGGAATATGTAATGAAAAATAGGAGGTTCCATTTAAAAAAATTAAGGTGGCCTTTACGTGACCTTCAAATGACTCTTCAAGGTCAAACCAATAGTATCATCTTATATCCTCCTTCAAACCATACAACTTTTGTCTGAAACATTTTTCTCTACGACTTTTGTCTGAAACATTTTTCTCTACTACTCCCTACAAAGTTAAAAGGGGTGATAGATTAAAATGGGACACCCTGTACATATAAAATCAAAAAGATTGAAATAACTTAAATATACTATATTTAGTTAAAATTAAGCTTACTATTTCTGTTTCCATACGATTTGAAGATGTCTGTATTCCGTTAGCACCAGAATGCAACATATGCCGAGTCTTCTGGCGACGCAATAATACGTAATAGTTAATAAATAATTTACAAAGTAGTCTGCAATCTGTTTTAAATTATATTTTAAAAAATTGTACATTAAACATTAATAAAATATTAAAATTAGAGTACTCCTTGCGCAGAGCATGACAAATTATTATAATTTAGCATAATGTAAAATTTCTTACTTTTTTATATTTAGCATCGAGATCTGGTATTATCAGTGAGAGAAATTGAAATAATTTATTTATCCCGGTGTGAGATAAAACATATTCTTCAAGTACACGTATAATTTGTGTTGATTTCGTTGACTCCCAGTAATTATCAAATATATTATTTGCTTTCCAAAAATGAAAGTTTTCCGGTGATATCGTTAATATTGGATGGGAAGGATATTTAATTTTAATGTGGGCTAGTACGTCTTGTGCAATATCATCTAGCCATTTTTTTATAACCGAATAAGATAAATAAGGTAAAAAATATTGTGCCAAAATAGTGATTTGCCGTTCTGGAAGCTGCTTTTCGATCGACTTAGTTAAAAATTTAGTTTGTTTATATATAAAGCGATATTGTATTAAACAATTCAAAATTAGATCGAAATTATATTTAAACGTCAAATGAGAATCAAGTGGCCTAGAAAAAATTTAAGTGTTAACTATACAATAATTACAATACATTGGTCTAAAATATTAATAACAATTTTTATTGAATTTTACCTTGGTAATTGTGTAGAATTAATTGTATTAAGATTATCTAAAACAAAATGATAAATGATGGAATTTTTGACCGTGGAAAATATAAAAAATTCCAATTCTTCTTTGTCAATTTTCGTTAAATTATTGTCGGACATCAATGATACATAATAATGTAGCTTTTCGATACTCTTTGTCCCCGTATTTATTTGTTTTTCAAAATTTAAATGCTCAATTTTATCCAGCTTCTGTAAGTAATAGTTCCTCGTAACCGTGGAATATCTAAAATTAAAATACAAAATTCTCAAAAATTATGTTTATTATTATTAACACTGCAATATCAACAATAAATTGCGAATAATATATTTTCCTTAAAATAAAATTTTAATTAATATTTAGAGCAAATTAAATGATTTGTAAATATTAATAATATTAATAATATTATTCTAAATATTAATATTATATCTTTTTCAATATTATATCTTTTTCAATATTTAATAGAAAAATATATATTGATTTCTTTAATCAAATTATTATTATCGCTATACTAATGGATGGCAATTTATAAATATCCACACAATGTGATATTGTGATGCATCTGCTGTAATAATCTTACATGTATTATTTAAGTTTATTGTACTTATATCTTATTAAATAAAAATTCGAGTGTAAAAATGAAACGTGTATTATTTTGAATCTCTATTCCATTAAAATGAAAATAAAAACTAAAAAGCTATTATAGAATAAAAAGTTATTTAATATTTACAATCTTCAAATAGATAGATGATTGTTTATGATATTTATATAATAAGATTATAAAAATTATTAAGTATAAACAGAAAATATTAAGACAATCACAGGCTTATTTAGTTGTAAAGAATATTATTTAAGAAACGTAAAAATATAATAGTACGTAAATAAATTTTGAATGAAATAATAAATCTTGAAATAATAAATCTTGAAATAAATATAAGTGTTGAAATAAATGTGTAATGTCGTGACTTTTCGCGGTCTAACGCTTTTCTTATGTCGCGGATAGCCGTCGATTTTTAAGAAGAAAATACTTACTCGGTGCTTAAGAAACAAAAACAATATATTTTCGATAAAGTGTGTTGGTGTACAATTTTATGCGTGTGTATGCGTATGGGCGCGGAGTGCAGTGTGTGCGAGTGCGTATGGATACAGTGGGTGCTTCCCATTTAGCGACCAAGTTGACACAAGCATCATTCTATCTTTTTTCTTCTTGAATAACAATAAATAAAGATAGAATGACACTTGTGTCGACTTGTGTCGCTAAATGGAAAGCACCCAGTAAAGAGTGTGTATGCAATGTACAATGTGCGTGTATAAAGGTACGGTTGTACGTATATTGCGCGATCGAGATCTTGATTACGCCGAAATACAAGTTTTATCGTATATTCGTTTAAATCGCCAGTTTAGATGTCCGAGGGAACTTCCCTGTAATCGCGGGAGCGTGATAGTGAAATTAATCGGACGGTGATTTTACCGAAAGCGATGCGTGGCTTCGCGGGTTTTGCGGCTCTGCGTTGCGTTTTTGCTAGGTTTCTTATAATCGGGTCTTTACGTGGAATTAAAGTAACAGCTGTTCGGCTTTTAAATTGAATCTTATATATGGGAAATGATTTCCCAGACGGATAGAGATGTTCGAAAGGCGTCGCGACGCTAGCGAGCGTCGAAGGTGGCTCTCGATCCACCCCTTGATAGGCGCGAGGTCTGAGAGGAGATCTAGGATTGAAGACGATCCGTTGAGTGCCGATAACGATCGACGGAGACGGCGTTCTCACTACCCCCTGTTCCTATAGTAATCGCTTGGTAATTCTCGATAGCTCGGCTTGCTTTCGGATTAGCTTCGCTCTGGAGAGGATCGGAAGAATCTGATCTAGTGGGCGATGTTGGCTCAATGCATCGATGTTCGATGTTTTTTTTTTAGAAAATTGATTATTTTTGTCGATTTTTTTTATTTTGATTAATTGGTTACTCGATGTTTTTTAATTCGATTAATCGGTTGTTCGATATTATGATTTGCATAATCGATCACATACAATTATCAAACAATTTATAAAACAATAATCACACATAACAACAATTATTAAAACAATAATCTTTCTAATTGGATATAGGATGTCGGCGGAAATCAGACGCAAAATCCTTTATACAAATAAATATGTATAACATATATAAGTAATTGACATGATTTAAATACTCAATTCAATTTTTTTGCAAAATAAGTAAATAAGTAAATGACAAGTTAATAAAAATACATTATCTTAAAATCGAAAAAATAGAGTTTAAGTAATTAAAACTTGAAGGAAAATTTTTTGCCATAGAGCATATTAAATAGACACATATAAGTGTTGTCACAATTGTTTATCTGGCAATTAGCAAAATCGCTGTTATTCAATTTGATTTGTTTTAAGATTTCTATATTTTTAAATCAAATAATAATTTACTTGATAATCGATTATTTTTCCGATATTTTTGAAAAACTACTTGATAATCGATTACTTTTTTAATTTGTTGAAAAATAATCGATTGTACACTGAGAAAAATGAGAGAAATGTCCGATGAAAAGGTAACGAACGGATATTATACCGATCATTTTAATCGGATATCTAATCGGAAAATTCCGAACTTTTTGAACTTTCTGATCGGATATCCGATCGATCGATATTTTTTGATTGGATATCTGATCGGTTTCTTTTTTTCCGATTAAAGTGATCGATATATCCGTTCGTTTCTTTTTCATCGATTTTTTTTCTCAGTGTATATAATCGATTATCTAGATAATCGATTATATAATAATCGATTATTTTTTTCGATATCGCCCATCACTAATCTGATCTAAAGTGTCACCAGGAGCCTGTTTTATACCGCTAATTATGATCACGCCAGCGTATTCGGCATTTATCCCCACCGGGCGGCGGAAAAAATAATTCGGTACTATTCGGTACTATTCGGATTCCGCCCGAAAGGGTTTCGAGGTGTCGCGCGTGAGGTTTTCAGCCGATGGCTCCCGGCAACCGTATTCGGGATGCCTCATGCGGTTCTCAACCGGCGGCTCTCAGCCTTTTGTATCGGACTTCTATCTGAATTTTGCTAACGTCTTAAAAATGTGGCACAACCCTCTGCCGTTGCCCGACCGGTGGTCGTTGGACGGCAGCTTCCGGCTGGTGTTTGCCGAGAATGATGCAGTCTGAGAGTGCATCGTTACAAATGTTAATGTTGTGTTCTTGTTTGAATAATATTATATAAATATTTAAACACATAATTATACTATTATTAATTTTAGAGTTGCAATGAAAATCTGCAGTAGCAATCTAATTTAATGTATTTATACATTTTATACACTATAATAAAATAAATATTTCGTGTTAGTCAAAATCGAAATAATCAAAATCATGATTAAGACTATTAATTCACAACAATAAAAATTTTCTTTAAAATTTATATTTTGACTAAATTAAAATAATTTATGTAAAAAAGGACAAATTCTTTAGCATGCAAAAAGACAATGATAAAAAACAGGATAAATTTTGTGCTCCTAGTATTGTGCTAATAGTAGATTCTATTTTAAAAAATTTTGAAATTATAGTGTATGATGATAACGAATCATGAACCGCGAATAAAAACTATCAAATAGTACGTAGAATAACATAGAATTAATCGATAAAGCTTATTAATGTGAAACTTTTAGACGCATCAAGATTTTGGCTTTAATTTGTTTACTACAATCGTATTAAATTGTCATCAGAACGAAAAATATTTAGTAAAAGCAATAGACAATAATTTAAATTACTAAAATAACCTTATAATAATTTTAATTGTCCCTTCTCATTATTTTCACGAAGTACTTTGTTGAGCGATAAATATTGATCAAGTCTAAAATTAATATAAAGTTTATAAATATATAAAAGTACCTCTGACAAATTTTTTTCTTCCAGAAGCAGTTACTCAGTGTTATGCACTGTAATCTTTTACACGTGGACTTAAAATTTATGACATCTTCTATGGTGATGCTCTTGTTCTCTAGAATAGAAACAATAATTTCGTCCGGCAATTGTATTATTTCTGCCATTGAAAACGATAATTGAATTAAACGATGATCAAAAATACTGCTAACAAACACTATTTTTACATTCGAATTACTTAATTCGTATATATATATATACTTGTATGTGCAAAGAATCACACAACATATATATGTTCCGTCTTCCACTACTGACCCGATGCGACTGAAACGTACCTGTTTCACATTCAAAATTTTTCTTGCTTAGAAATGCTCCGAAAGCTCCAATGAATTTCATTTACCAATCAGCATACAGATTTCACTGGTCAATGAAGGCAGATGTAACAAACAAACAATTCTTAGACCACTTCTTTCTTTTTCCAATCCTTATTGTGAAAATTTATGACTTAACTTAATGACTTTGTTTAATGTCATTTTAATGGTCTTTTTAGATGTCAAATGCCTATTATTTACAAAAGTGTCTGTTTAAAGATTTAAGACAGTCGGAACTGAATTTTTAAGAAATTCAATGTTTTCTGTAAAATTTATGATTTTTATTTGTCACTGATCTAAATATTTAAATGCATACAAAAAAAAGTAGAAATAAACGAAGTGAAATTGACACATTGCAAAACGAGTTTTAATCATTCAAAAATAATAGCTTTAATATATATAAGAATAGTATGTGTGTTCAGGAATCAATAATTAATAGAATTATAAAGACTGTTGTTATTAGAACAAAATTACTACGTAATGTTATTAAGAATGTAATCCAGTGCGTAGTCTAAAAGGCAACAATACAATAAATATTAACGTTTATTAACTAATACTATCATCTTTTATACCTTTATCAAAATTTCTTTCTTGTTTCTTTTAATACTTTTATATTTTATTATAATAACTTATTTATGGAAATTTAAGATGGAGCAAAAAATAATTCAAAACATTCATATTTGATGTATATTTTAATGACTTCGATGTATCAACACAATCGGGCACTCGCGGGCCACGTAAAATAACAAAACATTCCTAAAAATAATAAGGAATTTTAATGAGAAACACAGAAGACAAACAACAGATAATAGCAGGAATAAACGACACATGTACGTAAACGCATCCGGCTTAACAGCTATTCTTCAACTCCACTGTTCTTCTCTTATCAATAACCCTTGTCAACCAGATATTCATCGTTTGCAATGCCGACTTGATCACGAATATAAGAGATGTAATAATATCAATAAAAAAATAAAAGAGAAGATATTATCTCTTCTTCTCTCTGCGATTCAATCATTAATATATAAATATATTAAAGCTTTGGTTGTTGCCAATTTTATCATGTTAAAAGTTATTGATATCGAAATTTTTTTATTAACTTAATAGAAGTTTCCTAGAAGATTTTATTATTATCTAAATATATAACTCAAACAAAAATCGTATATGTATACATAATCGAGATATGATATTCTAAAGATAAGTATACAGATAAAAATGTATGCATATGCAGAGGAAACATGGTAATGAATGCTTCAAATGAAAGGGCGAAAGAAAAAGTGGAAATATTAGAGATTGGAGAAAACATTTATTATTTGAAACATAAATTGAACAGTATGTTATATAAAATAAAATGAAAATACAAAGAGAAGAAAATAATAAAATATTTTTAATTTTTAAAAATTTTTTTTAAATTTTTTTTTTTTTTTATTTTTTTATTTTTTTTTTTTAAAAAATTTTTTTATTATTTTTTTTTTTTTTATAAAATTTTTTTTATATTTTTTTTTTTTTTTTTTTTTTTTTTTTTTTTTTAAAAATATATTTTTAAAATTTTTTTTATTTTTTTTTTTTTTAAATTTTATTTTTTTTTTTTTTTTTTTTTTTTTTTAATAAATTTTTTTTTTTTTTTTTTTTTTTTTTTAATAAAAATAAAAAATTAATTAAGGTTTGGGTGGGGAAAAGTTAAAAAATAATTTTTTTTTTTTTAAAAAATTTTTTTTTTTTTTTTAACACCACAAAAAATTTTTTAAAAAAAAAAAACCCCTTTTTTTTAAAAATTTTTGGGGTTTTTTTTTTTTTTTCACCCGGGGGAAACAAAAAAATAAATAAAATAATTTTTTTTTTTTTTTGGGTTATTTTTTTTTTTTTTTTTTAATTTTTTTTTTTTTTCCCCGAAAAACCCCCGAAGTGGCCCCAAAAAAAAAATTTACTCAACAAAAAAAACTTAAAAAAAACTTTTTTTCAAAATCTTTGAATCAGGTAAGGTATCTTTGTTAGATATAATGGAAATTTTTCAAAGCCTGTCGACTATATGAGAGAAAAAAGAAGAAAAAGAAAGAGGTATAATACTTACAGTTTATTTATTTCAAATCTATTTATTATTATTATTTATAGCGTATATATGAGTATACATTGCATGAGAGAAATTTATTGGGCATGTACTCAAACTGTAATTTCTAAACTGTCTATTTCTATCGGAATGCAGTCTTCTTTTAATTTTATTTTTTCTTACTATAGACGTATATAATAATCCGACTCCTGTAGTAAGAGACAATGTGAAAACATGTTGAATAGAAATAGCATTCTAGGCATGTCTCTTTTATCAGAGTAGTAGGGATAAAATCAAATGAACGGTTATGTGGGACTGAATATGTGACATTCAAGCAAGCATACGACGCATAATCATATATAAATTCAATATAAATTCTTTTCATTTTGATTTTATCTAAGGATCGGTCTATTATATGTGTATTAATGTTTCTTATAACCAGCTAAATATTTGCTTTCGCTGTTAATCGATAAAATTTGATAATAAAATTTTATCATCGGATAGGGTGGATGATAATAATTTTATCTTTATTGATAGCATATTTAGTCAATGTTTATGGGCAGTTGACAAAGGGTCAAAAGAACAAAAATTTCCAAAGCTATTAAGCCATAAACCTCTGGCAAAGTGAGGAAAGAAAGAACAAGAAAATTTATTTTATTTTTTATTGAAATTTCAATTTTGGTATTTTATTTAAATTTCTATTTTGTTTCATTATTTTATTTTATTTAAATTTTTATTTAAATTTTATTTAAATTTTACTATTAAAAAAAACAGAAATATTTATAAAATATTTTACTTTCAACCATTTACAGAACAAATAAAATCGAATGCAAATTATATCAAAATCTACAATTTATTATATATTTCCGATGTCGAGCAATGACTTTTAGTATTTTAACAAAAAGAATTCGAAAAAGAATTTTATTCCACTATTATAAATTCTATGATTTATTATTTTGTTACGGTTGATTTAAATAGAAATATTTTAGCATATCTTTGAAAAAATTCAGAAAATGATATTTCCCTCTATAACATTATAAATTAATAAATTTATTATATTTATGGCTTTTATAATACCTAAGTTCGACAATGGAAACAATAATTTTTAATTTACAATCATTATTCATATACAATATTTCTTCACTTGCTTACTTTCTCTTTAGATTTATCGTTTACACACAATTTCTCTTTCATCTTTATATAAAAGATTTTTCTGTATGTATGCTCGCGCGCGAAATATTCAGATTTCTTTGAACAATTTATAGAAAAATGCATTTCTTCAAAAGCATAAATTTTAATAGCTTGCTAATTAATTTTATTATATTGTATATGAATATATTAAAATTAATTACCAAGCAATATTATATATGAATGTTTAATTTTAAGCTGAGAGTATGACTATAGAATCTCTAAGCTTTAACTATATTTACTTATAATTTTTCTTGGATATAATGTGATTATTTTTGATATTTGGTCAAAAATCTCACTTAAGGAAAGGTTTCTTTTACTTAAAATCAAATAAAGAAAAGTATTGAAAAATTCTTGGTATAAAGCTGTTATAATTTGTAGAATCTTACAAAGCACGCATAGCAAACATGAATCTTGTTTTTCGTGCAATTTTATATACATCTAGAGAAAGTATTAATTTTCAAACATTTTAATTCTCAAAAATACATTATCTTTTAATAATATCCATCTGTGCCCTGACCTTATAACATTAATTTGACCAAATTTATATATTTTCATTTGACATCAATACGATGTCAGATGACATTATTTTGACTTTTATATTCATTTTAGATTTAAAACATGGTAAGATTTGACAATTATTATTCTATTATATTTTTTAAATGGAAATAAATAATAGTGGATGTAGTAATAGAATAGGAAATGGTCACGTAATTTTAATATTTTTATTACAATTAGTTGGTCATTTTTCAAAGAACATAAAAGAATAAAAATTTATTCTCACTAATAAAATATTTGTTAAAATATAATAATAAAATTATTAAATACTAAAACCGTCGTGCAATAATGTTCTACATGAAGATTTTACTTTCTTATTTTCTTCACACTCTTCTTCACCTCCTTCTTGCACTCTTCTTCTTGTTCTTCCTCTGAAATATTACTGTCAGGAGTGATATTGAATATTTCACATAATTCTTTGGTTGTCTTGCCTTCAATCATATTGGCGACGGTTTTGCATGTGATATTTAAGAGATCTTTGATATTAAGGTAATTAGCTGCCAGAATCAATTCGAAGAGAGTGCTTTGCTCAACCTATAAAACACACATATTCGTGTTCAAAATTATAATAAAATTTATTCCAATATTTTCCTGAATAACATAATACATATTTATTCTAAACTTTGTTTAGTTTCAGCGTAATCTACAAAGGATAGTTACTTTTAGAAAATCGGCATCCCATGAACTGATATCATCATTAGAATTCTCTTCAGCCTCGTCTTCGAGTGATGATGGTGGGAGGTCATCTTTATGATACGTAGCCCACTGTATAATTTTACTGAGGATCGCGGAATTAACATTCGGCAATGGCACGACTTCCTCTTCATCCTCGTCTATACCGAGATCTTCCAACATAGTCTTGATAGTAATTGAACATTTTATGATTTCGATGTCAACCGTGAATATTTCGCCATCGGAACTTTGTAGCTTTATATTAGGCATCTGTAAGGTATACAGGAAGATATAGAAATTATGTTATTACACACGAAACAATATAAATCAAGATTTGATTTTTTCCAGATAGCGCTATGTAAAGCTTCATAATTTTTTTCCTGAAATAATTAAACAGAAACTGTCACAAAAACATTTTACGATGATTTTCTGATGGCAGTCTAAATTTTAGATGTATAAGGAGAAAGCAATTATTCTTTATAGAATCTGTTTATTTAATTTAAATTTGACTCTATTTTATTTTATGATATGAAAGTGACACGTAAAGGCAATTTTACTTAATAATCTCTATAATTTATTCAATAAATCATGGAAAATAATAATTTTTAGAATAATATTTTTGTAATTATTTTTGAAACATTTATATTTGCAGTATTTTTCATAGCATAAAACGAGATATAAATGTTAGTTTCATGAGTGAACATGAGTGAAAGTGGACAAAAGAAAAATTGTCACGGTTATAAAATATGAACCGTTAGAAAAACAAAGTAACAAAGCAAGGGAAAAAGAGAAAATAGAAACTATATATTATCCAGCAACCAATAAAAGACCTTTCTTATTATACATACAAAGTGTATTTATTATACATACAAGATGTATGTATGCACCACACTCGTCTCTCTCTCTCTCTCTCTCTCTCTCACACACACACACACACACACACACACACACACACACACACACACACACACACACACACACATATACGCACACGCACGCACGCACGCACGCACGCACGCACGCACGCACGCACACACACACAAAACATAACTAATGTAATCTTACGACTAATAAAAGTCTAATTGTAATTAATTAATTGCATTAAGTGTGCATGATAACTGAATGTTTGCAAATTCTAAAGAAAAATATTTTTTGTGTATGTTTCTTTTCCGAATGATAAAAAGAAAGAGTAAAAGATTTATAAAAAAAATTTAAATTCAGAATTCTTTAATTTCTGATTATAAACATAAAATATATATGTGTATATTAAAAATAAAATATACATTTGTACATAGTAAATTTTATATTATGGAAAGAATTCAATTACTGCAACAACTTTTACTAGTCATGACTGCAATTTATAATGTAATATCTAAGAGTCTGTTCTTGTTATTGTTTAATTCAATCGTATTTATATTATATGTATGTGTATATTATTTTATTTAATTTTTTTAAATTCTATATATTATCTCTCTTTTCTCGTTTTATTCATACTATAAAACGGTTAAAAACCTTTTACATGGAAGAATTATTTTCTGAAGTCTGAATTACTAAATTAAGAAAATGTGATAATTACCTTTTTAACAAAATAAAAATCGATTTAAAAGTCGATTTAATTAACTCCTTGTAGATTCTCGTTTTATCCTTCAGATTTTTTTCCACGTTGCTGTTTATGTGAGGTATTTCTTGGCCTTTGCTTTTTAATCTCCACTTCTGCTTGACATCTGATTTAGAATAATGCAAAGAGTCGACTGTACACCGTATTCAGTGATGCCAGCATGTTATAGGGCATGAAAGGTATGCTGGTACTGGAGGGGATATACGTTTAAACTAGCCGAATTGTTGAATACAGAGGGAGTTTCCATGGTCCGTTCCAAAATTTTAGGGACAATAGACGGGGACAAAATGGATATTTTTTTGTTAAGGAACATAAGGTCGGCGTGGCTTCAGGAAAGCGACGCGCAAAATACATAACGCATTTGCTGATACAGCAGTTGTTTACTCTACACAATTAAAGGAATTGCTCGAAGTGATTACCATTGATCTATAAATAAAATTCAGAGCGGCGTACTATATATTGACAGATCGATAGATTTCCTTTTCCAAATATGAACGTGATATGTATGAACATCAGTAAAGTTTTCGTTAAACTAAAACTAAAATAATACTAATATTTTAAATCTACACCTCATCCCCACGTCTTATTTGCTTGGCAGATTATTTTTACTTCTATTTTTCCAGACTTTTCTGGTTTTACTTTCTTTCTTGTGTTTAATGCAAATTTTTTTTTTAATTTTTGCATTTAATAAATGTTTTAGTTATAGGAACTAATAATATATATATATATATATATATATATATATAACAAAATATATAACAAAAATACACGGCCTAATATATCTAAATAACTAATAAAATAATTATACATATTGAAAGATTAATAAGGAGGGAGAAAATCACAAGATCAGAAGAAGAATTGGAAAAATCGGAATGGTGGGAATATTTTCAAATATGGAAATATGAAAAAAGATGAAGTACAGCAAGTAGAGAAAACATGATAATCAATTATGTATTAGAAAATACACAATTAAAGGAATTGCTCGAAGTGATTACCATTGATCTATAAATAAAATTCAGAGCGGCGTACTATATTGACAGATCGATAGATTTTCTCTTCCAAATATGAACGTGATATGTATGAATATCAGTAAAGTTTTCATTAAACTAAAACTAAAATAATACTAATATTTTAAATGTACACCTCCCCCTTCTCCATGTCTTATTTGCTTGGCAGATTATTTTTACTTCTATTTTTCCAGATTTTTCTGCTTTTACTTTGTTTCTTGTTTTTATTTAAAAAATTCTTTTTTAATTTTTGCATTTAATAAACGTTTTAGTTATAGGAACTAATAATATATATATAACAAATATATAATAAAAACACATGGCTAATATATCTAAATAACTAATAATATAATTATACATATTGAAAGATTAATAAGAAGGGAAAGAGGAGACCAAGATCAGAGGAATTAAAAAAATCGAAATGAGAAGAATATTTTCAAGTATGAAAATATGAAAAAAGACGAAGACGAAAGTACACGTATACATTAAATAAAGAAAATACAATAATCAATAATGTATTAGAAAATAAGAAAAAAATGTGAATGTATTAGAGATTGGAAAAAATAGATTTAAATCAATTCAATAATATGATAAAAAGAAAATACAAAAAGAAGATAAAAAAAATAATCGAATCTGAGGAAGATATTTTAAATTTGTTTTACTTCTTATTTTTATATATTAAACGAAATTGTTTAGAATATCGGAAAATTAAATCAAAATAATATCAACAATATACTAAAAAAATAGATAACTGTGAACTACAAAATTTCTATTACAGACAAGAAGGTAAAAATAATGTTTATTATTTTATTAATTGATTATAAAATATATTGACTCATTGACTTAATGTATTTATAAGACATGCAATTGATCTTTATATTTCTTAACTACTGCTAAAATTAGCATAAAAATTACATGTAAAAGTTTCCGATTTATTAAGAGACGAGGTGAAGTATCTTTGCAATATGTTTCTCTAACGATATTTAATGGATAAATTTCATTAGAAAATATTCTGCAGAATCCTCACTTCTGTATTACTAAAAATAAGAAAAAGATATAAAATCCAAAAAGATCGAAATAGCTAAAATAAATTATGTTTAATTAAAATTAAGCTTACTATTTCGAGTTCCATATAATTTTAAAATCTCCTGGAGGGTTATCTTTTCTCTTTATTAAGATAGCATCAGAATGCAGCATATACCGAGTCTTCTGGCTACGCATTAATATGTAATAGTTAGTAGATAAGTTCGAAAGAATTCTGATTACTGTTATAAATTATATTTAAAAAATTGTTTATTAAACATTAATAAAATATAAAAATTATAGTAATTCTTGCGCAAAGCATAACAAATTATTTATAATTTAACATAATGTAAAATGTAAAATTTCTTACTCTCTTATTTTCATATTCACTAAGATCCGATATTATCAATGATTGAAGTAATTTATATCTCTAATTCAGAGAAAACATATTTTTCCAATATACGCATAATCTGCATTGATTTTATTTCATCCCAATAATTATCCTATATATTATGGCTTTTCCAATAAAGAAATCGCTTCGATGATGTTGAAAATATTGAATGCGATGGATATTGAATTTTAAGGCGAAGTAGTACGTCTTGCGCAATATCATCTAATCACGTTTTAATGAATAAGATAAATATGATAAAAAATATTGTGCCAAAATAGTAACTTGCCGTTCTAGAAGCTACTTTTCGATCGACTTAGTCATATATTTGGTTTGTTTGTATATAAAGCGATATTTCGTTAAATAATTAAAAATTAGCTCAAAATTATATTTAATTGTCAAAATCGATGGGATTGAATGGCCTGAAAAAAATTTAAATGTTATCTATACAATAATTAGTCTAAAATTATTGATAACAATTTAGTTTATTAAATACTATCGTGGTGATTGTAGAATAGAATTAATTCTATTAAGCTTATCTAAAACAAAATGATAAGTGACGGAATTTTTAACCGTGGAAAGTAGAAAATATTCCAATCTTTTTTCTTAATTTTTGTTAAATTATTGTTGGACATTAACGATACATTATAATATAGCTTTTCGATACACTTTGTCCCCATATTTATTTGTTTTTCAAAATTTAAATACTCAATTTTATCCAGCTTCTGTAAGTAATAGTTCCTCATTACTATAGAATATTTAAAATTAAAATACAAAATTCTCAAGAATTATGTTTATTATTAATAACGCTGCAATATCAACAATAAATTGCGAGTAATATATTTTCCTTAAAATAAAATTTTAATTAATATTTAGAGCAAATTAAATGATTTGTAAATATTAATAATATTAATATTATATCTAAATATTAATATTATATTTTTTTTCATATGTATTAGTATTCATAAGAAAATTACCCAGGTAACAAGATGATGTCTAAAGACGTCTTAATAACGTCTTAATGACGTCATAGACGTCTCTCTTTAAGACGTATTTAAGACGTCTTTAGACGTCATCTTGTTATCTGGGTATATATTAATTTCTTTAATCAAATTACTATTATCGCTATATTAATGTACGATAATTTATAAATATCCACACAATGTGATATCATGATATATCTGCTGTAATAATCTCGCATTTATTTTAAGTCTATTATTTTATATCTCATTTAAATAAAAATTTAAGTGTAAAAGTGAAACGTATATTATTTTGAGTTTCTTTTCCATTAAAAATGAAAATAAAAACTAAAAAGATATAGAATAAAAAGTTATTTAATCTTTACAATCTTTAAATAGATAAATGATTGTATATGATATTTATATATAAAATTATAGAAATTATTAAATATAAACTGAAAATTTTAAGAAAATAACAGGTTTATTTAATAAAGAATATAATTATTTACGAAACGTAAAAATATAATAGTATGTAAATAAATTTTGGAAAGAAATAATAAATCTTAATAAATGTAAATGTTGAAATAAATGTAAGAATTATGTTCTTCGAATATTATACAAACATTTAAACATATAATTCTACTATTGCTAATTTTAGAGTTGTAATGAAAAACTACAGTAGTCTAATTTGATATATTTTACACTATAAAATAATTATTTCGTTTCAGTCACAAAATCGAAATAATAAAAATGAATAAGACTATTAATACACAATAATAATAAAAAATTTCCTTTGAAATTTATTATTTTGACTAATTTAAAAAAATTGTAAAAAAAAATAAAGCAGCATGCAAAAAGACAATCATAAAAGACAGGATAAATTTTTTGCTCCTAATTTAATAGTAGAATCTAGTTAAAAAAAAGTTTGAAATTATAGTGTATGGTAACAACAAATCATGAATCACGAATAAAAGTTAATAAATGGTGCGTAGAATAACGTAGAATTCATCGATAAAGCTTATTGTATAAAGCTTATCGTCAAATTTTTAGACGCATCAAGATTTCAGCTTTAATTTGATTACTACAATCATATTAAATTGTAACATCAGAAACGAAAAATATCCAGTAAAAACAACAGATATATAATAATTTAAATTACTATAATAAAACAATATAATAACAATATAATTTTAATTGTGCATTTTATTATTATATTATTTTATTTCCTTGAAGTTGTTTTGTTAAGCGACTAATATTGACCAAATGTAAAATTCATATAACAAAATTAATATAAAGCTTATAAATATATAAAAGTACCTTTGACAAATTTTTTTTCCAAAATCAATTGCCCTGTTATGGGCTGTAATTTTTTACACATGAATTTAAAATTTATGATATCTTCTATGCTGATGTTCTTGTTTTCCAGAATAATAGCAATAACTTTGTCGGATATGTGTTATTTTCGTCATTGAAAAGAATAAACTAACCAATCCTCAAAATTAAACTCGAAAAAGTGCATTATTTTTGTTTTCGAGTCACTAAATTCGTATATATACTTATATGTGTAAAGTATCAGAAATTATGCACAAATATATGCACATTTATCGTAGCTTTTTAGATTATGATGATACGTCTATAACATGTTTCATGTAATTCACACTGAAAGTTATTCTTGCTTAGATAAGCTTCAAAGCATTTTATTCATCAATCAGGATAGAAGCAGACACAGACTTCTTATTTCGATTGGTCAATGAAGACAGGTATAACAAATTCTTGGATCTCTTTTCTTTTCCAATCTTTATTGTTCTTGAGATTTATGATTTAAACATGTTTCGATGTCATTTTAAGTTCTCCATTAGAATTTTTAGTTCTCCATTGTCCATTATTTTTGGCAAAAAAATCTGTTTGGAAATTTAAGACAGTCGGTTACTTGAATTTTAAGAAATTCAATGTTTTCTGTCCTGTAAAATTAATGATTTTTATTTTCTGCGGTCTGAAACTAAAAAAATCCAGTGAGAAATAAACAAAGTAAAATCGACATATTGCAAAATGAGTTTCAAATATTCAAGAATAATAGCTTTAATATATATTATAATAATTATAATAATTGTGTATATGTTAAGAATCATTAATTAATAGAATTATAAAAGACTATTGTTTTTAAAACAACAGTCTTTATAATTCTATTAAAATTACTACAGTGTTAATAAAAATAGCTAGTGTTATTAAAAATAAAATCCAGTAGGAATAGGTCCAAAAAGGCGATCAGTAAAGATAAAACTATTATCACTATTAACGTTTATGCTGCACTAATGCTTTTATCATCTTTTTATCAAAATTTCTTTCTTGTTTCTTTTAATATTTTCATATTTTATTATAATAACTTATTTACTGAGATTTAAGATGCAAAAAATAATTCAAAACATTCATATTTCATGTATATATTTTAAAGAAAGCGAATATTTTGAAATATATTAATAAAAAAATAAAAAAGAAGATATTATCTCTCCTTCTCCCTGCGATCCAATTATTACGCTTTGGGTTGTTATCAATTTTATTTTATAATAAGTTATTGATATTAAAATTTTTTTATTAACTTAATAGAAGCTTCATATATAGAAGATTTTATTATTATTTATCTAAATGAATAACTCAAGCAGATATTGTATATATGTACACAGTGAAGATATGATATTTTAAATGTAGGTATAAACAGATAAAAATATATAAATATGCAAAGGAAATATGATAATGTAATGTTATAAATGAAAAGGAAACGAAAGAAAAAATGGAATTAATAGAGATTGAAAAAAACATATATTATTTGAAACATAAATTGAATAAAATGTTATAAGTGTAAAAAATAAAATAAAAATACAAAGAAAAGAAAAAAAAAATAAAACGATACCGTTTCAAATATTATCCTAAAATAATATCTCTTCGACAAATTGCAATTATATTGCTTAAAAAGGACATTATATTTACTGTAATTTTACTATATAATAATTATTATATTAAATAATTATATTAAAATAAATAAAAATAATTATATTAATTTACAATGTGAATAGCAATGTGAATTTATTTCAATTTATTGAATTTTATTATAATGATTATGCAAAAATATTTCTCTATATTCAAATCCATAATAAAATAATAAATTATGATTCACGATTATGTAGAAGTATAAATATAATCCTTTTAGGAGCTTTCCTGTTGATCCGTTTCGACCGCTTCAGTCTCATTTTTCAATCCCATATTTCTGTTCATTTAGTTTCATTTCTACTACTTTTATTTCAGATAAAAAAAAGAAATGCTTGGAATGCTATGTCTATTCTTCATTTTTCCACATTGTTATGGCAAGGGTCCGTCTGTATCTGCTTCTTATAATCTAGCTAAATATTTGTTTTTCGCTTGTTAATCAATAAAATATGAAATTTTATCATCAAATGAAGTGTATGATAATTTTATCTTTACTGGTTACATATTATTAATGAGTTAACAATGGACAATTGACAAAGAGTCAAAAGAAAAGCTATTATCAGCCATAAATCTCTGGAAAAATGAAGAGAAATTGTGTCGAAACTTTCACTTAAAAGAATGTATCATATTGTATATTAATTAGTTTTTCGGATACGTACTTTGTGCTTATACATATATCTATTTGTTTTCTCGAAATAATTCCCAAATAATAAAATTTAAAATATTTTAATTTTAAATATTTGTCACGTCTTTCTACTGATCTGAATATCTATAAAATTTTCGTCATTTGAGATTAACAAATTTTAATATATATAAATTATTTACATGCTATTTGCTTAAATTATTTATTTATACATTATTTACACTACAGTATTTTATAAATAGCAATTACTTATAAATAGCGAGAATCTAAACTCACAATACTAATAAAATCTTTAAAAAATACATGCTTCGATACTCAGCAGACACTTAACAGAAGTGCGCTCAATTTTTCGGACTTGGTGCTTTTACACAAGCTGCTCTTCACAAAAAATCCAGAGTCCTCCAATAACGTATCGCGTTAATGCAAATTTCAGCTGCTTGACCTCAAACAGCTGATTCCGGCGCGATTTGATCATCGTTCCTCGCTCGGGAAACCCGGCGACGACGATAAGCTCCGTCGTCGGAAACGTATCCTGTTCGCGCGGGCGAACAGGAGAAATCTCTCCGAAGGATTTTCCTCGAAGAGGGGGAGGGAGGGCGACGAAAGGGTGAGAAAGGATGATTGCGTTACGAGAGCGTTATTGACGCTCGCCGATGAGAGAAAGGGAGGAAGAAAGGGGGGAAGAAGGGATAACGGGGGTGAAATTGGGGAGGAGGAGGGGTGGCTTAATATCCTGGTCTTTGGTCGGAGTCTGATATTGATACGCGAACGATCGTCGTCGACGCGTGAACATGGCGGTGGTAATTCCGGAGATCGTAAGGAGGATTCGTGAAGCTGCGCGATATCACAATGCGCCCATCCTTTGAAGTGCCGCGCGCGGAGTGTGTTCCGAGAGCGATACCGAATAGAGGTCACACGAGCCCAACCAGACACACACGTATAAATCCCGATATCTCTTTCCAGGTGACGGGAAAGGGTTGCGGTGTCTCCGGAGACTCTCCTCCCTCCGGAGGCTTGCAAGTTCTATGCATATTATGTACGGAACTTGTAGATAAAGAGAGGAAGAGATATTGCATCCCCTGCGAAAAGTTGGATGCGTACTTTTAAGACGACACGAGTGTCTGTCGTTTCCGAAGAATTTAAAACAGTCCAACCCTGTCCTCTTTTGAATTTGAAAATAAAGTAGGATTCTTAAATTGAAAAGATCGAAAAACTCTCGCAACTTTGTCTCTCCTCTTTTAAATTTGAAAGTAAAGTAAGGTTCTTAAATTGAAAAGATCGAGAAGCTGTTCTAAGTAAAGATGTAAACACCAAATAACAGTTATATAACTGTTAGTTATAATTTCCTATTCAACAATATAACTGTTACATATTATATAACTGTTATGTGTTAAATAACAATTATATTGCTGAGTGGGAAATTATAACTAACAATTATATAATTGTTTGCTGGAAAGTTTCATCGTAATGTCAATAAACATTAAATTGGAACTGGATTTTTTTTTAAATTAACATCTTTAATCTCTCATCAGAAATACGGTTTATAAAAATTCTATGTAATTTAAGCTTTCTTTCAGTATCGATCAGTATATATACCCAGTAAACACCAAATAATATTTATATGTATAACTGTTAATTATAATTTCCTACTCAACAATATAATTGTTATTTAACAGTTACATAACATGTTACATAAATGTTACATAAAAATTGGAGAATTTTGAATTTGTGTTAAACACACAAATTCAAAGAATTCTATAAATTCTAATAATTTTCTTTAGATGAATAAAAAGGATGCGACATATAATATCTCCTCTTCAAAATTACAGATTCTGATATATATGAGGAATCTAGAGTTGCATTCTGAATATTAGATTAAAAATCGTTAGATGCGTACTTTTAAAACGACACGCGTGTGTGTTCGAAGAATTTAAAACAATCCAATCTTCTTCTCTTTTATTTTTGAAGATAAAGTAAAAGGGATTCTTAAATTGAAAAAAAATTGAGGAATTTTTACGATTTGTATAGATGTAAAGTCTCATCGCGTAATGTCATAATATTAAATAAATAAACAAATCAAAGCAAGCATTAAATAAATAAATAATAAACATTAAATTAGAGTTGCATTTTGTTTAAATTGATAGCTTTAATAATTCCTCTCTCGTTAGAAATGCGGTTTATAAGAAACTATAGTAATTCTATATAATTTAATCATTTTCTGTCAGCATATATAATTATATAATAAAAGTTGGAAAATTTTAAATTTGTAAACACAGAAAATGTGTAAATTTTGATATTTCTCTTCAAATGAATGAGAAGGATGCAATACAATATCTCCAGACTCTCCTCTTCAAAATTACAAATTCAATATGTATGAGAATCTCTAAAGAGTCGCATTCCCCGAAAGTTGGGGTGAAAAATCATATATATGTTTTACATATATATTTTTAAAAGTACAAGGAGATATCCCAAGAATTTAAAAGAATCCAAGGCTCTCTCTCTCTCCCTTAAATTTATTTATATATTTATATATTTATATATTCAACGCAGCAGAATCTCTTTCAACAGAGCAAAATTTTCCGACAAAGAATGAAAGCAATTTGTCGAGGGCAAATTCGCCGAGAGCAATTTAATAAAATAAATAAATGAATTTAATAAAATGATAACAGATATACAAAATAATTTCATAATTATTTAAATGAGGTCTCGTTTTACAATGTAATGTCATTTAAGCAGATTAATTTCTCTCTTTTTTTTTGCTAATTATTTATTATTTCTTATTATTTATTTATATATTTTATTATTGATAATAACTTAGTTCTTGTTATAAATCGCCAGTAATAAAATTATAAGGATTTTAATTTAAACGACCAAACTGGCAGGTAAGGCTTCATTTATTGAAAGTTTGACAACGTTTCGATCTTAGGTTTAGGTCCTTTTCAAGTTTATAATAAAAAAAAAATTACAAATAATTTAAAATGACGCATTAAAATTATAAACGAGTTAATGATGAAGGAACGCAAACAATAGTAATGACAAAAAGTATTCACAATGCATTACTATTGTTTGCGTTCCTTCATCATTAACTCATTTATAATTTTAATGCGTCATTTTAAATTATTTGTAATTTTTTTTTATTATAAACTTGAAAAGGACCTAAACCTAAAGTCGAAACGTTGTCAAACTTTCAATAAATGAAGCCTTACCTGCCAGTTTGATCGTTTAAATTAAAATCCTTATTATTTTATTATTATTTATTAATTATTTAAAATATTTATTTCAGAAATGAAAGAATTTATGAAATGAAAGTGCGATCTACGAGAACGTTGAAAAGGATATCTTGCGTCTGTAAATACATCGAAGGACGTATGACGCACGTTTCCTGTAGCATGAAACTAATATTGTCGATTCGTCATGCTTGTGTCGCAACACGTAACTGTATCATCTGTTAATAATCTATTCCCGATACGACCGAAATTTCTGGCGTATTAATTGTCATCCCCAGATAATAATTGATAGACGTCACCCTCAGTTCGCGCGGTCATATTCTGTCATGTAGCGGTCGACATGACCGCGTGCGGCATCGACAGGGGCATGATCCAATTTTTTGAAACAAATTGAAATTTCGTGAACGAAAGAAATTTCGGCTGTCACAAAAAAATAGAACGAAAATTTGAAGCTCGAAGATTCTCTCTTTCCGAGATATGCAAAGTTGAAAGTTAAATTCTCGCGAGAAAGTTAAATAATTTTAGGATCGGTGGATTCCGAGAGGAAAGAATTCAGAATTCTCAGTGTCTTTAGAAACTAGAACTGTCGGACATCGAGGAGTTTTAAATGTAAGAATTTATCTCGAACATCTCGCTAAATTCTCTGAAATAAACTAACATTCTTAGAAATTTGGATTCTTATATTTTCGGGGATTGAATCGACACGCGCTTGTGTCTTTTAATATTTATCGCGCTCAGTTTTGTTCTTATTCTCCTGCATTCCTAAAAATTCAATACATCTTTCAAATGTAATACAAAAGTGCAATGGTAAGAAATAAATAAATCGTCCGAAGCTGACGCGAGTTGTGAATAGAATCGAGAAAGGAAAGTACGGTAATCCGTCCGTTTGTCTTCCTTAGCTGTCGTATAAAGGAGAGAGCTACTTATTTTCCTTTCGTGGTCAAATCGAGGATTTAGTTGCGAATTTGCTCTGAAAAATTGATAGCAAAGCTCTGAATCGCGAATTTTGTTGCATTCTAAAAAGCATTTTGAGCGATACTATTAAGCAAAAATAGTTTGAATTTATTAACTCAAGTAAAAAAGATCTAAAAGAATCTAGTTTCTTAAAAATTTTTTAAAAATGATTTTTCTCACAAATATATAAATATAAAAATGCAGTATCTCTTTAAAATCTACAATATATCTCTTTAAAAATAAAAAGGGGAGCAAAATTTAAATAATAATAAATAAAAAATCTAAACCTAAAATATATAAAATAAAAAATCACATAAAATAATATGGTATTTACACTTATCATTGCTATTATCAACTTTTTCGGGTAACACTTCAATGTATTTTTAAAATCTATTTTTACACTTTAGTTAATACAATAGGCCATAAGGTAATTAAATTAACCAGTGATCCTTAAACGTCGCATCGATTCCAATGTGCTTCACTTTTATGATATATTGTTTCACAGTTTGAAATAATTAACTGACTTATTTTAACAAATGCAGTTGACGATATATGTGGTTCTTTATATTTGAGTTAAACCTTTTCTTCTTCCTTTTCTATACAATTAATATTTTTTTTTTAATTATATATATATTTACACATTAATATAGATTAATATAACTTTGTGTGCACTCAGAATGAACATAAAGAATTGGGAATTGAGCATAGTATCCTTTGAAAAATATGGAATCAATTTTTCTAAAATTCTAAGAGAAAAATTAATTATTAAACACACAATATGTGATGTATTTTTTATTTGTTAACTTTATATATCTGTATATTTACATGTTATAAAGAGATACACAGTGAGAATTTTAAAATAAACAATACATATTGCATCTGAGAAAAACTTTTTTTGTCGTTACTTTTTTTTATAATTTCTATATCGTTGAATGTATCAAATTAAAAAATTTAGAAAATTGATTATGTCGATCTGATTACAACCTGATCACGCTTAAATATAAATAGCGAGATATATATAATAAAACATGAAATAAAATTGAATTCCAAATTCTTTGAAAAACATTTCTGCTATTCTATTCCCAATTTTTTATATACAAATGGCAAATATTTTGTCGACTAGTTGACCATTTTCAACGTGAGTCAAGTTTCACGTGAGAGAATAAAGTCTCTCTTACATTCAAATTTCGTATAATTATTTCCAACAATTACACATATATGTATAATATATACAAGATGTTTCAAAACCACCGAATAAAATTTTTGAATAGTGGATTTTGTGATGTCGAGGTATTGATAATTTCCGAATTAAATGATTGAAAAGGAAGGGCTTGTGAACTAAATTTTACAGAATGAAAAAGCAAATAAAACTATATTTTTTAGTTAATTTTAGGTAGAGTTTTGGAGCACCTTATATATAAATATGTGCATGTATACATCTGTATATATATATATAAATGTTTACAACTGTTTGCAACTGTTTGCAAAAACAAATGATTCGTCACGAATTCTTAATATCATTTCGGAACAATTATGACAAAAGTAATAGATTTATGTTATTCAACCCAGATATGTCTGATATTTTATATTTGTATAGATACATATTTATCCGCTTACTAATTAAGCGATATTGTAATTTTATCTAAACATTCTTCCTTTCTTCCCTTCATCATAAATTTATTATCTACATATCTGGGACGATAAAGAAAGTTTCATCACAGGTGCATCAAGGCACATCTGGGTTAAACATAAATACATACATTGATATTACATTGCATTGTGTGATAATACTCGTTTTCTGGATTATAATAATGATCTATAATCTCTAAAAGTGAGACTCGATAACCGTATGAGGATAAGGAGATTACAATACTACACATATTCTAATGTATATATATAAAATATATCGAATAAATTATAGAAATTTAATTACAAAAATTAGTCAATATGTACTAAATATGCACACAAAATATTAAACAATCATGTATACCTTTAGTTCATATTGTTCCCTCTCCCATTTTTTTTATCATGGAGATCAATAGAGTAATGGACTGACTAAATTGTTCTACATGTCGAGAAAAATATATAATTCCTATTCAAAATATTGCAATACAGTGTAATGTGGTAATGTACACATATTATTATTGGGAAAATAGTGTGTGATCTTAAATAATTTTAGGAAAAGGCAACATGTACATGTTAGACACGAATTTTTATCAGATTTGCTAGTTGGAAGAGAACGACTTATTTGCTTAATATGTTTTCAGCCCATCACTATTTATATATATAACACTTTGTATAACTTATAGACTCTTATCGTCATTAAACAGAGCTAACTTGGATAGAAGAAGCCATAGACTCTGTTTCATTATGCGACCTTAAATTGATAGAATTTTCCATACTACTATCGGTAACATCATTATTTAATGCCGCCAGTCTCTCATTTTCGATCAACGTAACGTTTGAATCTATTATGATCGTATTTTCTATACTGTTATTTTTCTTTCGAATTGCACACCCGTTAATATTTCCATCGATTTCCGCTTGTTGCTCACTATTACTCAACATGGATAAACTTCCTTTAATGTTCTCTTTCGATGTCGTTTGGGAACCGAGCTTCTTCTCCTTCTCGGACAATGCAACGTGAGTGTTTTTCATTATCTTCCCCTCCTTCTCTTTAGGTTTCTTACCGAGTACAGGGAAATTTGTAATCTTTGAAGCAGTCTTTTGATCCTTTGATTGTCTCATGGAACCAATACGGTTCGGCTCTGTTGATTCTTGTTCCTCCGTGATTGATACCAGGTTACTTTTACCCTCTCCGATAGTATCATCTTTTACAACTTGTATTGGTATGTCATCTGAGGGCAAAAGAAAATTTTTATACAATATTGTTTCCTGTATCATAAGTAAACAAAAGTTTACCGTCAGATTGGAATTGACAATAATAAAAGCAATATTAAAAATTAACAAGCGTCTCTTAGAGGCAACAAAACATACATATACATTCTACATAATATCCATAAATTGCATATATTAAATATCTTATAACGTAAATATGATTTATTTCTGTTTGCTTAGAAGAGAATCTAATAAAATTATGTTTAAATAGCACATAAATTACATTAATTACGCGATAAAGGAACATGTATTTGTTCTCAACGAAAATGCATTACAATATGTACGTGGTGTGTGTCAACCACAATATCTCTTTTATTTTTTCTATATTCAATTATATGTTCATAATACATAAATGTATTTTAAACGAGTGGGAGAGAACATTTATAGGAAGTAGAAAATATTAAACATATAAAATCTACATTTGATATAGAGAGGAAAATATAGAGTGCAGAAAATAAAAAAAGAAGACAAATTGCGCAAGTAATATTTAAATGAGAATATAAACGTGAGAGACAGACAAGAAGTAGACAGTTAATAGAGAAAAAGAATACATCAAGTACATTTTTTAGTCAAGCAATATACTTGAATTTCTCGGTGCGGGAAGATAAATGTGCCGTGACGACATGCATATTTCCAGTCATGCGCTGGTTTCTGTTTAGATTTTGTTTTATGCGTATGTCTCATTATAGCTGGGAGTGATACTTCTGAAAGGAATACATCCACGATCACGATGGATTATTACAAGTCAACGACATTATTTTGCGTGTGTGCGCTGCTAGTGTGTATACCGAATAAGAAAACAATAATGAGAATCGTAAGTCTGACGGAGATATCATAGCGTGATGAGATTTACGCCATCCTATAGTGGTTGTAACTGAAGTGATAATACCATATATTTGATGACAGTGGCGCAAAATTTCATCGATCTACTCTGTTGTTGCCTTCCGTATATACACTGTCCACCGATTCACGAATAATCTCGCCCAGAGCCTGCTCCTCTAACACGCTATACAGATGCGCATTAACGGCCGTCAATCTATCGTCGGAAAAAGTGGAGTCGCACTTTACGTTACTATCTTTTTTATTTTTCGGACTGCCATCGTCGACAGCCGCTTTCTTTAATTGTTGGTCCTTGCTCCTTTTAGGAGAGGACTTTATCGGCGAGCTTTGGCTGCTGCTGCATACACTTCCACGCCTAGAACCTTCCAACGAGGAGGAAGATTGCGCCTTTCCCATCCCCGGGTCCTTCTTATCGACCGTATTTGGAAGCGTGTGCTTCCAATGCCATGGACGACGTTTGCTGCCAGATACTGCCGGTTGCTGTTGCTTCTCGACTTGACAATTGCTCAATTCGACCGCAAATAACTTCTCATCCAGATCGTCTAGTAGACATAGACGCGCAATCCACATTTTTTGGATTCTCTCTCTAACTTATTGTATATATTTTAAAACTTTATATCATGCGAATTCGAATTTAGTCAATTTTCACTTTATTTTTATTTGTACGTGTATTTCATGATTTTTGCGAATTGTCACAAGCAAATCATGGAATACAGATAAGAGTGAGCGGGGAAGGGGCGGAGGGGAAATACACAGTACATTGCACATTGTGGTTTACCCAAAAATGTGTGTGTATAATTATTATATCAATATCTACTTGTTTGGGCAACTAATTCATTCTTGGGACGAAAAAAAGACATTTTAATTCAGCAATAATTTTATAAAACTTAGAGGGACGTCACATGCAAACTTGGACCTAAGAATACTCGAATACATTCACGTCCATGCATATGTTTTCTGTGTATTATTTATGTCTGTTGTGTAAAAGATATAAAGTTAATATATTTCAACACACGATTAAAATTTTATCTCTATGCATGTTAGCTATTTTAATGGAAAACATAGCACTGATGTTAATATTCTGTTAGTATTTAGCACTTTTATTCAGATATACTCGCCCATATATACAACTTGCGTAAAACACAATAACCAATTACCAAGTTCAATTATGAAAATTAATTTTGAGTGTGATTTCGAGAAAATTATGTAAACGAATTTTTTGGAAGGCTTTTTCTCAAAAGCGTTAAGTGAAAGAATTAATATAAAAATGAATACAACTACACATTATACTATCTATATATAATAAAAATTTAGAGATATAAATTTAGATATATATTTCATTTTTAAAAATATATATAATATCAATTTCAGGTATTTTCTCAAAAGATATTACATTTCTTTTATTCTTCATTATCATTGCTCCTGACAACTTTACTTTTTATCACATGTCGTCGTAGAAAAATTAATAATTTATAATACATATAGATACAATATATGAACATACCTGGCAATTTTTTAGTACGAAAGGAAGCATTTGTGATCATAGACTTTGAAACGGTTGGCGTAGTAGTTGCCGGGGACAGTGCAACGCTAATTCCAATTGGTCCATCGCTCGGTTGACCTGAATAATATATAAAAGAGATTATAAATATATTTATCTTTGAAGTATTTAAATTTTATACTTAAATTAATATCTCAAATTTAAATTTAATCATGTATGAAAATAATTACCTGGTGCTCCAGAACTGGCGGAATTTCGCACAGCATTGGTAACCAACATTACATTTGGATATGCTTCGTAACATGCTCTATTATGAATATCTTCCACGGCTTGATTTCCTATATACCAGCATTCGTTATACCTACAAATCGAAATATTTTACTGAGGAAATGTAATTCTATACATAAAGATATGCAATGCTAGCACAAATTTGTCCAAATGCTGTGCTAAGTTTATATTTGTTAATATATAATAAGATAATGAGAAAAGTGTGTGAAGAAAATAGATTGTGAAAAATCCTGTTAAATTTGCAATAATGCATTACATACATGGCAAAATATACAGCATGCAAAAATTCCAAGAGAAATTGGCTGGATACTGGTATACGTGGCAAAAGCCTTGGAACAAAGCTAGACTCACTGCCATATGAAGAACGTTGATGATGTCCTGGTTTCATGAACCCTTGAGTGACAAGTCTGCGCCAGAAATAAAATTGAAAATTGTGATTAAAAGGAAAATGTAACAAATTTGATGCCTGTATCTTTATGACTAAAAACTAAACTTACTTTGTTGCAACCTTGCACAATTGTTCTAAAGCGAATTTATTTATATAACCAAGTTGTTGATTATAGATAAAAAGCAGAGCTGTCATGACTTTCAACCTGTTTTGTGCATTCAACGTTTCTACTTGTTGCAATGGACCCCAGCTCACAAGCTTTGAATTACACTCTTCAAAACGACGCACTGCACTTTCTGTTAGGGAGGCTGGTGCTAAACTTGCAGGCTGTTTCAAAGAACATATTATATTGAATAATTATCTAAGAAAATCTAGTAATTTTGCAATAGAATAATCTTAAATTAAAAAGTTTTTCTCTTTTAACACAGAAAATTTTTTAATAAGATTATTCTACATGTTAAATAGATTAAATATAGTTTAATTTTGAAATTAAAAATTATTCCATATATAAAATTTACTTCATATACTTCTGATTCTGATTTATATTTTTATTAAAATTGAAGAAAAAGTGCATGATTTATAAAATTCTATAATAATTGATTATTCTAATCTATGTTAAGAAAAAGAAATAATTTATGTATCTGTGATTTATATTATTTCTGTTATTAATTTTTTGTGCATTTTTATGCGTTCCATAAATATGATCAACATACCTCATGATATATGGATAACATGGCAAGCGATGGTAATCTAAATGAGATTGCTTTCTGTTGTCCTGATTTATCGACCACTTCTAAATTATATAATCCAATTAATAGAGTCTCAAGGGAACGACAGCTCTGGAAATTAAATATTATTAACAAATGTATTATGTGTTTGACACCAGAATGTATATAACTGTAGAATTTATAAAATACTCTCAAGAATAGTTTTTTTTCATAAGAAATATAATAAATCAAAGATCAATATAATAAAGATCAAATCAAGATCTATCTTAGAGCTATATAAATAATTCTTTTATCATGCTACAATATAAAATAGTTAAGTATAACACAAGATGGCAATTTTTTTTCATGTAAATACATGTCTTGCATTATATAATTATTTAAAATACCAATTATATACAATGAGATAGCATAAAACACAATAGAGAAATGACACAGTTGATAAGCAAATTGATAGAATATTATTGTTTTTTATCTATGATACGTCATATATACTCTTAATTATAATATATAGTATAATTTTACCTTAATGTCACCATGCGCAGCTGAGTTTAGATAAATATATATCAGAGTCGGTAGGAATTGCAGAGTGAACCTTTGCAGTTCTATTTCTCGAGATCGATAAAAATTATATAACTGATTACATACTGTATCCATCAACTGCAACAATGATCCAAGATAAGCGGAATATAAACAATCGGTTATAAAAAATAAATCTCTCACAATGACGATAATACACATCTCCTCAACAAGTGTTTGTAAAATTGCTGATACATTTTACAAACCTTCGTTAAGGTTTAACAACTAATTATAAACTACTTATTATTATTTTCCTCCTCGTGTACAATAATAACTCCATGACATTTTCCCTATATATGACACATGACATATGACACACATATGACTAATATTGACATATACCGCACAAGAGACCGATAGATAAAATGTAATGACGTTGACCAGACCACGTATACGTAATTGACCGCAATTTTGCGCCAATTGAATCAGGGACATGTACCTCGCTGTACTTGGTGCGCTCCTCCAGCAACATGTAGAGCGCTCGCACGATCTCGTTATCCTGCGAGAGCGTGCTGGCGAACGTGTGGAGCTCGGATGGCGAGACATCCTTGCAGTCCGCCAGCCACTCATTGATCAGGCTCTCCGTCATCTTTCTCGGACGCTTCGCGCCTTCGTCAATAAATCAGGATCCTATTGACGTATTCTCGGGAGCGCGGCCTCGATGTCCCCGATGATGATGATGATACGCTCGCCGTCACCGTCACGGAGATCATCACACACACCTGTCGCGAGATCGCACGCGCGCATCAAGGGTGAGGACAGGTCCGATGGTCCGATTGCGCGCAACGTTACGCGTATCCCACGCGTATCCTTCCTCGCCTCTCTTCTTCCAGTTCCCGACACGACAAGACCGCGAGGAGACAGGTTATTATCGCCAGTCCTTGCCGCTGGCCGCGACATCGACCAATGACGTTACGTGTCAGTCAGCGCGTCGCGCAAACTCAGGTATATACGGGGTGTCACTTAATTGGCGCCCACTATTTATGTAGCGATATTCCCAGATATTCCTCGTGGAAAATTGAATCGAAAAGTCTGGAACCATTTTTCTTTATAATAAAGAAAATAATGAAACTATTTTTTTTAAACCATTTTTTTTGAAACTATTTTTTTCTTCTATAATGTGAAAAAATTTTTTTAAAAATCATATTTCTTAAAAGCGTTTCCTTAAAGAAAATTTCGTCAAGGAGGCTAAAGGTCGGTGCTTATTGGCGCAACTTTACTCAATAATTACCGCTTTATTAAGCATTAATTGGAAAAAAATGGTTCAGGACTTTGCGACTTAGTTTTTCACGAAGAATATCGCTATATAAATAGTAGGCGCCAATTAAGTAACACCCTGTATACTCAGGAAACACCAAGTAATAACTTACTAATGGTTATATAATAGTTATATAACTGTTACAAGTACTGTTATAATTGTTAGTTATATTTCTTATTCAACAATATAACTGTTACATGTTATATAACTGTTATATAACTGTGCTAAATAACAATTGTTATTTAATTAATATACTATAATTAATATAATTAATATAATTAATTATATTGTTGAGTGGGAAATTATAACTAACAATTATATCATTGTTACTTGGTGTTTGCTGGGAATATCTACAATTATATTATTGAAGTTATAGAATGATTGTATGATTACCTGATTGTATTCTACCTGTCAGAAGTATTACGTAGCTTGTCTTTCATTCGTGTCTTTTTTTTTTAATACAGAACCTTTTTTTATTCTGAAAAAGCGATAAATTTTTTTTAACGATGATTAATTTATATATATGTGTATACATGCTGATTGAAAAAAGTGCATTCGAAAATCTACCTAGACAGGATTGCGTTTGATTGACCAATCCGGCAAGAGGCGCCAAGTTTCCTTTATTTGGATTGGCCGATCAAATATTCTGCTCAGACGAGCGAATTTTTAAATTTTATTTCATGACTTTGACAGTTTGACGTTTCTGAAAATAAACTCTGACAGCTATTATTTTGATAGACAATCTTTTGATAAGTTTTCTTGCATCAACAGTAATTAGAATAATAAAGTGAAAAAAGGATTCTACATAGCCAGATATAGAGAAGAAATTTCCATGTTAGTATAATTATATTCCTATCAAAATTATTGTGTAATTTATCTTTTTTCTAATACAATTTCTTTTTTTAAAAGCAACCTGTTTTCTTATTTTGAAAAGTAACTTCTGCAGCTAATTTTTTTAACAATTAAAATTTTTATTATTTCAGTCTATTATGTATCTTTTATATATATTTATATTATTTGTTAATACAAGATAATGGAAAAAGAATGAATAATATTTTTATAATTAGTTTAGTTTATAAATCTAATGAATATAAATGACAATAAAATTAATTAACTTTCATCGATATGAAAAATTTGCATAAGAAAAATACGAAAAAAATATGACTTGCTTTAAATATTAAAATTTAATATGAATGATCAATAAGAAACAGTTTTAATCTTAATAACATCGTAATAAAACTTATTTTATTATCTCTAACATAATCAACATATTAAATATAATATATTACAATATATACATTTTTTATTAAATTGCTACAATGTTTGTAAAATTGGTGTAACATTGGTGTAACCAAGTAATTTCAAAAAAGTTAGATAAAGTTTAGTTATCCATTGTAAGAGATTGTTGGAGCTGAAAAAGATAAAAAAGTGTAAGAAATTATTAAAAAATTATTATAAAAGTATATTAAAATATTGAACAAAGCATTTTCTATATGATATTGCAGAAATAAAGTTTTGATATTAAAAATAGATAATTATGTATCTTTAATAATTTATAAAATCAATTCCCTTTATCTTAATATCTTTTCTATTCTGCAGGGTTTCCTTTATTTTGGAAAAGTTATTTGTTTTAAACAAGATTTTTCTTGTATTGCTTTTCTATTATGCATTGAGAGAAAATCATAAAATAGAAGAAATATTTCGAAACATCCGACAATATTAGAATAAGGAAATTCGATATTATTTTTTTTCAAAAAAGATAGTCATTAATCAACTTACTAGATATGAGCTTCGAATTTTACGATACTGCAAATACCCACGATATTTTCGTAAAAAGATTGTTTTGCAGTTTGATATTTTCCACGTGTCGCGATTCTTGCCATTATTCTATACCTATTGATAATGTCTCCGTGATCTTTGATAATAGCACGTATTATGTTCAAGTTTCTGAGAAAATGAGATATTAAAGAAAAGCTTAACAAATTGGAACTCGTATAATAAATAAAGTGCGAACGAAAAAAAACTGCATCGTTTTACCTGATTACTAACATCATACACTTAGGCATTGATTGCAATGCAGCTGTTATTTTATCGAATCGCTCTTTTACCCGTTTTCTCATATAATCCTCCAGTGTCATATTATCCAATGATGCGAAAGAAATTTTGTACGGTGCTTGACATAACATTTCCACCAATACTATGTAATCTGAAATAATACATATCGAGAATACATCAGAAATGTAATGTCAAAAATTTTTTAAATTTAAGGTGCAAATATTTTGATGACTTAGAAGATTTAATTTAGAAGACTTAATATTTAAAAACGTATGGAATATATTTTATGGAATATATTTCAATTGTATGAAATTTTAAGAATGATTGTGGATGTATAATATTTAAAATTAAAACAATAAATAAGTGTCTAGAATGTATACAATAAATAGAAATAATATAAGTAATATAAATTAATATCTTGCAGATGTTATAAATTAGAAAAGTATGACAAAGTTAAACTTAATATAATAGTATAATATAAACAGATATACAAAAAATTGTTACGTACCTTTCACGTTCAAATCATTTGCAAGAATTTTTAAGGAATTTTCATCTCTCAAAACCATTGATTCCCATAAATTGCATAAAGTATGTCTCACCTTCTCTGTCATGTGTTCATATAAGCCATGGTCTAGTAGCACTATTTGCGCTTTTCCATCTTTTCCCTTCCTTACCAGAACTATACAGATCAAGATTGTCAGAATGTCACATTTTATATTAATATAGCCTCTTAACTGTAATTATATTGAGTTATAAAGTCCAGTGACAATGAATAAGGAATCTTACGCCTTAATATTGCAAACCATCTCTCTTTTTATGAGAAAATATTGTTTATTTAAATGTTTGATAAAAAAAATAATACCATTCCCTGGATGTGGATCAGCGTGTATGAATCCTGTGTGAAATATTTGTTCTGCCATTAAAGTGACTAGTTTTTTATCGACATCCGAAATGTTTAATCCTTGAGCCTTAATTCCTTTCACATCTGTGATTTTAATACCATCAATCCATTCAGTTGTAAGAATCCTCTAAGAATACAAAATACAATTTAAAAAAAAAAGCAACTTAAGAATTAAAGATAAATAATAAATTTATGCTTCTGAAAATTTAAGAATTACAGAAATTGATACAATGAAAAGGACTTTATATTGTAACCATAAATAAAATTATAATTGACAAATAAAAAAAAAATTTAAAAAGGAGATGATACATTAACATGATTCAAAAGATACATTAAGGAATATTAATTGAAGAAAATGTAATCTTTATATATAGAAGTTTGCATGAATAAAAATTACATACTTTACTGCTAAGATTCCAATAAACTTTTGGCACATATACATATTCGAATTTCTTTAAATCTTTAGCACATTTTTCTCCATTTCTTCCTTCATTCTGGAAATCTAACTCCATATGCAATGTCTCAATGACCTCCTATAAATATAGATAATTTTTTTTGATAAAGGAAAATTTCCACAAATGTGATAGAAGCAAAAATGAAAATTTGCAAAAATAAAAATGTATAATACATGTAAATATAATAACATTTGCAAATAACAAATACATATTTACATCAAGCACCCAATGCAAATCGAATTTGGGATGTATAATAGTCACAGCCTTTAATAAATAAACTATTGCCTTCAAGTCGGATGTGAATCGGTCCTGAAGATCAATGTATTGCACTTTGATAGCCACTTTATCTCCATTTAAAGTTACACCTTTGTATACCTATTTAAAAGAAAAATTAGTAAAAAATAGATCAATAGAAAAAAGCTTTTTTTATTTAAAAAAAACTTTATAATAATTTTATACAAATTATTTGTAATAAGATAATTTTGTAAAAAGAAAGTTCTATATATATTCTATTTTTAATACCTGAGCTAAACTAGCTGCTGCAACTGGCTCGGGTTCAATTTCACGTAACATTTCCTCAGGTTTCTTGCCAAAATCTTGTAAAAATATCTCTTCCATTTCATCCTTTTCTCGAGTTAAACATTTATCCTTAATAAGCATCAAGAAACAAAAATTTTCAAGATATAAAAGATAAATAAGATCCAATTTTTTTCGAAATCGAATTCCTTCATCAAATTTCTCACAAAAATGTTTCATTAAAAAATATATTGTTTATGTTTTTATAAAATACAATATGTCTTATTAGAAATCTTTAAATATTTTATGATGTGTAACAAACTTTATAAGAAATTATTACAAAATTATTACAAAATATTACAAATTATTACAAATATTACAAATATTACAAAATATTACAAATATTATTGCAAAATATTATTTAAAATATTATTACAAAACATTATTTTAAGCAAATTATAATGTAAATTTGAATTTAATATTAATGCAAGCATTGAATCATAAGATACAAAAGTATACCTGTAATATTGATAAACTTTCAATATATTCTTTTGGTAAAATATGATTGATTGCCGCTAGACCTTGTCCAAGCTTTATGTAAATTCCACCATTTTGCAAGCATCCCTGAACAATCCGATCGGCGGATCTTCGATGAATTTCCGTTTCTGTATAACCCATTAAAGGAGCAATCAAGTAATCCATAGATATTGTTACGCCAATTTTCAGTGACCTTGTAAATCTGATACAACTGCCTGCAACGCTCTTTGCAACTTTTTTTCTCTTTGGAGGTAGAAAGGTATAACTAATGCCCAACAATGTCATCCCTGCAACATTCAACAATAATCATTTATAAATAATCTAATTTCTGATCAAGATTGTCATTTTTAAAAAATATAAGAATTTATATAATATATATATAATATTTATATAATATATAAAGCACATCTCGGGGAAGAGAAAGAGAAAAGAAATTAAATTTTTAAGAAACTTGAATTCTTTCGTAAATATGTTAAATTTTAAAATATTAAATAAGTAATAAATTTTTAATAATTTTAAGTAAAGATTATATAAACATATAGAAATTTGATTATTTAAATTCTTTTTAATTATCAAGAAATTTAACATTTATAGACATGGAAATCATCAGTAGTAAAATTTTTCTTAAGAATATAACAGAGATTATATTTTAGTAATAAATATATATATTGATAAATATATATAATAAATTGCTTTCATAAGTACCTGCACCAACATATTTGAAGCTTTTGGAAAATTGATGAGTTGCAAAATAATTATTTAAATCTACATGACGCCATAATCTTATTCGCAACATTGTTAGCAGTAGTTGATCAAATATGTTTTATAAATTTACAAATATCAGCAGTTATTTGAATATCACAAATTTACTATTTCTATTTGTACATGCTATGCTTTATAACCTGTATAAAATAAAATATAATATGTAATCATATACACAATATAAAATATATAATAAATATAAAAAATATATTCTCTATATAATTCTATATAAATTCCTGATTAATATCTGTATAAAATATTATCAGTATAACATGTCATTAACATTTTACTTACTAAAATATTTCCATTCAAAGCTATCCACACAAGTATTTTTCCTGCACTGTTAGTTTTCTATTTGTTATATACATTTGAGAGCTCGTTAGCAATAACTTTTATAAAATTATCTTTTTTTATTTATAATACTTCTTTCTCTTATTGATCATAATTCAGAGATACAATAGGTACCATACACATAAGTTTGCAAAATTATTACGTGAATATAAATGAAATTTATATATGAAATTATCATATAAAAAGAGTGAGCACACAGTTGCATTCAAAAAAGTACTGAAATGAAGAGTATAAATAATAAATAAAGCACACATATTGATTTTATGTAAAAAAAAAGATTTGATATTTTTACCAAAATCTTTTAATGACTTCCTCGTTAAATTTCCACTCCTTCAGCAATTATAAAAATAAACACTTAAATATTATATAAACCGCTATCCACAACAGAGAATATCTATATGTATCTTTCTTATTATATCAATAATAATAATACACGATAAAATATGCATGCTTCTTATTATATTATACGCTAATAAAAATTTTTTACTATAATAAACACAGTAAAAAGAATCAAAACTGCTGAGCTGAGAGCCGAGTACGTAATCAGCTGATCGTCGTTACATCAATCAGCTGATCGTCATTGCGCAGTCGCGAAAGAGAGAGAAACGAGAGAAATACAGAACCGGTACAAATATTTTCTCTTCTTTTTTGTGTAATAAATGTCTATTATATATCTATTAGACGTCTTAGACATCTATTCGATTTGTCATTTCTCGCTGGGATAGTACAAAATAATATAATTATTGTTTAATTAATGTACAGTTATCATAATTAATGTACAGTTAATATGAAATATTTCTGTAGGAATTTAGATTCTAATTTACCAAATATACACAACTTTGATCGAATTAATAACTATCTGAGACAATATCGATTTATATATAAGCTAAATAAATTTCTAAATATGCCAAAGGAGAAGAGACTTTTGGAACGGTTAACTATTATTATAATATAACATTTTCTACCATGTATGTCTTACCCGGTCATAGAAACGTTCTTAGATGATATAACGCATGAAGTACTTTTCCTTGTTAAAAATAAATATCCTAAACATTCTATATTTTCAACGTCTTTTGAGCAAATTTCATTTTGGAGAGACAACAATATTGAACGTAATTTCTGGAATCGAAAGGAAGCAATGCAAATTATAAAAACTTTTGAAGAATTTATGTCCGAATTGAGTGTTCATAAATTACATAAACATGGAAAACATTAGGTATAGTAAATTTAACGCAAATTTGACAATGAGATTGCTGTAAATAATTTTAAATAATATTAAAAATTATAATTACACTCTGTTATATGATGCATAAGCATAATTATGTTTTTTATATTTTATGTCTTATACGAAAAACTAATAAAATAAAATTTATAGTTTTCATATATTTACAAATTTTCATCAACTATTACATATGAGGGTATGGCTAGAAGACTTGGCATATATTGCCGTTCAACATATGCAAGTTTTAATTGGATAATAATTGGTACAAAGATATGTGGAAGCCGAAATAGTAAGCATAATTTTTTATTCAAAGCTTCTTCAAATTTTAGACTTTTTTTTAAAGCATACTTTTAGAATCATATATATACATACATACGTGCACACATACACGTGTATGTACACAAACACTTATTCATATAAATATATTTGTATATAATATATTATTGATTTATAAATTATTGTATATAAAAATATAATTACCGAACATTCATAGTAATTTGAAA
Organism: Camponotus fellah; assembly: GCA_030586385.1. Lineage (NCBI taxonomy): Eukaryota > Metazoa > Arthropoda > Insecta > Hymenoptera > Formicidae > Camponotus > Camponotus fellah. The sequence continues at coordinate 3,152,093 of JAPIVC010000107.1, read as the reverse complement.
GTGCATGCAACATATGCGCGCACATACACACAACACAGTATATACACGCAACACTGCATACATGCATGCATGCACGCACGCACGAATCACAAAATTCTTTTTTTAATATAAGATAAAAAAGTTATCTTGAAATTTGTAAATAGAGCAATATAATTTTACTTATATAAATAATTAATAATTTTATTATGTAAATAATTGATAATTTTATTTATAAATTTTATATTTATATTAAATTTTATTTATAAATAATTGATTGATTTATTTAACATATAAATATAATGTATATATATATATATATAAATAAATTCAGTAAAAGTAATAGACTGATCTCATAAATTATTATTTATTGTTGTGTAAACTTTATAATATATGTAAATTATATATTTTTGAAGAAATTTATCTGTTAGATTAACAGATTTTATGATTACAAATGTATTAATTTATATAAAAAACATTTATATGCAATTGTACATATATGTTAAAAATAAATATACATATTTATATAAAAATAAATATAAATATTTATATGTATACCTTTCTGAGGTAATGTTATACTTATATAAAAATGTGATAATTAATTCTATTCTATTTCTCTTTCTCTTTGAAAAGATTAAAGAAATATTTTTATAAAAATTATGTTTTTAAATATGTTTTACTGATAAATATTCTAATTTTCTTCCATAACTCTATATTAATGTGTATAGGACGTCAGAATAATTTTATACACAGAATGACAAATGCGATTTTATTTTTTAATAAATGTATAATTTTTTTGAAAGTTAGACAACCTTTTTTATTTTTTACTGAAAACATTACTTATGTCAAACATTTGATAATCAAGACAATTTATAGCTTAGAGATAGACGTTTTTAATTAATTTATTGTAAATAGAAATAGTTGCACATTGATTACAATGAATTTCTTTATACTTTTTATTTATATTCTTATATGGGTGTACATGTATACAGATGTATATTTTTTATTATTTTTTCGTTATTTTTTTCATTTTCAATAATATAGAAGATATAGAAATGGGAGAGTATTATTTTAAAGATTGTGCTGTGAATTCAATCGCATTCTATGATGCAATAAACGTAGGATAATATACTGTATTTACTAAGTTAAATGATATAAAAGTATTTAAATATACTATCTTATTAATTGTAATCAGTTTAATAAAGATAATAATCCATTGTAAATATAAGTGACGTGTTGAGTCAATAACTTAAAACAGCAATGCGTTATAACAATAAATTTTTCATTATTTGTTTGTTTACATATTTATTTCTTTTAGTGGATAAGAATGATGATGTTTTGTCTGTATGAATCACTAAAATATAGAAATTATATATACGAATATTCTGAGAGATCACAAAGTGTCAAAAGCTCACGTATTTATCTAATTTATCAATGGTTCAAACAATATAAAAATATTAAGGAAAAAAATATTGAAGCTGAATACATTAATATTACAGAGTCAATAGAAGTAATTTATGACACACCATACAATATTCTTAACTATAAATAATATCTAAAGCAATCATATGGTTATAATTAATTTATAACTTAGGTCATTACAATAATAATTTGAAAATCACTCGATAGGATATCTCAATTAAAATTCTTTTACTAGACATTTCTTATATGCACACAGGACAGATATGATTTCTTCTTTGAAAAAAATGAAAAACCGAAAAGAAGAAATAAAAAAATCGAATTTGCTGTCGGTATGATTATAACGCATTCATCGCCAGAGAGTTATGATATTCCTCGTTATGATGTGATAATTGGTTGGCATCCTAAACGTAATGGTGCATTAATTAATCTATTGGATGAATTGAGTAATGATTTGTATGCAATGAATACATTGAATTGTCCACCTATATCAGGGAATCTGTATTTATTCAACTAGTTGACAAATATCAAGAATTATTGTAGAGACAGTCGAACAACTGATTGTACGGAACTACCGCATTATTTAATTCTCACAAGTAGCAATCAAATACGTTATGTGGAATAAAGTATGAATATTAATCTTTTATTTTTCTATGATTACTTATTTGTACGATATGATAATTTATCAATTTTGTTTTAGACACTATATCGGAAAGCTTTCCAAAACAAACAATCAAAACTAATTAATAATGAAGAAATAGGGAGATACTTCACTAGATTCGAAGGTACTCATTATGTACGAAATGAAAACCTGAAAAACTATATCCGGACGATGCTGCTGCTATTCTCGAAATACTTTCCAGTTAATAACATGTAACGTGTACAATTCATGATATAAATATATTAAAATTGTATGCCTAAATAATATTGTACATTATAAATTTAAAATGTTTATTACAATGTTTGATTACATTATAAAAAATAAAATATATTAAAAATTCAGAATTATGTTTATGTTTTATGACACGTGCGTGTCATCAAATTTTTATAATTCGTGTTAATAACACAAACTTTGACATCAATTAATTGAGTTTTCACATATTCTACAACACTGCATGATTTCTAGTTTAACTTTCAACATACATGTGTGACGAATATATTATACAATCTTACAAATTTCATGGTAGCGTTTTCATACGCTACATATCAAATTAGGCACACATGTTCTATGCATCTCATAAATATTTATTATTTATTAAATCAATCATAAATCGAATGGGATGCAAAACACCATTATAATATTGGTTGTTATAATAGAGATTTTTTCCAAAGAATATTTGCTCAATTGTAAATAATGAAATATTATTTGTTTTTACACATACAGAATATACTTAAGAGATTTTTATTTTTTTAGATTATAATAAAAAAGAATATTTTTATTTTTATATACAATTAAATTAGTTTGAAAAATTTATAATTAGAATATTTTCGTATGATTTATTATTATAAACCTAAAGTTAAGAAATTATAATTAAAGATTTTAAAAATATTAAATAAAAAGATATAAATCTTCTATAGATAAAGAAGTGGAAATGAAGAATGCTATTCTACAGATTCTACCCTCAGATCTTGTGTAGAGATTCTAGTTTCAGCTTAAAAAAGTAAATACTTATTAAAATATAACCAAAAAATTACAAATAAAAGTATAAACTATAATCAAATTAAAATTAAGAAATAATTGAAATTCAAATTAGGGAAAAAATTCACACATTGCAGTATCTTTTAAAAAAGTGCTAATAAATTGCAACGTTTTAAAGAATTTAATAAATGTACGATTAATATGTCTTTCATAAATGCAGAATATCGAAAAGTCATAGTCATCATCAAAAATCATATAAAAATACAAACTAAAATGCAAGCAAAAAATCCATAGAGAAAATTGAAAATGAACAAAGAATTTAAAATTATTTTCTGATACTTATTTTTCCGACAACGAAACTTTTCGAAAGTTCACTTCTCATTCAAAACTAACTATTAAGTTAATAAAAATTAAATTAACTATTAAATTAACTATTAAATTAACTATTAAGTTAATAAATTATATATTAATTATATATAATAAATTATATATAATTATATATTAAGTTAATAAAATTGTTGCGATGACGAAAATGCCATCAATTTAAATAAAATAATATTACAACAAAGCTGTAAAATCATGAAATTCAAATAGATTAGAAAATAAATGTTGTGTAGAAAATTTTCTTCAAAAATTTATGAGACGACCCTTTGTTCATTACTCATGACCAATCACAACAGAGAAAATTTTGTCCGGTTTGTGTAGATTGGTCAGTCAAACTATTCAAAATATTTGTACTTTTTGGTAGGATACATCTTGGCATCTACAGTGTCAATGACTGCGTTCAGCAAAAAATGCTGTTTTGAAACTGTTATAAAATTCGTGAGTCTGATTGGTATATGCTCTTAATTTTGGCTGAATTTAAGAGCATATACCAATTAGATTTACGAATTTTACAGTTGCAAAGCAGCTTTTTCTGTTGAACGCAGCCAAAAATTACAGTAAGGCTGAGTTTCCACTGAGTGCGTCACGTCAACCAACGTGACGTGTTTAGTGGAAACTCAGCCTAAGTTATTGTGCATTTTCCTCTATTCATATTCATTTAAGTACATCAACGTCCTATGCCACGTGGGTTGTATACACTCCGCTCTAAACTTTCGTCCAAGCCTTTTTATTTAGTGCATATATAACATTTTAATTAGTGATATATAAGTAATAAAACTAAATTAGTGAATAACGTGAATAATATTGCGAGCTTCTTTTCCAATGGCTACTATAACTTCTTTACCCGACGAAGTGATTGATATCATTCTGGGAGATGAAAATGTCAGCATTAAGGATGCCATGAGTTTTAAGTCCACGTGTAAAAAATTCCACGAAATGATACACAGTAAAAAATTTTGGGAAAAGAAATTTTATCAAAGGTATACTTATTTGTTTTTATAAATATTTATATTAATTTTATTCGATCGATTTTCATTGAACAAAGAAGCATTCTTGCAAATTAAAAAAAATAAATTTGAAGCTATTTTATTCTTAGCTTATTAATTCAAAGTTTTGCCGTTTTACTGCGACGTATTAATTAAACTTAAATATGATTATTAGTAGAGAATCAAAATATATAATAAAGCTTGTATTTTTCCTTAAACTATATAAATACTCATTGAAATAGAAAATTTTATAATATATTGATATACTTAATGCATTGTGAGAAGCCAGGTGCGAATAAAGAGAATGTAACTCTTTCTTCTTTGTTTCTCTATATCTATTGTTATCTATATCTATTGTTTATTTAAATTATTATACGATTAAACATCACGCTTAATCAGATTCAATAACGGACTGATTAGCCAAGATATGGACGTTATATTAAATCCGATTAAGGACATACAAATGTAGATATTACCATTTAATTATTTTCTATTTAATATAATTAGAAAGAAATAATCTAGGATTGTTTTCCTTCTCCGTCCCTCTTTCATTTACAATCTCTCTCTCTCTCTCTCTCTCTCTCTCTCTCTCTCTCTCTTTCTCTCTCCCTCTCCCTCCTCCCCCCTCTCTCTCTCTCTAATTAAATATAATAATTAATCAAATATTAAAATTAATTTAAATTGTTTTTGACAAAAAATTCAATATTTTATGTATAATATTCATAACTCAATAATATTAGTAGGCCATATGAAATATTCACATCACTTATACAAATTAACTAAGCGTACCGTGAAAGAAACGTTCGCTAATGCAAGAGAGTATAAGTGGAGTGGTACTCTGTCTAATATGATGAAGTGAGATAAACGCTATGTGCTTTCTCCTTTCCTCTTTCCAGTCATCACTTTCTTCCTCTCTTTGTAAAGTGTGAGGAAGAGACTAGAAGACTTCATTTCCATCGTTCTATGTAGGCACGCGTAAATCCATAAAAAATGCAGACTACATAAGTCTATGATTCACATACATAAGAAATAATAAAATCAGTTATGCAACGAACATCAATGGCATCAAATGTGAAAAAAATCAATAATAGATGACAGACTGATACGCGCCTATATGTTTGTAATTATAAAAATAAGCGCGCAAATTGTATACAATAATGATAAATTTTGATTATTAATATTTCTGCATTGAAATTTTTGATTCTATTTGACTTTTAAAATACATTATTAAAATATTATATGGAGTAAATATTGAAGGAATTGTATTTTATATTTGGATATGTGTGAGACACTCCATATTACTATAATATATATTTATATGAATTTTACAAAATATTATAAAAAATTTATTGCTGCTATAGATAGCAAATTATGTAATAAAATTACTGAAAATTTTTTGTCTTAATTTTAGGTGCCCTTCTGCGAGAAAAAAGTATAACACAGAGAAGAGGCGGAAAATTTTTAAACACTTAGATTTTAAAGAAAAAATAAAAGCGAACATTAAGTGTATCAAATCCCTACAACATTATGTACATATGATGTCTAATAATAATTTATCGGACACTGACAAAAAAGAATTAGGACATCTTCTGATTTTCATAGCTGAAGATTCCATGACTTATTACTTTGTTTTGGATGAAATAAATACAATCATTTCTCCAAATCTGTGGTAGATTTTAATAAATCAAGTTGCTATTAATAATACAAAATAATATAATTATTGTTGTAATTAATTATAATTATTGTACAATTAATATGAAATATTTCTGCAGGAATTTAGACTCCAATTTGGCAATTATATACAACTTTGATCGAATAAATTACTATCTGAGACAATATCGATTTATATATAAACTAAATAAATTTCTAAATATGCCAAAGGAGAAGAGACTTTTTGAACGATTAATTATTATTATGGCACAACATTTTCAACCATGTGTGTCTTACTCGGTCATAGAAACGTTTTTAGAGGATATGACGCATGAAGTACTTTCCCTTATTAAAAATAAATATCCTAAGCATTCTATATTTTCAACGTCTCTTGAGCAAATTTCATTTTGGAGAGACAACAATATCGAACGTAATTTCTGGAATCGAAAGGAAGCAATGCAAATTATAGAAATTCTTGACGATTTTATATCAACTTTGGGGGTATTATCTAAATTTAAAAAACTATTGGAAATATTAGGTACAGAATACGAATTTATAATTGATGTAAGTAATTTTAAATATTAAAAATTATAATTATACTTCGTTATATGGTGCATAAGCACATTATATTTTTTATGTCTCATACGCGAACTAATAAAATAAAATTTTTGTCATAGTTTTTATGCGAATCAACAGGATTTTTATCAACTATTACATATCAGTGCGTGGCTATAAGACTTGGCATATATTGCTGTTCAACGTATGCAGAATTTTGTATAAATAACTGCAATGAAGTTAAGTGGAAGCCGAAATAGTAAGCATAATTTTGAATTTTTCAGAGCTTCTTCAATTTTTAAGTTTTATATTTTTATATACATACTTTTATATGCATATAAACATATATACATATATGCATACACGTTTGTCTACCCACACACACACACACATACACACACACACACACACACACACATTTATTTATATAAATATATTTGTATGTAATATATTAATAATTAATAAATTATTGTATATAAAAATGCAAATACCTAACATTCAATAGAAATTTCAAAGTACACTCTACATACGCCTGCACATTAACACAATAAAACATATGCATACACAGAAGACACAAAACATACACACCCCCCCCCCCCACACACACACACACACACACACACACACACACGTGCACGCGAAAATACATATACACACATCATGCATGCACAGAAAAATAATCACAAAAATTCTTTTTTCAATATAAGATAAAAAAATTATCTTAAGATTTGTAAATAGAATATAATTTCATTTATAAATAATTGATTAATTTATTTTACATTTTGTAAATATAATATATTTATGTAAATAAATTTAGTAAAAGTTATACTGTAGACCAATGTCATAAATTATTATTTGTTGTTGTGTTAACTTTATAATATATGTAAATTATATTTTTGAAGGAATTTATCTGAGATATATTAATAGATTTTATGATCACAAAATGTAAAATGTATTAATTTATATAAAAAACATTTATATACAATCGTACATATACGTTAAAAATAAACATACAAATTTATATATATAAGTTTCTGACATGTATACTTTTATACATTATACTTATAAAAATGTGATAACAATTTAATTCTATTTTTCTTCCTTCTTAAAAAGCTTTAAGAAATACTTTAAAAAAAATTATTTTTTTAAATATGTTTTACTGATAAATAGTGATAAATATTGATAAATTGTGATTTACTTCCGTAACTATGTTAATAAAAGTCTGTATAAAACGGCAAACTAACTTTATACGTAGAACAGAGTCAAAGGCGATATATTTTTTATTAAATGTATAATTTTTTTTAAAAGTTGTTTTAAAGTATAGGCAACCTTTTCTTTATTTTTCACTGAAAAAATTATTTATCAAACAATTGATAATTGAGACAATTTATAGCTTAATTAGAGATAGATTTATACATAACACGTTTTTAATTAATTTATTGTAAATAGAAATATTTGCACATTGATTACAATGAACTTCTTTATACTTTTTATTTATACTCTCTTATATGAATGTATACATATATATATATATATATATATATATATATACAGGTGTATATTTTTAGTTATTTTGTTATTATTTTTTTATTTTCAGTAATATAGAAGATATGGTGACGGGAGAGTATTATTTTAAGGATTATGATACATTCGCATTCTATAATGCAACAAAAGAATGGACATATAATGCACCACTTTATAAATTAAATGATATAAAGGTATGCAACTTCTTATATGTACTATCTTTTTAATTATAGTAGTCATTAATAAAGATAATAATCCATTATATAAGCAATATAAGTAATACGTTGAATCAACAAATTAAAACAACAAAGCATTATACCAACAAATTTTTCATTATTTTATTGTTCACAAACAAAATTATGTTTACATATTTGTTTCTTTTAGGGGATAAGAATAATGATGTTCTGTCTGTATGAAACACTGAAATATATCGATGATATGTCCCCACTTTATGAAAGCAGACCAGTTGCCTTTAGCATATTTATTTACCTAAATCGATGGTTCAGACAATATAAAAATATTGAAGAAATAAATATTGAAGATGAATACATTAATATTACAGAGTCAATACAGGTAATATATGACACATCATATAAAATTCATAATTATGAATAATATCTAAAGCAATTATATAGTTATAATTAATTTATAACTTAGGTCATTACAATAATTTGAAAATCGCTCGATAAGATATCTTAATTAAAATTCTGTTATTACATTTTTCTTATGCACACAGGACAGATCTGACATTCTCATTTTCGAAAGAAGTGAAAAACCGAAAATAAGAAATAAAGAAATCAAATTTGCTGTTGGTATGATCATAAGAATGTCAAAAGGATTTGAGGGTGTGATAATTGGTTGGCATTTTGAACGTGATGATGTATTCATTAATCTATTGATGCAATTGGATGACTATTATCCACTGAATAAATTGAATCATCCATCTATATCAGGGAATCTATATCTACTTCACAAGTTGACAAATATCGAGGACTGTTATTATAGATTCAGTGGACCATCTTATCTTATGAAACAACCGCATTATTTAATTCTCACAGATAGCAATGATATATGTTATGTGGGACAAAGTATAAATATTAATAGCATCCTTCTTTTTGGTATTATTACCTATCTGTACGATATGAAATTTATCAATTTTATTTTAGATACTATATCGAAATGCCTGACAAATAAACAATCAAACTTGATCAGTAATGCAGAAATAGGGAGATACTTCACTAAATTCGAAGGTACTCATTATGTACCAAATGAAAACCTAGCAAAACTATATCCAGACGATACTGCTGCTATTCTCGAAATACTTTCCAGTCAGTAACATGTACAATTCATGATATAAATATATTAAAATTGTATGCATAAATAATATTGTACATTATAAATTTAAAATGTTTATGCAATGTCTGAATATATTATAAAAAATAAAATACATTAAAAATACAGAATTACGTGCGTATCCTTAAATTTTCATGATTCATGTTAATAAGTAGACAAATTCTGACATCCATTAATTGCTTGAGTTTTCTCATATCCTACAACACTGCGTGATTTTCAATTTAACTCTCAACATATTTACAATAAACATATTACACAATCTTACAAATTTCGTGGCTCATACGATATGTACCAAATTAGACATACATGTTCTACGCATCTTATAAATGTTTGTTGTCAATCAAGCCTGAACCGAATGGGATGCCAAACATTGTTAGCATCGTTGGAAGAGATGCTTTATAACAAAGAATATTTGCTCAATTGTATAAATAACGAAATTATTTGCTTTCATACACACACACACAGAATACTAATGAGAATTTCTAATTTTTTCTAAATTATAATAAAAAAGAATATTTTTATTTGCATGTACAAGTAAATTAGTTCGAAAAATTTATAATTAGAATATTTGCGTATCACTTATTATCACGAACATAAAATTAAGAAATTATAATTAAAGATTTTGAAAAAATTAGTAAAAAAATATAAATATTCTATAAATAAAGAATTCGAAATGAAGAATGTTGAAAAGTCATAGTATAAAAATACAAGAAAAAATGGAAACAAAAATCCTGAGAAAAAAGTGAAAGTAAACAAAAAATTTAAAATTATTTTCTTATACCAATTTTTCAGACAACGCAGGTTTTACGAAACTTTTTGAAAGCTTACTTTTCATTCAAACTTTCATGTTAATAAAATTGTTGCGATGACGGAAACGCCATCAATTTAAACAAAACAACAAAGCTATAAAATTATAAAATTCAAATAGATTAGAGAGTAAAGTTGTGTAGAAAATTGTAAAAAATTTTCTTCAAGAATTTGTGAGCTGATTCTTTGTTCATTACTCATGATCAATCACAACAGAGGAAGTTTTGTTCAATTTGTGTAGATTGGTCAATCAAATCATTTGAAGGAATCGTAGGGGCCAAGATGTACCCTACTTGGTATCTAAAATGTCAATGGGTGCGTCCAGAAGCACAACCGCTCACTAAGCGGCTAAGCAATTGAATATGATTGATTTCTATCTTTGAATTCACCAATCACATTTGATTGCTACTTAGCCGCTCAGTGAGCGGTTGTGCTTCTGGATGCACCCAATAAAAATTACAGTAAGCGATAAAAATAAGCAAGTGATAAAGATAAAAAAGATTACAGTAAGCTATGTGTATGTTCGTCTATTCGAATATATTTAAGTATATCAACACGTTCCATGCTACGTGGATCGTATATACTCCACTTAAACTTTTCATTCAAGCTTCTTATTTAGTGCATATAAAATATTTTAATTAAATGAAATATAATAAAACTGAGCTAGTGAATAACGTAATATTGCGAGTTTTTTTTTACAATGGCTACTATAACTTTTCTACCCGACGAAGTAATTGATATTGTTCTGGGGAATAAAAATATTAGCATTAAGGATGCCGTGAGTTTTATGTCCGCGTGTAAAAAGTTTTACGAAATAGTACACAGTAAAAAATTTTGGAAAAAGAAATTTTATCAAAGGTACTGTTATTTGTTTTTATAAGAGTTTATATTAATTTTACTCGATCGATCTTTGTTGAACAAAGAAGCATTTTTGCAAAAATTAACATTAAAAAAATTAATTAAAAGCTATTATATTCTTAGAGCTTATTAATTCGAAATTTGCTGCTTTACTCTGACTTTACTGTATTGATCAGACTTAAATATGATTATTAATAAAGGAAAATATATCAAAATATATCAAAATATATAAAAGCTTGTATTTTTCCTTAAGCTATAAAATTATATAAATATTCTCATTGAAATAGAAAATTCTGTACCATACTATATTTAATGCATTGTAAGAAGCTAGGTATAAATAAAGAGAATGTAGCTCTCATAGATGTATAATGTATAAACTTTGCGTTTGATTAAAAAGTTGTACAAATTTTAGAAGGAAACAACATGCTTTGGTAGTGTTAGTTTCTCTGTCTATCAATATTTAGAGAGCGTTTGATGGCTTGATCGACTTCTTTCCTCTACCACAAGTCGTTAAACAAAGAAAGAATTATCATGAACATAAGTTTTCTCTTTCTAAAATTTCATATTATCGAAACAAAGGAGAGAGGGAACGCGCTGTCTATACATATATTATACATCTGTAGTAACTCTTCTTTTCTAGCTATCAATATACACATATATTGTTTATCCAAATTATCACGATTAAACCTCTTACTCACTTTCAAATTCTCTCTCTCTCCCCTCCTTCCCTCCCTCTCCCCCCCTCTCTCTTTCTCTCTGTTTATTAAAAGTTATTAAAAAGTTCATTAAATAAAGCATTATATATAATCAATTCCATCTATTTGGAGATTTCTAAAAATCAATAGCAATTTTTTTATTTTTCTGTTTATCAGTTTTTATTCTTATTTTAAATCTACAATGATATTTGAAGATTCAAAATATTCTTATAGAACATTTCTTTTGATCTTATCTCTCCAATTTTTCATTCAAACAAGAAAATAATAAATAAAATTTTTTAAATAAATTTCAATAGCATAAGATTATTGCAACAGATGCATTTTAATAATAAGTTTTGTGTGTGTGTGTGTGTGTGTGTGTGTGTGTGTGTGTGTGTGTGTGTAAACCGCTATTTATTATTATTGTGATAATTGCAACTTGGATTAAAAATTAATGTATAATATATTTTAAGATTAAATATGATAATATATATTATTATTTATAAATTCTCCAATTCATTAAAAATACTAATACTAATTTACAGGGTGCTCCACAACCTCAATAAAATATTTTATTTAGTACAGTATCTAATAACATATTCTTATAAAGATAATATAAAATCCTAATATTAAAAAAATATAGAGGCTATAATAATTTTTGATCTGTAAGTCAATATCAAAGATTATCAATGATATTGCATAGATTTCGTGTTCTCAATTCGATAACTATTACATTTATATATTACCGATCTGTCATTTGTTATCTATTTTTAAAAGACTGTTAGTAATATTTTTATAAAACGCAATTAATAAATAAATTGATTTTCACACAAATACAAATTAAAAATAATTAAAAAAACTTCTTTCTATCAAAACAAAACTAAATCTTACTTCTTATTAATGTATAAAAATATTAAGTTTATAATTCTAATTAAATATAGTAATTAATCAGCATTTTGAATTAAAAATGTTTTTGAAAATAAAAAAAATTAAACATTTTATGTACAACATTTATAATTCATTAATATTATCTTGCCAGTCATGGCCTGTTCATTCGCCACTATTTGGCATAATTATTATTCACTAGAGGAAGCTTGAGGAATGTGATCATTCTATGACGTTGTACTCGTCAGTGCTATTTTTATGAAAGACCAGCTAGGCTTCCAAGATAGAGATAAGGATGTTTGTAGGAAAGGATATCAGATATGTCTATACGCATATTACAACAAGCGACAAAATTCATCCGTGCAATGAATTTGCTGACGCATATCCAGTGAAAAGACATTCGCACTTTTCAGCCCAACAAATAATTGCTAGAAAATAATATTTGTGGGCTAGAAAAATATGTAAGACGCAAGTGACTGAATTGGAAATCGAATCTAAGTCTTTCGCTTTCTGGACGAAAATTGCTTTAAATCATTGAGCTATCCAGACTTATCTCACACCTCATGCCACTATCTAACAGTCATATGACTCTAGAGTAATGTTGAAATCTTACTCAATAGATGCAATGCCAATTGTTGCGAAGAGAAACGAGCACAATGTCACAGAATGCTCGAGAGTTACATCAAGATTCCTCTAATGAATAATAATATTCCCACTGTCAAATAGTGACGGATGGATTCTGAACGGGCTGACAAGCTATTAACGAGTTATAAAAATTGTACATAAAATGTTTAAATTTTTTTTCATTTATACGTAACATCCATTCACATAAATAATAATAAAATTAGCCGTGAAGTAAACAACAATGACACCTGATTTGAACAAATCAACAATAGATGACGAACTGATACGAGCGTATATAGTTGTAATTATGAAGATAAGCGCGCAAATTCTATGCAATATTGACAAATTTTGATTATTTATAACTCAAAAATTATTGCAATGTTTCTGTATTGAAATTTTTTACTCTATTTGATTTTAAGAATACATTATTAAGATATTACATAACGTATTTTTATTTGACATCATCAGTAGTTTATTGCGATGGCATGATAATTGGTTGGCATTTTAAATGCGATGCTGAATTTAAAAAAAAAAATTATTAAGATTTATAAAAAAAAAATTATTAAGATCTATAAAGCCGTATCAGCTGACAAGATACAGCATCTGTGACTGTTTTAAGTATGATACTCTCGATCAACCGCATTATATAATTCTCACCAACAATAATGGAATACGTTATGTGCAACAAGGTAACATCCTTCTTTCTTCTATTATTATTCATCTGTATAATATGAATTGACTAGTTTATCAATTTTATTTTAGATACTATATTGGAATGCTCAACAAATAATAAACAATTAACATTGATTAATAATGTGAAAATAGGGCGATACTTTTCTAGATTCAAAGGTACTCATTATGTACCAAATGAAAGCCTGGCAAAACTATATCCAGACGATGCTGCTGCTCTTTCCGAAATACTTTCCAGTCCATATAATAGGTAACATACATAATTTAGAATATAAATATATTAAAATTATACATAAATAATATTGTACATTATAAAATTAAAATATTTACAAAATTTTATTACATTATAAAGTTAAAATATTTACAATATTACATTAAAAAAAGAAAGATATATATATATATATATATTATATTCAATATTACATTAAAAAGAAAGATATATATATATATATTATATATATATATATCTTTCTTTTTTAATGTAACATTGTAAATATTTTAACTTTATAATATATATATTATAGATTACATTATAAAAAATAAAAATGTAGATTTATACGCGCGTCATTAAATTTCCATGATTCATGTTAATAACTAGATTAAATCTAACATCGATAAGTTGACTTGGATTTCCATAACATTTTCCATAACACCGCGCGATTCCCAGTTTAATTCCCAATTTTTGTAACGAATATATTGTATTCAATTTCAATAAATTTCGTCGATCGTACGCTATATATCAAATTAGGCATATATGTTCTATCTCATAAGTATTTATTAAGTCAATCAATTATGAGTCGAGTGAGATGCAAAACACATTATAGTATATATAATATCATATTGAACGAGAATACATTTTTTTTGTATCGATCTCTTTCTTTATAAAATATAATTATTAATATATAAATATAACTACCAGGAAAATCCCAAAAGTTAATAAATATTATTATATTAATGTTACAGCAAAAGAACATCGGAGCCTATATATTGGTGGTAAGCTATGATTTCACACTTTCACTTATTCAATGTGTCCTAATCAGTGAAAATAGAATATTTCTATATGTTCGATTTTTCAAAAATCATTATCCGTGCTATATGGAATTGTATCAGAAATTAAGCTCTAAATTAAGATAAAAATAAAATTATATATTGGGTTAGAAAATAAATATAATTACCAAACATATTTATTTATTGATTTCTTCATAAAAATAGCTTTTTTATAATATAAAATATTAAATGCTTATTGTAATGCACAAGTTTTGTTTCAATATATTATATAATATAATATTATATTAATATTTCAATATATTATATAATATTATATATTGTAATTTCCTTGATTAAAAAAATAAGCATCTCTCCATTCTACAATTCCTTTCCTACATTATTTGTATTATTTTGAATTATCTTCAACAAAAATGGATCTACAATTTCAGTAATTGGTTTCAATTGTTCATATCTTTGTAATAATACAACTATGTACCATTTCATAACATCATTCATAAATCGATAATATTCGTTAAATGGCAGACCCGACAGTGTTTGTGCGTTCTGTACAAACGTTTCTATTGTTTCAACATAGTGCATTGAATGTGCAAGATAGAATAAATGTACATAAAGTAATACCATTAAACATACAAAAAGTATTACTACTATTAAACTAATAATAAAAAACCATAAAATCGCACGAACAAGAAACCGACGTAACCCAGTGCCTGAGAAAGAACAATAATCATTATTAATAACCACGAAACAATTAATTAATAATATGTATATCATGAACAAGATTCAAAAATAAAGATTGTAAACATGAACATTCATTACCTGTCCAAGATTTGTGTGATTCATGTGTGGACATATTATCAGAGAGTAATTCTGTTAATTTTACATCATCATTATTGTCTTGAAAGCTATTATCTTCTGTTTGAGAATTAATTTTATTTTCGTCGGATTTGTACTCTTTTTCCACATTCTTTTTCTTTTTTTTCTTATTCTCCTGTAATTTTTTTCTTACTCTCTTGTTCGAGTCCTTTAATCTACGTAATCTTTCTTCTTCTACATACAGTTTAATAGTAGATAGATAAGTAACAATATTACGAGCGCATGCTTGACATTCACTCATATTACTACAGGGTCCGGCAACACTGGCTACAGTTTCAGTCAAAGGGTTCTCCTTCAAATCCAACCATCTTAAATTCTTTAGTTCGCTTAAACTCAGAGGCAGCCTACTAATCTGTAAAATATGATGCACATAGTCACAGACATGTAAGGATACAAATAATGAACTCCAATATAAAAAAATATTTCTTTTTTTACCTTATTAGCATATAAATCCAAATACTTTAATTGTGTCATTTCGCCAAAATTCTCTGGCAATTCAACTAACATGTTTCTGCTAAGATCCAATTTTACAATTTGTCTTAAAGTAACAAAAGTGGTCTGTAAAAGATCTCGTGTGAAAATTTATCGTGTCTAAATTGCACGGAATTAAAGTCTGAAACAACATACCGGTAACGAAACCAGGAGATTGAGCGATAGATTTACGTTTGTAGCTTTTGTAAGAGATCCCTGAAACATATGATGCGATGTCAAAATTTATTAATTTCCACAAATGTCAGTTTGTTTTTTTTTGTAAGACAGAGGAAGAGTCGCTCACAATTTCTCGCACGGGTACCTCCTCCAGCTCGTACAAGCTAAGATCCAGAGTGTCGTCCTTCAATTTATCCTTTATATCCTTCAATTTCAGTTGGACAGTCATGTTTATATGAAATGCGGGGATGTGATGTGTAAAAAAAGGAAAAACCCACAATAATTCGTCCAACAATATTTGCAGGCACGTTTATAGCGTCGAGTTAGAAATTATCTGCGAGAAATGCGCAGTAACCTCTCCAAAATATAGTTTATCTTCCCCTATCACCTACAATACACGTAAGCAAACTATACCTCTTGACATATGATGCACCAGGGGAACACCCACATGGACGGTGGACATGGAATCTATAGCAAGTGACCCCCTCCTTTGCTGAAACAACTCTCGACTCTCTCTTGTGTGATTGATGCTGACAAGGATAAAAAAACTTATCTCTCTCTCTCGCATCGAAAATTTATAATTTATAATTTATAATTTATAATTTATATAATTTATATAATTTATATGACGTAATTAGATTAATCAATAATACAAGTATTAAAAAACGTTTTTCTCTTTTGTAATAATTTTTATCCTTTCTCTCGCAAATTTATAAGCTTATAAGATAATCTTTTTTTGTATTGTATAAATTAATTTGCATTTTTTTCCTTTTATTATTATTATTAATATAATAATAATAATAATATAATAATAATAATTATTATTATTATTATTTTTCTTTATTATTATTATAATTATTTTTCTTTATTATTATATTTATTATTATTATAATTATTTTTCTTTATTATTATTATAATTATTTTTCGTTATTATTATTATAATTATTTTTCTTCTCCAAAAATATTCTTGTATATAATTATTAGGACAAACAAATTGTTATGCAGATTTTTTCATATTTTTCTATTATTAAATTAAATTAATCATAATTCATATACGATGTTTCGTCTCGATATTGACGTTTCTAACAGAGAGAAGACTGAGAGATGTCATGGCCTACTTTTAGATGATCTCTGAAAGCGATACTCCCTCTATGGACATTGAAAATGTGGATATGAACTGTGAATAAAGCCAATGTCCATGAATGTTCTCAGAGGGTAATATAATGTGCATAATTTCTGATTTTGTTTGAAATTAATCATTGATTCTTCTGAAGTTTTTATAATTAAAACTCGAAAAATATAGATGTTGCAAAAGCTAACACTATATATTTTTATTATAATCTTTATATCAGAATAATACTTTTGTGCCTAATACTTTATATAATACAATGAACTAAATTTAATATAATTATACAAAATAGTATTACTATTAATAAATAGGTTGTATGCGTAAATAGGTCTTTTAATTTCTAATCATTTCCAATCACTATGCATTTCTATCCAATATATTTTCTCCTTCGAGTTCTTGGATTATTATCCCATACAGCACAAGATATTCCATAAACATTCCAGGACATTCGAATATTCAAATATTCATAAAATATTCTAGGATATGCATAGAATATCTTGTGCTGTATGGGATGGTTTATTATATTTCTTTGTGTTAATATCATAAAAATTATCATCACTTGTCATGCTTATCATAAGTAAAATTTCGCAAAAAAATTCGTATTTACTATAAAAATTATTGAGTGTTATCAATTTAATTTTCATTCTTATATAAACAAAATAACTATTAAAAAAACACTCAATAAATATTGACTCCTTAAAAATTGTTAATATTAATAATATAATTATTAAAATATTTAATCTGTTTTCCTTAATATTGTTTAAACCTACATTTCCCTTCTGTAAAAGATACATAATATTAATCTTTAATTTTTAAATAATTAAATTGATATCTTGTTATACAGTATTGGTGCTACCGGCATTTCGTGCACATAGCATGGAACAAAACCAGAAATTATGCACATTATATATTACCCTCTGAGAACATTCATGGACATTGGCTTTGTAGGTCATGTCCATGTTTTCAATGTTCATAGAGGGAATATCGCTTTCAGAGATCACCTAAAATCAGGCCATGACATCTCTTGGTCTTCTCTCTGTTTCTAATCTTCTCTTCCTGCTGCTACCAGCTGCTACTTTTCGATTATATTTATTATCTTTCTCATAATTTTTAATCAAGCAGGGAATGCACCAATCAAAACCCGAGACTGCTCCTTATTTAAAGATCCCGCTGCAATCAGAGAAGTGCGCGACGTGTATCGCGATCATGCATCGCGATCATGCATCGTGATCGAATGTCGAAAGTGAGAACCAGCTGAGATCGAGCAGGCTTATCGCAAATTCAATATAAATTTCACGTTTCAACATAAATTTCAGAAAGGAGGAAATTCATCGTCGTACGAAAATTTATTTACGTGAGGAATTTACGAATCGTCATCTTGTGTGAATTGGCATCTTGTGTGACCGTCTTGTGATCGCGAGGAAAAAATATTTTCCATATTTCGAAAAATCAACAATATTATATTCTTCCTTTTGACATCACATTCCTGAATAATCGAAAATGTCCACGCGACATATGAAGAAGATTTATGGCAGCGATGTAATTCTCGAAAAGGATTACGATACGAGTGATGCCGAAATTTCAGTGACAAACGATACTAAGTCCAAGTCCTTCAACGTCTTTGATGTGGTATGTATTACATATATATATATATATATACATATATGTCTTTCTTTTTTTTGGCCAACGCTTTTCCAGATCCAAACGTTCCATCTGTTACATTATTATTAATATTTACACAATTTATTATATTTATACAATTCTCTTCTTCGAATAATATTGATGATAAAACTCGTGTCCGCAGTTAAATCAGAGCTCTGACAATGATGAGCAGGATACTAGCGACAAGCAGGATGAGGATTCAGTTGCAAACTGCGATGCAAATTGCAATGATGCGAAGCGTAGGAAAAAGAAGAAAAAGCGTAAGAAATTGGAAAATGAGAAAGCCAAGAGTCAACAACATGATGTAGATTTTGATGAAGATGAGATTGAGCGAAGTGTATTGGAAGTGAACAAGTTACTTGGAGAGCCGCTACCGAGTTGTAGTAATCAAGTTTTAGAACCGCAGTGGATTAATCAGAAGTCTAAAGAAAATATACTGATCGTACAGCATAAACACTTGAATCCATACAACGAATTAAAGAGAATATTTGGTAGTAAAACTGTGCAAGCTGAGCAAAAGTATGTATCTGTAATTATATATATTTATATGTGCATAATTTCTGAATTATTAAGGCAAGGAAATTTTATTTTCTCAGCAAAAGAAGAGGTAGAGGCCGTTTTGGACACTTGAAAAAGACATGGCTGGTTTGCCCACGAGATAATTGGCCGCCGATTGGTAAATCTGGATTAACAATGTCCTTGGATCATGCTATAGAACCTACAGGAAATGTACAGCATTTTGTATACGAACACAGTACTTCATACAAACAGATACAACTTAGATTTTTGCAAGCTGTTGAAAGTTTAAATCCAGAGAATATAATTGTAAGTGAATATATAATATAATGATATTAAAGAATTTATATAATAATAATTTGTAATCTAATAATTGAATATTATATATCTTGTTTTACTTATCAAATATAATATTCCATATAATATACTTATAAATGTAATATACTGTGTGAAAATTTTAACAAAAAAATATTTTTTAATTTGTATTAATACAAATATTCATATGCATATAAATGTTAATATAAATTATTATATTTCAGAGTATAATAAACATACATTCTTACCATGTAGACGCTCTCCTTCAGATAGCTGAATTGTGTAAATTGAGTGAGGATTTACCAATGGCAGCAGAATTTATAGAACGAGCTTTATATTGTTTAGAATGCGCCTTTCATCCATCTTTCAATGTAACAACAGCGCAGTGTAGATTAGATTACAGGAAACAACAGAATCGTGCACTTTTTATAACACTTTTTAAACACCTTGGATTTGTTGGTGGACGAGCTTGCTACAGGTAAACATCTTAACATATTGAATAAGATAAGCTTAAAACGGAAAGAAAAAATTTGTGTTAAAAATTTCAGAACAAGCTTGGAATTTTGTAAATTACTTCTGTCATTGGATCCTGAAGGTGATCCACTAGCAGTGGTGTTAACCATTGATTTTTACGCCTTAAGAGCTAAGGAATACGAATGGTTTATAGAATTTTGTAATCTGTGGGAAAGTTCCAGAAATCTAACTCAATTACCAAACATGGCGTACAGCTTGGCATTGGCTCATTTTCGTTTGGGAAATAAAGATGATGCTGATATGCTTCTGCAAAATGCTCTTATCATGTTTCCAGGTGTACTGATACCTTTAATTGAGAAGTGCAATATACAAACAGATACTAAGGTATTATAGATTTTTAAAAAATGTTTTTAGAGAATTATTTTCTGAGAATCCAAAATTATATAAATATAAAATTACTATATTTAAATATTTTATTTATAGGTAATGTATCATGATTTCTTTAACTCTAAAGCTCAAGCTAGTACATCGCCAGCTTTAGAGAAGCTACAGAATTTGTATATAGCACGTAGCTTCCATCTCTGGAAAGAGACAGATATTTTACCATGGCTAGAGGAATGCGTGCATGCTGTGCTAAGTCGAATTGAGTCTAAAGATGATTACATCAAGTACTGTCAAGTAAAGCGTAGTAAACGCTATCAAGGAAGATTACCGAAAAACATTTTAAGACACATTATATTAGCAGACATGAAGGAAGTTATAGTTAACGTTCAGGAGGTAATATTCTATATCGTACAATTTACCATGAAACATTATAAAATTATGAAAATTCATACATACATGATTTATTCTAGATACAAAACGAAGGTCCAGTATTGTCACATGATCCATTACCACCAATAGACAGCATTGATATTTACAAGAGACCTACAGCAAATGACAGAATAGCTCAAAACAGTTCGAATTTTCTCTCTCTCTTCTTTTCTTCATTATTCACGGATATCGATGGCGCGGCTGCTGCTTTAAATGGTTTAAATATATTGTAAGTATACATAACAAGAATAAAATATAATAACTATAAGAAATAGAATTGTAATATTTATACTATCCTGTGTATTACTTATTTTCTCATAATTAAATTAAATTGTTTAGAGAAAAAATTAATTTACAGAATTACATATATCTATTATAAACAAAATTTACAATACATCATGTGATGAAAAATGTCAGATAATATTCATAATTATTTATTTGTTTAGTGAGGAGAATGATGACCATGCACAATAACTTTTCTTTGTCAACTTCATGGTAAGAAAACTATATGTGACTTCAATATATAACATACACTGGAGAGAATGCAAATAGCAACATATGATAACACAATAAAAAGATAATTTTAGAGCAATTGGATTTTTAATGTACAAAACAATAAAAATTTGCAATATTTTTTTTTTTTTTTTTTTTTTTTTTTTTTTAGAAAAGTTTTTAAATATCATATGTAATGCATTATAATATAGTATGAATTAAACGAAAGATCATTGTCATAAGGTTATTGGACTTTTTTTTTTAATTTTTTTAAATTTGCAATTAATATAGTGAAAATTATATATATATATTATATAGTAAAACAGTAAATTCTGTATGCATTTCATATGTAAACTGTATACATGTATATATACCATGTACATTTATAAATGATTATATTAAATACAAAAAAAAACAAGAATAGACATTATTAATTTCTATAATAATCAATCATATACTCAAGTTAGAAATTCAAGCATGTTATGTGTCTCTAAAAAGAAATACAAGATATTGTTTCTTTGTAAATCAATTGAATTTTTGTATTATTTTTAATTGCATTTAACATCGTATAAAAAAAAACATTATAAATGATAGTAAACATAAATTACAATATAATCATAAATGAGAATTAACATTCATAAATGACAATATGCATTAAAAATAATTCGAATCGACGTGTCTCTCATTTATTATCTCTTAAACCATACTGTGGAACACAGGATTATAACGACAGATTCCAGGACCATATTCTTGGTAAGCCTTCTTTGTGTGGCAGACTGTGTAGAATTCTGGATCACTGGCCAATAATGCACCACCATACCATACCGCGCAACGTTGCTTGTGATGCGATATCACACGAACATCTATTGGTTTTGGCTACAATATATAAATGATGATTTAATAAACCTATTATTTCACTTAAACGAATTATCGCCATAATATTCGACATTCACCGTAATATGACTGCCACTTAATGTTTCACTAAGCTTGAGTCGCGTGTCGACAATCTTCTTTATGTCACGTTGCAGTCGTCTGCCAAAATCCTTGAACATGGTAGAACCGCCCGATAATACAATATTACTATACAATGGTCTTCTGACGTCGATTGGGCAGTTTTGAATCACGTCGTCGACGATTTCATTGAGTGGCGTCGTAAAGTCCGGATTAGAAAACTTGAAATATTCAAATGTAAGGAGATAAGAGATTGTGCAAAGTACAATAGCAGCAGTAACTTACAATAGTTGGAAGCCTAGATATAACTTACTTCGGGATGGAAAAATATTTCCGGTCCAAGAAACCTTTCGTATCCGACGTCCACGACGAAAGGATTCTTGGTAATATTGTTAACGCCTTCATATTTCTTAATCTTTGTAGGGTCGCTATCGTACTTGGCGAACTCTTTCGATATATCCGGGCATATATAACAATATTTCTCTTTAATTGACTTAGCTGTTTCTAGCGATTGCTCGGGTGGTATACCAATCTCGCGTTCCCTCAATAAACTTTGTATAAAATAAGTAATATCACGACCAGCAATGGGAATGTGTTTTATACAACTTCCTATAACGAAACCCTCCGCCTGTGAAAATTCAATATATCATTAGATCTGATGATCAAGATTTTAAGATGAAGTGTATGCAGATTGATATACGTACTACTGGAATCACGTGAGTTACACCATCCCCACTATCAACAACGACGCCTGTTAAGGTACGATCCTCAATATTCTTAGCTGTCCACGATGCTGCTAAAGCGAGAACAGCTTGTACAGCTATATAAAGTCCTGGTACATTGAATGACTCGAACATGATTTCTGCCGTATATTCTCGATTTTCTGGAGTGTTCAAAGGTGGCTCTGTCAAAAGGAAGTAATGATCTTCGGGTTCCGATCTAAGATACTTGAAAATGCATTGTTGTAAAAACTTCTCCATCAAGTCCCAATCCTCCACTAGTCCATGCCTCACAGGATACTGCGGATCAAGGATCAAGATGGATATTTTAAGTACGAACCATTGAAAATGATCCTATCGAGATAATACTTTGCGAATAAATAATAATACTTTAACCGAGTATCCAGTGGCTTCAAAAGCTTCATCTCCGATATAAGCATCCAAGTCCTCCACACCCTTTGTAATCCTCCTGGCATTGTTATCACCAACTTTAGCTGTCTCCTTGATGGCGATCGCCGAAGGTATGGTCAGCTGAGGCTCCTTGTTGCCAGCAAATCCTAATTTCGTGTATCTGCAAGACATTAATAATTATTAACGCAATCGATAATTGTCCTCCAACAGGAGATGTCAAGCGTGTTAATCATGCGTGGGCGAGCAATATTTTTACGCATTTTGACGCGTCATATATAAAAAAATTTTATTTAAAAATTATAATATAAAATTTTTTATTTAAAAGTCTATTTTATATGAATCGTCGAGAAGACGCGGTTTATTCTTCTCGGGGCGTTTATCTGAAGTGTGTGTCATCAGTGACAGTCGATTTCTAACCTGATTGACACCACCCAAAATTGACCGTTCGCTCGAAATTAATTTCCTCGGTCCAGAAAATCACACTTACCCTGTACCTACGTCGATGACACACGCAGGTAGACGCCCGAGCATGATTTCCGATTCGTTGATAAACCTGGTCCCGGAGAAACACACCCCAAAGATACACCGCGATGACGGATACCGTCAAACCACCACGAACCAATGCCAATCAATACCTGTCAACGCTTGTCAATATCACGTGTCTCACAGCGCACCTATCATCGCTATATGCAACTATCCAATATCACTATTTTACCGACAACCGGAATGCAATCGTTCGATTAAAATGGAGATACATCGAGGAGAAATTTTTTTCTTTTTATTTTATTTTTTTTCAATACAGGATTTAATACAAAAGTGAATGTAAAATATAATTTGAAACTTAATGCAAAATAATTTATTAGATGGAATAATTTATTACGCGATAATGTCCAAAATGTACCTAATGTAAAATTTATATTGTTTATGAACATAAAATTTACTAAAAATTTTTATATAGTCCAGACAAAATTGATTAGCAATGATTACGCGACATTTATTATTAATAATCGATATCCAATAATAGAGTTTAATTTAATTTAAGTTTTATGTAACGTAAATAAAATAATTGTGATCAAAAGTCAAAAGAGTCATTAAAATTATTGATCATTTCTTCGATTGTAGAAGAAAGTCATTGTTTATGAACATAAAATTTACTGTCCAATTTATTTACTATTAATACGCGACTTTATACGAATTTCACGATTGAGAATAAAATACATATCCTATCTCGCGCATGATTAGTTAATAATAAATTAATTTCTGTATATATCTAAAAACTAATATTTTAAAATGGCGATGGATGTACGATTAATTTCTGTATATATCTAAAAACTAATATTTTAAAATGGCGATGGATGTACGATACCTGTAAATAGTTATGTTAGTTATTAATTAATAAAATAAAATAATTAATTAATAAAATATATTCGTTCGTAATCATTTTTCATCAAAAAAGTTAATAATTAATTACAATATGAAATTACTTAAAAATAGATTTTTATACACAATAACATAATTTTCGTATGTTTCAATATGACGTCCTACGTATATTCAGAAAGAGTATAATAATACGTGAGATCGAGTTCGTAACTTTCGATGCATTTATCGTAAAAGTTTTCAAAAATATTGGCTAATAACAAGACATCGATTTTAAGATATAAATCGCTATATTCGCCTAGCGTTCGAATGAAGAATCGCAGCCAAATGTTTTCGACGTGAAAGTCAAGAAACTATAAAACGATGGTAAACATATATCTTGTAAACTGTCGATAGAATCGATATTCGTACGGAAAAACACCTTTCCGTGTTAATAAATTGAAATTTTCACTCGATAAATTTTGAAATTCCGATTTTAAAGTATTGAATTTATCTTTATTTAATAATGATGTCGAGATTCGATGCAAGAAACTTGAAAGAATCGATGTAATTTTACATGATTTTTCTTCCTTAAAGTCAATATTTTTCGTAAACGATATATATTTCTTTTTTATTATCGGAAGTAACTCGACTTTCCCTTCGAACGCTAGGCTACTGATTATAAAATGCAAATCGAAACCAGATAAATTGTAAAAATCGGAATGCAAAAAGATTCTTTATAATTTAAATTACAATTTGAAAGCGCGGAACCTCTGTACCGCCCGATTAATGACAATAATCGCGTACGCGTGTATCATCTTGCGCAAACGGTTTTTCGCATATATGACATTAAGTAACACAATGAAATTTTTCCTACTCTTCACGTTAAATCTACCATGGAGACATTAAAATATTTTTTACACAAATCGCCAAGTTTCTAAGTTCTTCGACGAACCATGAAATATAATCGATATTGCGACGAGAATGATACCCGGATAACGATTCGTTGTACGAGCAATGTACATAATAAGTTATGCTAAATATTTTATGATGCTGATACGCCTTCTATTCTTCATTTAGTTTGATCAACACACACTCTAAGTCGACGTATACGATGAAGGGAAGTCGCTCTTTCTGATTAAAATTGTTGAACTTGAACCACTTATCGTTATTGCTTGGCAATCGGATAGCACAGTTCATCTCTCGACAGTATGTGACTGCAACTTGTCATCCAAATTAAAATAACGCAGACATCTGTAAAAGAAAATTTTTAAATTAAAGATTTATACAATGTATATTATATATAAGTTATATAAATTATACACACCAATCGCAGATATATTTCCTATGATTTGTTTACTCAATTGCGACCTCACGAGCCAAGATAAATTCTTCATCCATGTGAAATGTCCGATGTTGTTGTCGTCTTCGATGTACATCAAGTTGTCGTGCTAATCTCGTTTTTGCTCCGTAATCGATACAATGTCCTCGTTTTCGATGTCGTACACATTTACAGAAATATCCTTGACAAGGATAAAAAAAAAATTTTTTTATCTGATTTACAATCACTGGAAACTCAATGTCCCAGAGATTTAGCACTGTCACATACTGCGGGTATGATAATTCCCGTTCCGCGTGACTTTTGGCGGGATATAGAGCGGTGACCACTGTTCACATGAAACACGCATTGTCTTTTGATTATACGTGTCACCGCTCTCTTAATCTCCCGCGGCAATTTTATATCACATCCCACGTGAATAGGATTATATTTATTTACAGGATTATATTTAAACAACACGATATATGAGAAAAGAGACGCGAAAAGACTCTTTATCCCCCCTGCAGAGATGTAAGAGAAAATATCGGAGCGAAGTCGCTGAATCGAGAGTCGAACCCGAATCTTTCGCTTGCCGGACGACTGCTCTAAATCAACTGAGCTATTCAGCCCCACACCGATATCCCTCTCGCCTATTTGTAGAAATAATGGGAACGCGATTAGCTCCGCGTAAATTTAACAAATTAAAATAGATAAAGAATTAGGCTCTGAAATGTATTAAACAACACGATATACGAGAAAAGAGCGATTAAGAGCCACCGCGGATGATAGTGCGTAAAATTTTATAAAGATTAATAAATCGCGAAAAATAAGACGCGAAACAGGATTATATTTATTTATTAACAGTCAAATTTTATATTCGTAACAATGTCCACTATCACGTTCCTGAAACTCTTCCAGCGATGCTAAAATAGGTTCGATAACGCGCTATTCGTACATCTCGCGTAAATCAGACGTGCAATAGAGTTTATAGTTTTTCGTACTTTTATTTGCGCGTTTATCTCCGGTCACAAACTCATTGAATATAGTATTCACTTTCACATTGTAATGTTTTTTCACATGTTCAAGCACAATGTCTTTGGCAACATTGAAAAATTGGCGAGGTTTGTGATTATAGTTTATCACCACAGTCAATATCGATTCTCGAACGCCGTATCAATCTCGCGTTGCACAAGTCTTTCCACGTTATTATCGCCACTGTAATCACCATCACTACAATCAAGTCTTTGCACCTTCGCACCTCGCGCAATTTTAGCCTCCAGATATTGTCTATTTTCGATCGAGAGTTGCAGACACGATTGCGTTCTTCGAGCTGTTTAATAAATTTCTCGCGACGCTGCAGCCATGCAAAATACTCGTAACCAAGATGCAGGTTGGCGAGTATTTGCAGGTGAGACCACTCCACAAGGTCGCGTTCAGTCTGCTCGACATTTTCCATTTTTTCACTGTGTGCAAATTGAGCACATTTTAAATGAAAATATTAGATATAATGGATCTCTACAATTTGAGCAGACTCGCCCATTCATTGCATCGAGTGTTTCCAGTTTATGCTTTTTAACAGCATACATGTGTTGACTATCTACGTCTTGCAAAGCAATTATACACGAAGCACGTACAACTAAAGCACCACTCGTGAAATAATAATTGTATATCAGGCCTGGCCCACGAACTATAACTCGTGCTTCCCCGCTTTCTCTTTCACTGGCGCGAGACGCGTGCACGTATTGTACATGCTGACAATAAGTATAGAACTGACGAAAATATGAAATAAGGAAGAGAGTGCGAGAAGGGGAGAATCGACAGTCTTAAGCCGGACTACAAATCATAGGCAAATTGATCAATCATGGTAATTATTTTTGAAATAATCGACTATGGTTGGTCGATATAATTTGCCTACGACTTACGACTTGCGATTCCTTTGCGACATTACGATACGACCAATATGTAGATCCGGCTTTATAGAAGGGATAGGTGAATCGAGGAGCCTGAGAGAAAAGACGTGAGAAGAGGGGATATGTTCTCCTTTTCTCGTGTTCCGTGGATGTCTGAGGTCAGGCCTGTTATATATGATACAAAATTTTGTATTATGTCCGTCTAGAGCATTAATTTGCGAATTATGCACCATTTTGTCGATATATATCTGTGGAGTCCTCACTAATGGAATCACTGTCAATCGACAACGCGTGATCTTGGTCCACTTCCATTTTTTATATATTATCACACAACACTTTCTGACAGAACACTATACTTTTGCAACCGACGTGTCGATACGCATTCAAATTACGTACTATGATTTGATGCGCTTCAACCCTTCTTATATGCAACCAACAAACTTTCAGAAAATTTTCGGGCACTAAAAGAATCATTTTTTGTAAATAATGGACCTAGGGTCAGAAACGTTTCATCACTATGACACATAGATTGCTTGAAAAAGGTTGAACTTCGAAATATCTAAAAAAATATAAGCTTATAAAAAGTTTTTTATAACTTTATTTATTTTTATAATCTTATTTTATAAACTTATATTTTTTTAAATATTTCGAAGACTGAGCTTTTTCAAGCAATCTATGTGTCATAGAGATATAACGACATGTTTTTGATGGTTATCCTATTTGACCCTAGGTTATCCTATTTGAAGCTATTTTAGTTTAATCAAGAAAATCTATTTTATATAGTTTAATCAAGAAAAATATATTCTTATAATTTAAAATTTAATTTTCTTGAATGGAAAAGAAAATATAGGTAGAAAATAACATTTTTAAATCAAAGATTATAATTTTCTAAAGTAAAATTAAATAATTATATATTCTTGAGATGGCAATCACAATATTAAAATAAGAATATTAAATAATTATAAAGATTGCAACGATTGAAGTGATTATTTAATATTTTGGATTTCTACTTAATTCTCGATTCTCGATTAAATTGTATGCAATTATAATATGGATTTCAAGATTTATCATCGCGACATAATTTTACGTATTATTTAGCATATATGAAATTAAGTAATTATATCAAATTATTTCTCAATGTACTTATCAAATCAATCGCGTTTAGAAAAGGAATTTGATGAAGCTTCCCGCATCATTATTTTGTTCGAATTCATTGCGCGAATGGTAAGAACCAAAGCACGTAAATATTAATGCGCTATATATTGCAAAGATCGGACGCAGTATTATTATTAATTTATTATAAAAATATTTTATATATTGTAGCATACATTTATGCGAAATATTATTAAATTAATTTAGAGAAGTATTTTAAATTATCGATTAATTTATTATACGATTGATGTACTACAATATTGCAGCAATATTGCTGCGACATTGTAGCAATATTGTAATATTGCTGTAATATTCTGTGTTGTATGGGAATATAAACAGCGGTATTCCTTTGAAGAGGATTTTGGGACTGACCTAGAATCATCTTTTATATTTTTTTTTCTAGGAAGAATTGCAACGCCGATGTTCGGCTGCTTTGTGCTCTCGTGATACATCCCCAATATAAGTAATTCTAGATTTTTTTTCTGTTCAACGTATAAACAATAAAAAGCAATCAATCGACAAACTTTCAAAGGGCAGACTTTTGTCGGGAGCACCAAAAGGATCCTTTTTTTTGTAAATGGATCTACAATCGAAAACGTATCGTTATACCGCTACGACACAGATTATTTGAAAAAAGTCGGACTTCGAAATATCTCAAAAAATATAAGTTTATGAAATAAGGTCATAAAAATATATAAGGTTATAAAAATCTTTTATAATCTTCTTAGAAGAATTTAATAGTTTTAATTAAATTTCAATAATAATAAAGGATTAAAAAAATTTAAATTAACATTTTATTAATTTTAAATTTTAACAATATTATAGTTTTATTTTAATATTTTGTAATTGCCATCTCAAGAATATATAATTATTTAATTCTTCTTTAAGAAAATTATAATCTTTGATTTAAAAATGTTATTTTCTATCTACATTGTTTCTTTTCCATTCGAGAAAATTAAATCTTAAATCATAAGAATATATTTTTCTTGATTAAGGTCCGATTGCACCAACGTTATTTTAGCTTTAAACGAGACTTAAATATATATCTATTTTTATCTTTCTTTCTAAATAAATAAAGACAGACATATATTTAAGTTTCGCTTAAAGTTAAAATAACGTTAGTGCAACCGGGCCTACCATAAACTATATAAAATGACCTCATTCAAGTAAGCAATTATTCAAGCAATTATATTTTTCTTTAATAAACGCAATATAATCTCATTTCAAAATTTCCATTTTAAAACTAAATATATTTTCAAAATATGTCCTTTTTTTCGGTGTAGACAATATTCAGAAATCAAAGTCGCGCGAACGTCGAGCGTAGTAATGGCCATGCGCAGAAACGAATGCGCACCGATTCGGCCGCCATGTTAGTCGCGTCATTGCATACGTCATACGTGGGTCGGAGTCATACGCAGATACGCAGATCGTCGTACATCCGCATTTTTCGCGTCTTTTAACCGTAAATAAACGAATATCGCGAGTGAACGAGCGTTGAGAGTATCCAAGGATGATCGCGTGACTTTATAGTACGTCGATGGACGCGCGCGTCAGCTGATTTTGACAGTAGACAGCGTCATCGCGAAGATGGAACGAAATCGCGTCGCGTTATTCGCGCCCTTAATGACGATTATCGGATGCGAGCGAATATCGGGAGTGCCGAATAAAGTGTCGCACATTCGCGTTGGTGATATCGTGTGAGTTGTGTGCATCAAAATCGAAATGGGACGTCTCGAGGCGAGCGAAAGGAGCGACTTGTGCAACAGCCGGTGAACGGTGAGTCGATTTAATTTATCATATTTATCATATTTGTGACAATTCGTGCTCGTTCGACGCTTACACAGCATCGGGATGTCCCGAATTACGTTCGGGAAAATTGGCGTCGCATTATAATTCGATGCGACGCGATGCAATTCAAGTAAAGTCGATCGCGTGAAGATGGTAGGCTAGAAGTAATTTGAAGTTCATACTTCGTATACGCGCGCGTATACGTATTCGTATACGAGTGCTCGCTCAGCCTATCTTGTAGGGATGCCAACTGTCGATATTGTCGATATATCTAAATGATAATTTTACCATGAATTTTACCATGCTTTTAAAAATAATATTTAATCATTAGTGTAATACATTTTATTACATAATATATTAATCGTACTTTAATAAACGCAATTTATTACATAATATATTAATCGTACATAAGATGTATAAATTTATTTGGAATGTGCTTAAATCTTTATCTTATTTATAATATTATAATATAATATTATAATATTTTTAATATTATAAAAGAAAATTGCAAATCTTATGAAACAGAGCGCTGGAATAATTTGATACTTATGCTGGCCTACAATATTACTTTTTTCTATATCTTTTATTATAGCATTTATATTATCGATATTTTTGCACCTAGCACAGAACAGAACCGCAATTTCTGGATGTAACGTGTTATCCATTAAGAAACTTTATGAAAATGACTATGTAGTTCAATGTCTACGTTTTATATATAGAGGTTCTTTGAATCCGAGTTTTAAATCGAAGGCATAAGACCACTCTCAAGCTTCTCTCTTGTACAAACACGTATGCAAAATGTCCGTTTTCATGCTGTATTTTGGTTCTGTGACAGGAACTGGCCGCCTACGCACGTGCGTAATTTATACGAGGACATAGAACTGTGTTTGTGTAATTTTGTAATCAGGGGAACTGTCAAAAATAGTGGATAACGATGCAGTTAGTATTATTGATAATATTGAATATGATTTATTCTAGATCTTTCTAATTTTTTATCTTGTAATTGTATTTGCGAGGAGAATCTTCTCAATTTAAGATGTATAATGATGTAGAAGATTAACGAATATGTGATCACGAATACGAAATCGTTTAAACGATTATGGATAAGGATTTGTTGAATCCCAGGTGTTTGGAGAGCATGGTTCGAATCAGCTGATTGACAGTTTTATTTTTCGCTGTTTAGGAAAATCCAATTTGGTGGAGTACATGAGATATACTACGAAGCATTGATATACTCACACTTATAAAAGAGGATTTAATGATCATGCGAAGGATGCCTTCTGAAATTTTTCTAGGAAATGGAGGAACTCTACATCGTTCCTTGATGTTTATACTGAAACTCGGCTGGCAGTCAAGATTCCGTTTGCCAGTACTTCTAGTTATTGTATTTGTCGCCATGG
Organism: Camponotus fellah; assembly: GCA_030586385.1. Lineage (NCBI taxonomy): Eukaryota > Metazoa > Arthropoda > Insecta > Hymenoptera > Formicidae > Camponotus > Camponotus fellah. The sequence continues at coordinate 3,119,113 of JAPIVC010000107.1, read as the reverse complement.
ATTACAGATTACAATTAGAGATAGAATTTGGAGACAATGCAGACCAACATAATCATTTATAATATGAGCATAAAAGAAAGAATGGATAGATGCATAAGACTGTTTCTTTATATATTTAACATATGGATATATGATGTATTATAAGGTTTAAATTATAAATATAAACTGTATTTAATTATACAACATAATGTAATATACAAACTGTTGAAATGTTAGCAATTGTACCATACATGCTTTATAAGCATATGACATACATGAAATTTTTTGCTCAGTACTTGTCAATTTTTAATGCTTATACTTCCGCCAAACTGATATTGCATTTGTCATAATAGAATTTAAGAACTTTACGTCATCTTATTATAATATATCATGAGAACACATGTGTGCTATTCAAGTTAAATTTATGATTTTATTACAGAAGAGAATAGTGAAGAGAATAGTAAAAGAAAGGAGTTAAAAAAAAGATAAGAAAGAGAGAGAGAGAGAGAAAAAAAAAAGATTGTATTTAGAAAATATCTGTGAGATAAATTATACCTTAATTAGTTAGATGACTGATAATTGAGATACTTTTAGAAAATTAAATAGCTAATTAAAAGTTAATGCTTATAAAATATAAAATTAGATTTAAAAAAAAACCTTTAATTGTTCATATATAAGTATATTATATTTCCTATCTATGATTTCCTGATTATTAAGATAAAAGATAAAAAAAAAAGATAGAGCAGCGATAAGAGGACGGATTTATTTGTTTTGCGTATGGCTGTAAAATAAATTCTTTCTAACAATAAGATGTAATTTGATTGACATATAAATACTACTACACTTTTTATAAATTATATATTTTGTAAACTAAAATAGGACAATTATTTATTTTGTAATTAATTTTTATATATTATATGTATAATGTAACATGAAAGTTGTGTTATGAATAAATAAACAAGAAGTAATTTATTTTATATCAAAAATTATGCATTAAAAAAATTCTCACTCTTTTAAAGAAAAATATATCAAAGGAAATTTCAAACCAAAAATATTTGTTGATAAATTTATATAAACGCGATTAAAAAATTAATATAATTTAATTATATTAATATTATATTAACCTAATTATAAATTAATATAATTTCCATATAATTGAACATTTCTACTTTGCTTTAATTGTTTTATTATTTTAATTTTTATTAATATTTTTTATATTAATTTACATTAACTACCTACAAATTAATATTATTATAATATATATAATATATTAATTTATATATTAATTATATATATTATAAATATAATTATTCATAAGATATCTTATTCAGTTATTTATTATATAATATTATTATTTTTTATTGTAATTTATGTTTTTTTTGTGAAGAGAAAGAAATCTCTTTTTTCTGTTCCCTCTATCCTTCTCTTTTTTAGGACACTTGAAGATAAATCCCGTAATTATGTATAAGCTATTATGTATACGCGACATAAAATCAATAATCACTTTTTTTAATTCAGTCAAAGTAAGCTTGGAAGATATTGAATTCCTCGTAGGTGGTTGTGGGGAGCCGCAATAATCCACGATAGTCCCGGAGGACACTTTTCCTGTCAGGATACGTTCGACTTATGAAGAAAAAGTAGTACCGCGTGTTCTAGCATCCGATTCGTTTCGGGAGCAACATGCTTTCCCTTCGATGAAGAAAAAGCGATCGACGATAAATTTCGTTTAGTTTACTCGATGTTTGTGGACATCGTGTGGGAGCTCTAGTGGGGGTCTAGTAGGGTTTATATAGACTGTGCGAAGAGACGTTATCGGTTTTTCTTCACAAACGCGTCCCGATGGAAACTAAAATTGCAGGATTTTCCAGTGTTCTCGGGATCTTCCTTCTGTTCGCCTGCTTCTTGCAAACCGAAGCGGCATTTGATCCCGAAAGTTTCGGTGAGTTAATCATAATCAGAAATAGAAATATATACGTGAGTGTCGGGATGTTTTTCGAACTTGAAAAGGAGTTTCATCCGATTCAAAATATGTTATTTCACGATGTTTCAAAAAGTCGAAATCGAGGGGTAAACCGCTGATCAAAATTATGTACACTAATGCCTACTAATGCTCAATTCCTGCTAAATTTTTATTAATGTCTAGTAATTACATTATTGCTAAATTTTTTACTAATGCCTAGTAATGTCCACTAATGTTCAAGAAATGCCAGTAATTCCCAAACAATGCCCAATAAGTCTAGCAATGCCTCAAATCTGTACATTGCCCTCAGCGGTTTATCCCTCGGTCGAAATGTATTGGATTTGTTTTGCTTCTCGTTTTTATTACACTCGAACGTTAGAAGCAACTTATCCAAATGTGAAAATCAAATAATTATAGAACAATGAAATGTACAATTGCAGAACGAAAACTATTAGCCTTAAATAAGGTTCTCACTTACATTAATGATAGAACAGAACAAATGAACGTGGACGTCACTTATGGCGTTACTTTAAGTGAAGGTAAAGAATTTTTTTCTAATTATATTGCCAATTAAAACTGTATAATAATCGCATATTTTTTGTAAAATGTCTTATTAAAGTAAGAGGCTTCTAAAATGTGAAGCTTTAATTATGTAAGATACTTTAAATTTTACCAGAGATGTATACAAAACAAATATATATAATATAATATATTTAATATATTTAATATAAATTTCTAATTTAATTCAATGTGATATTTATAAATATATTTAATATAAATTTAATATAAATATTTAAATTTCTGATTAAATTAAGTGATTAATTTCTTGAAATAGTTAACTTGATGGCAGCACTTAACAATGATAAGATACAATATTTGGAAAACAAATTCTTTGTTTTTCTCAAAGAAATGCTCGTGTTATCCGATTTGACTCGAAGAAATTTGATGAATAATGTTGTCCCGATAAGCGAGATCGAACTTTCGCGTAAGTAGATGTATAATGTGAAACGAACAATAGTTTGCTTTTTACTATATTTTACATACATATATTTTCTATACTTAAAACGATATGTGTGATGCGTAATAAATAAGTATTTGAAAAGAGATAAAAAAATGAAGATAATAATAAAAAAATGTAAGAAGGAACGAGCTCAAAAAATGCTAAAATCATTATCTTTAATTGCATTGTAGAAGTAGAACAGAATATTTATAATAACTAATAATGATATTTATATATTATTTACAATAATAAAATATGTAAATACGTTAATTATAAAGTTGAGAAAATTGAATTTTTTTATGAGAAATTAATTTAAATTTAATTCTTAATTTATGTCTCTCTTATTTAAATATTACTAGAAAGTTTTTATCGATTAATTCGTTTATCGATTCGAATATATTAAGTCTTTCTAGTCGAATATCACTAAGTTCTTCTATCGATTATCTTGTGTCGAGTTTTGCGAAATACAAAGTTTTTCAGTGCAATCGGCTTTAAACAATGTTACCTTGTGGATAAAACCTATATGGTGGACGAGGATCTTTCCAAAAAATAAACCCATTCTGAATTTGAGATTAAGCTATGAGCAAGTCATCGAATCCATTCAACATGGATGGCCAAATGAATTAAACAGCGATCAATGTTTATTCAAAATTGTACAAAGCGGTTTAAAAAAGGAGTGTAAAATTCCTCAGACTTGCACCGAAGGATTGATCAGGCATGATAACGTTACGGGATATTCTCTCACCCATAGATTGCTTATAATCCAAACCGCTCAAAGAGTAAGATATTAATGGAAGTTTTTATTATTAATTAATTTTGTAAAAGATATCGCGTGTTTGTGTGTGGCAAAAGATCTTAAATTATCACTTGAACTTTTATATTTTATTTATATTTGTCTGATTGCATATCTTATTGAAGTGTTTATTAATTCTTTTAAATGTGTAAGCATTAATTTAATATATTTTTAATTATATATAGAATATTCTTATTATTTTATATATTGTATACTTATTGTATATTACTTAAAGAGAAAACAATTATTTTTTCTTATATCTTTCTCTCTCTGTTCATGTTTATGAAAAAGAAAGTAAAATAAAAATTTCTATAGAAAATAAAAATTCCTATCGGTTTTAGTTTGGATGTCAAGAGATTGCATCGGTACCATTTTCATATTTTGTACCTGCGTTATGCGCCAGAATTTTTCAAGACCTCGTTAATCTCGAAACGTACTATTTCCCAAACGTCTCACGAGACCTCATGATTGAACAAAGTACGCATATATACATAAAAAATATATTATATGAACTAAATAAGATGTAAAATATACAAAATAATATTTCGCATCAGATGAGTAGAATAAAGTGAGAGTACAAAAATGTTTATTAAATAAACTGCTTTTTCTTATTTTTTCTTTTTTAGTTATTTTGTGCGGAATGGAAGGCTATTACGAATTTCTCGATAAACATTATCAGAATTTGATATTAAACTGGTTTCATGGGAGCGATTGCTTTAAGTTAAGGTGATTAATGATAAATATATCTTTATTGATTATATTTAAATTATATAATTTCATAACACTCGATAGCATAATTATTAATTACATTTAATTGACATATAATATATTAGAATTATAACATATATAATTGCAATCGTGTATATTAGAAGTATTATAAATATAAATATACCACATAATAATTGTACAATATACATATATCAATTTCAGTTCATAATTATATTATTTATATATTTATTATATGTATATATATATTATATGTATATATATATATATATATATATATATATGTTGTCTAATGTATTAAAGGCTAGATATATACTTACCAAACGTTATTTTGCGAAAAACACGAGATGAGTATTATATTAAACGTTTCAGAATTTTTGAGAAGCTCAAGATGACTCCGCGAGTATTATCATCGACTGACTTTGAATGTAACAATCATATGATAGGTCTTGGCGCGGCGAGCCTTGCTTTATTTATCCGAGAAAATATAGAAAATGAACTCGGTCCTTAAAGTTTCAAGAAGATTTTCTTATCAAATGCTTATACTTTCTTCACAAATCTGATTCTCTTCATTAAATTCTTTTATTAAGATGAACACACATATGAGATCGTTTGATTAAGAAATAGCCAACTCATATTGCTTAAAAAATATTTAATTGATTGTATTTTTTGAAACAAAACACACGAAAAATGTATATCGTAGAAAGAAATTCTGAAAAAAGTTATGCAATTATCAGGACTGTAACGTATTCTACTGGACGAAAAGAAAATAATCTATGTTTATCATAAATAATATTATAAGACAAGAATATTTGAAATATGGCACGAAAGGGAAAAATGAGAGTAAGAGATTAAAATAAAATAAGTATAAAAATGCATTCTTTATAACAATGTTAAGATATTTTATATCTTGCTTTTTTCTTTTTGATAAATAAGAAAGAAAAGAGTTGATTGTTTATGATTATGCGATAATTTCGAAACTCTATTTCTTATTACTACTATTACTTTAGTAATCTGAATAAGTATCTTTTCATATTATAAAAAAATAGTATTATTATAAATTTATAATAAATTTATAATAAAAATTATTATAAATTTATTATAAAAATTATTATAAATTTATAATAACAAAACAATTTGTCATTAATTTACTAATTATCTACCTATCTCTCTTTTTCTCTTTTTTTTAGTTTATATAAATAATGAAAATGATAATCTCCCTGCTTATATATGTATATATATATTACTTGATATTTAGTTTAAGTAAAATAAACATTTATTTTAATTAATTAAATAAATACTTAATTTAATTAATAATATACAAAAAGCGTGTTTCTTATATATATGTTGATTAATAATTACATATAGAAAATTTAACTCTGTGTAGCCGCTTGAAAATAAAATTCTTTAAAAGTATGATATTTATATGTGCCTGGAGAGAAATAATAATGATATTAAAAAAATAAAAAAAAATCTATTTTAATATGTAAGCTTATTTTACCATAGATTGTGGGATGCATTTACGAAACAACACATCCGGTCATATAAATTGAAATATGTATCGTGCTTTGGTATGAGAAAAATAAGCTGCGCGATGGATGAGTATATCTCTACGCGATGTTATTATAAAGATCTGCGAGAAGATATATTTCCATGTCGTTTCGCCTCCGCTCTGTCTCTTGTACAATTTATTGTACAATTTATATGATAAGTAAGCGATTATGTGTAAAAAAAAAGCAGATCATTTTTTTAAAACTATTCATGATAACGACGTGGTCATTGTTTTAAACTATTCATGATAATGACGTTGTCATTTTACATTTTCCAAGGACGTTCTTTAGCGAACCAGGTGGATACGCGAAAGCGACATGAATCATCACAAAATTGCAAAATCGCAATCGACTATCGATTCGATATGAGTTTGGATTGATATAATGAATCCACTTCGCGGACGAGCTGGACCCTTGTAATCGCGCAACCATGCATTCAATTCTTCTCTCATGGCCTCCGGTAATTATATGGTTTTCCATAAGGACCCATTCTTTTGTTCATTTTCTCGATTCCCAGTTCTTGAAAATAACTGTACACCACCAGCCACATGTATGTGTATATCACTGCAAGAAGATCCAAAATAACATTACAAAATCTGCTTATTTATGGATATAATATTAATTTTTTACGTGTAAATCTTTGGTTAAAAATAATTGATTTATCATGATTTATCTTATAATTTTTTATAATTAATATTATTATTTAAATTATATTAATGTATTTTTATCATCATTACATTAAAACTTATTCGAATGAATATTTTTGAATGAAATTAATGAATCATTAATTAAAATCATAAGACTATCTAAATTCATATTTGAAACGAGAGAAATCTTGAATATAAAATTTTAAACTATAAATATGAGCTCGACTTTCGTGAAACTTTTTTGATCGGCGATCATCGGATCAGTTTAAAAAAATAATTTTCTTTAAAATAATATGTTTTTTGTTATTAAGGTCTTACAGTTGCATTTATGTTAGATGATTGATGTTAAGTACTCACCGACAGCAAGTATACCGAAGAGAAGCCAAAGAACACCGTTGATAACTTCGTGCTTTATGAAGAACATGATCGCGGTATAAAGGATGCTCACAAGAAGGCCGATGACCAACATTATACCCAGGACCACCCATGGCAGCATCATAAATGTATTTTTCTGTAAATTATTATTATTAGTTAGTATTATTCCTTTAATTAAATTTTCCCAAGTTAAATTTTGTGTAAAATATACACATACTTTCACATAGTGAATATATTAAGATACAATATGTGCTAGTGATATACAAGGTATATAAAAGCTGTATTTATATTTTGCATTATTAATTTTTTTTTAACATTTTTTTTTTAATTTTTTTGGAACAAATTTTTCATACAAAAAATTTTTTAATCTTGTATTTGATGACTTTTCATATGTTTCGTAGCTTAATACGAGTCTCTCTCTCTCTCTCTCTTATTTAAATTTTCCTACAAAATTTTTAATTATCGAGAAATATTTTCTTACTCTTAAGGCGCCGATTATGAGCAGCGTAGAGATTAGGATGGTCATGCAAAGGTTGATCGCAAAGATGATCTTCACGGTCGTTTTGTCCAAAATGTCGATGATTATTGTTTTCCATTCTACGTTCGCCGTGAAGATCAGAATTAAAGAAATGATAGCGAGCACCTGTGCGAAAAATTTACGTAACATTAAATCGCATAACTTAAAAAATACACGAACGATAGTACTTACGATTCCGCATACTCCGCTAAAAATCGTTCCCGTTTTCAGGGAACAACATCTGCAACATGTTCTCAATTGTATACTGAAAGGAGAGAAACAGCGAAATTAAATTTTATCGAAATAACATAATAACATAAATTATTAATAATAATATTTAATTACTATAAATTAAAAATAAATTATTTATCGCTGTAAATATAATTTTTTATATAATTATTCTTTAATAATTATAATTATTATTTTTAATAATTATTTTTTAATAAATCATATTCTCTCTCTCTTTTTTAAATATGATAGGCATGTTTTACAAGTTTCAAGAAATTCAAAGCAGCTGAAGAATAATTAAAAAAGAAAAAAGAAAATTAAAACAATATTTTCTGCAATTGATTTTTTAGAAGCAGAGAGAAAAAAGTAAAAAAGCTTCAAAACAACTTTTGTGTTTCCTTTTCAAGACTATTTCGATCAAAATAGATTCCAATACGATTCACATAATTCTGTCATAGATCTGCCACACCCGCACCTCACCCACTAATCCCAAGCGCTGACGTAACAAAGGCGAGTTACGGAATATTGGGCGATGATGCGACGGGATCTCATATCGCGATCTCATGTACGTAAAGTTAATCTTCGAAAATAGGGGAAATTTAGGTCATTGGCACGTGTCGCGCGCTCGCGCCTATTTTAGATACTTAAACGAAACTCGCAAGCAGACTCGCGCTGACCTTCCTTCCAGCGTTTATTATTCCTCCGACACCCGGGAGATCCGGGGAAGATGGATACATCCGTGCAAAATAAACGCGCGCAGATGCACATACGATAACAACAAAGTTTACTAAGCATCGCTCTTCTTTTTACAATGATTTCAGGTGGAGTCATTGATGAGTTATAAGCATAATCAGCATTTTTAAACGAGTACAAGTTGGACTCGATATCGGAAGACTCGCGATACATTCTTGCGTTCTCCGGAAATCGGCCAAGATCATCGTCGTGACGAAGGTTCAGCTCGAGGCCTTCCGATTCCCAATAAGGAAATGCGTTCTACTCGGTCCTACGTCGTTCTCGCGAATTCTCTCGTTCACCTCGAGCGAGTGAACAAAACTATCACGTCACCGATCGCGATTAAGATCACCTTGGTGATTCACCTTCGCGAATCGACGATTGTACTTGACCGATGATCTTGGGAGCACGAGAGAAAAAGACTTTAAAACGTTAAACACACTTTGGTCATCTTGATTCTCGAAACGTTAGAAAGGAGAGAAAGCGAGAAATCGATTTACGTGAATGAAAAGATCGCTTTTTGTGATCTTTGAAAATTTCAGATGATGAGGCAAATTTAAATGGAAAAACTCTTTCCATTAAAATGACTTGAGACGTTAAGTGAAATGATCGAAATTGTAATCTAGGTGATGTCAAAATTCGTAAAGAATTTCTGCTTTTATAAGTCTCTTCTTATAAGTCAAACTAAACCGGTTTTATTCGATGAAAAATCATTGCATGTGTGCGAGAATTTTATATAAATCTCTGATGTCATAATTAACGATGACATCAAGTAATAACGATCTTTGACATTCCGTTGTAAAAGATTCGAGATTTCTCTCTCTCCAGAATATGTTTTTGAAAAGAAATGTGAAAGTTCTCAAAACTACAATTATATGAGATATATAGTTGTATGTCCACTATAGTAGAGAATGAACTTGCTGTTGCTCATAAATGCATCCCGGAAGAGCACTGCACTATGCACTGCTGAAAGGGCGATTCTATCCGGCTCGCGCAAAAAAGGATTACGTCATTACACAGAGATCACTGTGAGTGATTCTTTCCGACGAAAGAATGATCGTTTTAAATGTTAATATTCTAAGAGAGCATTTTTTTTTATGTGATGCGTGTCTTTAGACATTTATATATATGCCAATTATTGATGAAAATTATTAAATTATCAAATTAAATTAAATTAAATTAAAAATTTAATTTAAATTAAATTTAAATAAATTTATTTTAATTTAAATTTAATTAAATGTAATTATTAAATTAAAAAATATTAAATAAAAATGTAAACTATTATATTATTTTGTATTTTTGAATAATTTATATAAATATTTATATAAATATTTATTTATTTATTTATTATATATGTATACATATTTTTTAATTAATGTGTGCGTAATTTTGGATTTTATAAATTCTATTTTTAAAACAAAAGGGAAAAATAACATCTGATTGACGTCTAATGACGTTGACCTACATATTTCAAGTGCGATACATATAAAATGTGACTGTGACGTCAAATGTTTGTCATACTTGGAATATATGTACTTATGTATGCATTTGTGCGTAACTGATGAAGATAAGAAAAAAATTCTTGCGGAAAACAACCTCGTGAGATCGACTCGGATACAATTGGCCCGTTGCATGCGGAATTGACGTTAAATTTAGGCGGTGAGTAAGCCAAGCGCAAAAAAACGTTGGTTAAAAATACACAATACTACTCGATAGGCCCGTTACTTCAATATTGTTTTTCTCGATCTAGATATATAATCAAGAATGAAAGAAAAAAGGGATGACTTCTTAGGGGAGATCTTTCGCGTGCATTTCATTTGATTCCGCGATTAATATAAGAAAGAGGTGCGGCCTTAGGACAAGAATGAAGAAGATCAATATTGTACAAGCAAGTTTAAGTAATCTTTATAATTTTCTTGCACACATCGATCTCTTAAGATTCTTTTGTAACAAAAAATTAATTTTTTTAAGATTTTTATTATTTTACTTCTAGAGAGAAATACATGGTAATATTTTTTTCAGGAAAAATATTCCACGGAATATTGAATATTTCTGTTGCACACGAACATATGAGAAATAATGATAAGAAAAGCTATTTAACGAGGAAATATATGACTATAAAAGATAATTTTTTTTTTTTTAAATTGAAACACTTGTTATCATCATTTTCTCTGGAAATATTCAAATATAAGGTTTTATATACTTAGCTTATTTATTAATTTATATATATAATTTATTTATATATATCTGTTATTTTATGATTTTTACACGACTTTTGCACTGTGTTGAAAAGTCACATCGAATCAATGTTTACAAAATTTTATCGAGTCTTTCGCGTTAATTGCGTCAATAAGTCATTATGCGATTCCGTAAATGTCATCCCGTGTCAGTGTTTACGAATGCGAAGAGTGTCAATGCCAAACGATTTCCAAGTACAATGAATATGAAAATGCACTAACATGTGAGCCACGTGATAAGTTATACACGTATATTTACGAGGCACGTGAGCGTTTAAAACACGCTGTATACAAAATTGCGAGTATCTTATTTTTATACTTTAGTCACGCGCGCGACCTTCTTTTACTTCCTCTAGAGTTTTCAGTTTCTTGAAATTTGTAATTTTTACGAATAATTTTTTCGAGGTCGACGAAACTGGAAGAAGATCTAAAAAATGCCTTTCATCTACTTACGCTTGATTTTAAATAGGATACATTCTTGTTTAATCAAAATTGGATGAATTATAATAAATTGTAACGCTCTAAAAATATAACGTTATTAAATTAAATTAACCATATTTATTATAATATTAATAAATATCTTAAGTAACACTTATCGAGATACTTATGTGTGCACATGCGTAAAGTAGGAACGAGGTCCCTTTACAGGCGCGATTGATAAATCGCGATGGCGCACTATCGTAATAAACTATTACAGCGCTATAAAACTCTCCGAAGTAAAGTATGATCGAGTTACATCACTACCGAAGCCACCTTGTTTACTCGCTGACTCGATATCTGGCTACCTCGCTTGTGATAATCTATCATTCACTTTCAATTAATGCCCGCCAAATCCCTCACATCGCACTCATTAACAGCAATTGGACCTCCTGTCAATCCAGCTGTCAAATGTCACGTTGATTCGCGAAGGCGGGTATACTCACTTCATCTCGGGGCGAGATCTCCTTTCTTATGATCGATCGCGCCGATCTAGGGATGCTGAGGAGACGCGAGGCTAGACTAGAGATACGAGGTGGAAATCGTCCGCTCGCGATAGGAGATGACCAGAAACTGTGCCAAGAACAGCGCGCGCGGCCAACCGCGCCAAACCGCGGATGGTGTACACCTACGACAGTCATGTACACACCTACATGTCGGTGCCTTGGTGCCACCAACACCAAGTCGGCGTAAATCTGTGTCTGTGTGTTTGTGTGCACGTCTTGTGTGCGCTACCGCGACTTACGCGAATGGCATATATCGCGGATGGAGAACACGAGGGGCGGAGGGGGAGGAGGAAGAGGACGGGGGACTCTTGGAGAACGGACGCGATCGCGCTTTTTATACGAATCGCCAGCGAGATCTTACGAGAGCCCGCTCTCTTGACACTCTCTGGTAAACAAGCCGAGTGTAACCGCTTCTCGAGGATCTTTGATCTTCACATCCGTCACGCGTCTAACCGAGAAAGTCCGCGTTTTGCGTCGCGGATTCGCGTCTTAGATCCGCGTTAGAATCTCTCCCGATCGCGATCGTTAATTTAATGCCAGATGAATTTAATGGAGTAGAAAGTAGCTCTTGATGACGTTTACTCCGATTTTTGAAATAAAATTCCATAAATATTTATTCTTATTCGGGATAAAATATTCCAAGTCCTGGTTATACTTAAAACTTACTACAGAGACTCAGTGAAATAGAATAAGCCCGAGAGTTGCGAAAGTGTAACACGCATTCACGAGGTCAAGAGTGAAGTAAAAAGGTTTCAATGTTTTTAGAAACATGGTGAAACGGCTGAATTATTATAATGATTGCATCAACACCAGAAAGAAAGAGAGAGAGATTATTTTATAAAAAGCGCAAGTTGACACATGTAAAATAAATTTACCGAGTAATATATGATGCATAATTAATTATATTATTATTATAGCGTAGCATAATATTTCTGCGATAAGTTGTCCAGAGGAAAAAACAGCTGAGAAACTGCGTTTGTTAGTTTGCGCGCGTCGAGCGACCTCGAGATAACATTTTAAACCAATTGACATTGCCACTTTATTTGCGCACATAGGTAATGAATGGTTTTACACACGCTATTCCATATCTCGGTATGTAATTAAAATGCTTGGTCCAAATCCGACAATTCGCGAAATGCAAACATTGCATTTTTCCCATGCATATAGATAGAGATATATTCTTATTATCTGATTTATATCAGAAGCTGCCCCTACAAAGTTCATCACTAAAATTAAAAATAATAATTGAATTCAGGTAAATATTTCTAGCATCTTCGTATTTAAAAATTAAATAAATTGTTACAACTTTGCAAAACAGTTATAAAAAGAATAACAATAATTTATTTTATTTACTATTTTTTTAAAAAAGTATATAGAATAGAATATATATGGAAGTAAAATTGGAAATAAAATTTGGAATATAATTTGAAATAAAATTTAAAAAATTGGCAAACAAAAAAATTCATAATTATACTTATTAATAGCAACGACGAATTATATTTCCTTTAAGATGATCTTGATACAGAAGTGTTAAATCAGTTGCAGGCTTTCAGGCTTTCATAAATCGCTCTATTGTACAAACGTTAAAGAGATATCTTTTTTTATTTCGTAAATATAATTTCTCCACATTTATTTGTTTTTTATTTAAAATGTTGAAATCTTTTGAAAAAGATTTTTAAAATTTTTAATTGAATATTTTTAATGTATGTGAAAATGAAGAAAACGAAACATCGAGATTTTACATCCATTCATCGATAGCGCATAAACGTGCAGTTGTTCTGTCTACTTAACCTATTGGGTTAAGTAGACTACTTTTATTACAAGAATTTTCGTTAATTCGAACAATGCAAAATTAAAAGCGTCAAGTCAAGAAATGATCGTAAAGTCGAAAAGCTTGAGATCGAATTAATCTCGGAGCTCTGGCTACGCGATGTCTGTCTTTGCGTCTTTAGAAATACAAATAATATCAATAAATGTCATAAGTTTGGTAAGTATCTTGGCAATATTAGGTCTCGTGATCTCGTTTGTAAAATTTAAGAAAATATTATTTATATAAAATTATCTTTTTTTTTTATAAATTTCTTACAACAAAAGTTTTCTGAAAAATTATTAAAAAACTTATTTTAATGAGCACATTTAAATTATAAATCGCGTTGCAAATTTGTCAACAATTTTAATTTGTATAATTATCGCAATTCCAAATCATATATTGCTATTAAGAAAATTATAAATAAAATACAATAATTATACGATAATTAAAGCGCAAGATTTTAGACAATAATTACAAGAATTGGATGTTATATTTAAAACTTCAACACTCTCGTTTCATTTGCTTAACTTAAATTAATTATTTTGCATTTTAGATTGGCAGCATTTGGAGCTGGTTCAAGTGGGATCAGCAGCTAGAAAAGATTTCAAACTTTTCAGTTTCCGATAATTTAGACGTAAAAGATATCGATTGGCTTAAAACGGGTTAGTACTTTACTTTGTATAGACTGGAGATATAGTTTTTTTTATATTAATGTTTCTCAAGAATATTCTTGTGATGTTAAAAGCAGAAATTAAAGATGAAAACTCTCTTCAGTTCTATCGTGGATTGTCCTGATTCGGTTTATCATCAACCGCGTCTCGCTTCTTGCATACATAGTTAACATTTGTACGGTAGCGACACGAAGATGGCAAAACTTGCTTATATTTTGGATGGTGCTCAGTCTTCTAAGAGACGTTGTTTTGGAAATCATCGTCATTATCATTGCCTTCTTACAATGGCACAAGGGAAGCGTTTCGACGTGGCTCTTCGTCGGGTTTGTCACAGAAAAAATATTTTGGCTGGGTAAATAAGAAAATTTGATCAAGGAAAACAAGAAACATAACATAATATTTATATGAAAAATAGGCTTTTCTTATTTGAATTGATGACTTTTGCGCTAACCTTTCCAGCTATTTCGATTTGCAAATGGCGGACAGTTCTCAAGTGGTACATGCGACTGCGAAGAGAGATGAAAATTCGCATGTTCGTGAAAATTGCGCGTAGAAGCATCGCGAATCTCGTTAATATTCCCGGAAGAATCGGTCATTCTCTAGACGACGAGTGTCTCGATATAGCGACGATCAGACGGCACAAGTACGCGAATCTAATGAAGCTTTCGGAGAAATCTTCTAACAAGATCAACTTCGGTTTACGAATTTCCAAGTCGTTGACGACCTTGGTTACCAACGATGACAGTCACGATTCGCACGATACGAACGGTTTTAATGCCAATGACTTGAGCGTGGCAGAAAAATCGATGAGGCTGCTGGGTATAACCGCGGAGGACGTGATGGACGCGTGTGCCAGGATACAGGAGCGATCCTATTGGAGCGCACAGGACGAAATAACGAAGACTCCCGAAGCGATGGAAGAAGCAGGTGCAATACAAGTTTCCTTGGAAAGAGATGAAGAAGAAACGGATGATGTCTCAGGAAAGGAAAAGAAAGACAAAGAAGAAAATATGAAGAAACCTGTAGATCGTATCTTGGAAAAGAAAGACGTTGCGAGAGATTCTCAGATAGAAAAGGACGAAAGAAAAGATGAGAGAGAAGTTAATGATGTTTCAAGGAGTAAACAGACGGCAATAGACATAGAAAAAGCTATGGATTATAACTTGATGGAGGAAGTCATTATACGAAGTTTTCAGATAGAAACAGAATGGGAGGAAGAAGATAACAAGATCGATAAGAAAGAACAGACTTTGATTGAGAAAGAGCAAAATGGTTCATTGACAAAAAGTGAGGATATTACATCCGACAGACTAGATAATCGCGTGAAATCAACGGAATCTCATAAGAATCAAGAAGACGTATCATCAAGAAGGAGAAAAAGGGAAGAAGAAGCGGAGAGGCTGGCAAAAATTTGTCCTTTGTCTTCTGTCCAGTGCAAAAATGCGAGAAATATGGAGGTCAAGCCATGCTCTTCTCTCGTGAGGAAACTAGAGACGAAACTTCGCCCTATTTCTACAAATCAGAAGGAAAAGTGGTTCGACCAACTCGATCGAAGAAACTCTTATCGAATGAAATTAACGCCAAACGGTTCGGATAAGAAGGAACATAAGAACTCGAGGACGTCATTGTGCGCGTGCCATCGTGCTTTGAAGAGAAATACCGAGAAGAGGAAGCCTGATCGATCAACTGACATCAATGATGTAAAACATGATAGGAAAGAATTTAGGCATTTTATGTCTATCATCAATGCTCAGAAAGACAAGATGAACGAATGTGGGTCTGCGTTCAAATATTCAGAGGCGTACCGTTTAAAGAAACAGATTCAAAAGGCCGAGGGATCTTCCACGAAGCAGACGGTTGCCTGGGGAAGTATGTCCTTGGCCCAAACTGCACGACCCTCGGGATATGCGAGGGATGCCGTCGCGACTAATAAATCGCCTGGGATTTGTCAGAGAAACGTTCAGAGCGAAGCTTGTGCCGAATCGATCGACTCACGTTCCATCTACAACGCGTCCTTGACGGAAAAGAATTATGCGAGATCGGAGAAACGCGAGACGAAATGTCCGGAAGCTAATGATCTTACGTTAAATAAGAGAGGAGTAAAAGCGAGAAGAAGGCAGGATTTGTCGCCGAATCGCAAACTATCGAGCGAAGATCGCGAAGCTATAGAATTGAAGGCTTTGAGAGCCTTTAATGAACTTACTCTGTTGGAGGATAAGAAAAAATTGGAAGCAAAAAGGAATCGCGACTCACTGAATTATGAACAACCGACGGGATCTGAAGTGGATACAATAATAAGAGGACATGATTTCTCGAGTCGCAAACGACCGATGGAAGACTCGAGTTCTCTAAAAGTTTCCAAGTATACATCGGAAGATAAGAAAGAACTAAAAGCTGAAGAAAAATCTGATTCATCAAAGGACGAAACGTCAAAGGAAAATGTTGAAGGTTCAAGGAGCGTTTCTGATCATTCTTCGGAAGGTAATCGCGAGGAAATTGGGATCCTCTCATCCGAGACTCGACGTGAAAACGCAAACAGCAGCCTTCAGATAAACGAACGTTACACAGGACAAGCGTATACTTCGTTGAATCTCAGGGAGATCACTAGGAACATCGAGTGGACCGTCCATCCTCGGGGAATTGTTCTGACCAACAAGAACTTACACCGTCAGTTCTCGGAGAACGAAGGACGCGAGAGCCAACAGCGCGATATCATCGACGACAATGTCGCTAGCACGTTGCACAGCGCATTCTTCTTCAAGCCCGAGATCGTAACGAGGGTCTTCCGGCGAGCTCAAACGAGGATCGGCGAGTCTCTCCCGAGCTTCCCGACCTTCTGGCACGAGGACAGCAACATGGAATTCGTCTGCCAGGTGAACAATGAGATGGCCATGCAAGGGAATCGGAATTCGTCATCCTTTGACCTTGATCTCGAACGAATAGCGGATCGGACCAATCTTGGGAACCTGTCTTTTCCCGATGCCAACAACAATCGTGTTGTCGGAGAGGAAAATCGCGACATGTGCATAATATTTATCGATCAGGAGCAGGCATCCCACGAATCGGAGACCACGAGCATAGAGAATTCGGTTGTCAGATTCCAGGAGGAGAATGCGCGCTCGAGCGTGGAGAATATTGAAGCGACAAATATCCTCTTGGTGTGCATATTGAGAGACTTTGGCCTGGAAATGTCAGAGGAAAGTGTACATAATGTTATCGAGAATACTGAGGAATATGGAGATATAAGTAATGTCATCGCCAATTTTCAACCTTCGAATGAGACAAGTCCTGAGGAAGAAGGAGACAATAATAGAGATAGTACAATCTCGTCACATCAACAGACTTTGATTCCGAATGACAGTTGCCCGGATGGCGTCACGTCACCTGTCAACCTGCTGCAACGTGATAATTCTTATAATTTGCTAGATAAAAGACACACAAGTGGGATCGATATTTCTTCTGAAAAGAGAACACATGAGAATAATTTGTTTCTTAAAGATGTTAACAATAATGCAGAGTTGCAAGCATCTAATAGTAATAATAATAATCAATTCGACATGTTTGTCAATAAAAGCGAGAAGAGTATATTTAATCAGATTCTTGAAAATGCCTCGCAATTATCTTCTTCTGGCTCGCCATCATTTATTAAAGAAGATAATTTCAATCAATCAATGCTAAGTTCAATCAACAAAGAAGAACTGCAAAGATTGACGCAAGTTTCGGCCAGCGAAGCTACGTTAACAAACCAAGGAACAGAATCAATAATGAACTTGGAAACCACAAATCGCGATATGATATC
Source organism: Camponotus fellah (assembly GCA_030586385.1). Lineage (NCBI taxonomy): Eukaryota > Metazoa > Arthropoda > Insecta > Hymenoptera > Formicidae > Camponotus > Camponotus fellah. The sequence goes on along the minus strand of JAPIVC010000107.1, from coordinate 3,101,106 downwards.
GCAATTTGAAACTTTCGAAACCTTAGATTCATTAGAAATGATACAGAACGACGTAAAAAACGAAGACGAAAATAGGAATATTTACGAAAAGGCAAATATATTTTCGACTCATCGATTTTCCGGGATAAATCAAAATGAAAGGTTGCAACAAGATAACAGCTTTTATTCCTTGTACGAGAGAAACCACGACGGTACAAAGACGATCTCATTCGGAGATGGCAGTTTGATGGAAGAGTTTTCAAATAGCACTATACCGTCCTCAAATGCTTCTGCTAGAAACTTTCAATAACAGAAGCTGCGTAAAAAATTTGTTCGATATAACTGAAGGTTAATCAATATAAAATTAATATAAAAGAGAAAGATAAGATATTGTAAAATTACAAGCTTAGATAAATCGCAATTTTTTCGCTATTAAAAATTATAGAAACATTTTATCGCTCATCAAAATTATGAAAAAATTGCACGAATATTGCAATAATATTTGAAAAAGAATTTAACAAATTTGCTTGCAAAATATTTTTATAATTATTAATAAATAATTGGCATAAAAATTAATTGTAATATTACTCACATTCATATGATTAATATATTTGAGAGATATATATTTTTGAGTTATATACATAATTAAAAATTTTACATGTATTTTTTAGTAAAGGTTTCTAACATTCGCACACAAATAAAATTTATATATATATGTATATATATACAAAACATGGTTATTTGCTAGAAATTTCATATACAATAATCTAGTCATTGGCAATTTGATTCAAAAAGAGCTGCATTATTTACAATAATATTTAAATAATGTGCTGCACATTTATATAATATTATACAAAGACGTATTTACTGAATCGTTTAATTCAGTTCGTCATATTTTACAAGTTGCGATAGTCATAAATGTACGGAATAATTTAAAATAAAGGGATAAAGGAGAGAAAATTCCAGCATTTCCAGGGGTTTTCAACAATTATCATCGAGGCCTGGATCCGAATCAGGGACTACATAATTAGGATCGCAGACGGTATCCCTGATAGCCTCCTTGACGCTCGCTTTAAATATCCTGTAATTAATATTTCCGCTGTTCAAAGTACCGTACAGATACATGGGCAAGCGATTCGAGATCAGCCACACACTTTGTTCCGGCTCGTGATCCACTTTGATGTCGTTCGGAAACACCAGGGATACGTTGCTGGTTCCAATCACGCCCAAATTCTGCGGTATGTACTCCTTTCTGGTGTCCCAACACCACACCGAGTCTCTCGTTACCATGTTGAAGAACATGACCCCATTCCGATCGATCGCGGACCCCGAGGAGTGACCGTAATCCTTGGCTCTAGGTCGACCAACAGGCACGAACTCCTCCGCGTTTCGATCCGCGGTCCTCTTGTCCCTGAAGATCGACGTGGACACGGCGAACTCCCGGAAACTGGACATCGGATGGAAGAACAATGTCCTGTCGTCGCGAATGTCCACGGGACTGAGCGCAATCCCGAATATCCCGTCGGTCCACAGGAACTTTATGCCATGCAACTCGTACCTGGACGCCAGGGGATCGGGATAGAAGAAGGGATGCTCGACTCGGAAAGTAGTGTCCTTGAAGAAGTCGTACACCACGATGCCGTATCGCCATACGTCGCTCAGGTAAGCCACTGCGGAGCCGCAGTCGTGGTTCCTGATGTCTACCGCGATGTTGATGTACAGGGAGTCCTGCTTGATTTGCTCGTCCGGTAGAGTGTACTTTCTGATGAGATTATCGGTGTGCAGATCGAAGATGAATATGGCAGGCGGGCACACTTGCTTGGACCTTATGGCGAGCTCCGTTTTGCCGGAGTCGAGGACCCACAATCGATCACATTCATCCACTTGGACTCGGAAGACCGATGTTAAGCCCTCGCAGTTTCCTAAAATTAAAAAGATGTAGAACCAAAAACGCTGAAATTAGATTATCAAAGATTCATTATATCAAATATATGTAAATTCTCTATTTTTCAATAGAACGTGGGAAGTTAAAGTATGTTTCTTATTTTTCAACAAAGATATTTCTTACACTTTTGGTTGCTCAGCCACTTGCTTGCTTTCTCACGAATTAGATAGTTCAGTAAATTATCTAACAGTTCGCTTTTGTTTCGAACAGGAAATAATAGAAGGCTCGTTTATTATCGCGAGGGATAATTCATGGGAAGCTCATTTATTCAGTTTCCGTACTTTTTTCCCGATTGAAAATAACCTCGTGCTGTTGTTTCCCTGTATTTTCACAGTCTTTGTTCTAATTTTATGCAAATATTAATGACAATTTTCTCGGGAAAAATTTTTATTAATAACCATTGGTAATTTTCCTTTCAAGTAAACAATGCATTCATGTATATTTCATGCGTCAATTATGTCATGCGATCTCTGAAAGTTTTTTTTTAATTCTTGATATATATTTTCTCGATCATCTCCTGCTTTCTGATTAGGTTTAAACTTGTAAAGCAAAATAGAATAGATTCTTGTTACAATCAAGATTTTTCTCGATAATAATTCAAATAATTAAAAAAAACCAAGTAATAATTTAAAAAAAAAAGTAATAATTTAAAAAAAACTAAACAAGTGCCAAATCTATTAATACATATTCACAAAAAATATTATCAAGAATTGTCACGTGCATAGAATATAAGTTCTTTGATATGAATCTGACAATTAAAAATAACCTGATCGATGCCACTGCCAGCTAGGGTATGGTTTCAGTTTGGGATTCCTCTTCTTTGAATGTCTCGGCACAGTAGCCAGAGTTACCGGTATGCCAGTCTTCCACTTTGGCAGAGTAACAAAGACTTTATCACGCCAAACATCCAGGCCGAGAGGCAAATTATTTTCCGCGATGTAGTCGCCCTCGAAGACAGCGAGATCTCTCGCCTCGATACTGTCGAATTCAAAGTCAATCATGGTCCAGGCGTACATCTGTTAGAGAAAAATAATACTTAAATTTGTCAAAAATACCTTCAATATCGATACATATACCATTTCGAATCATAATTATCATATGTAAGGTAATTCGTCGTCAGCAAAAGCATAGATTTTATTTTTTTTTAATTCATTTTATATGAGATAAATTTTTTAGAGAAATTTCTAATTATTTTGATATATATGGTATGGATATAAATAATAATTAATTTAACCCTTTCAGCCATATATTTTTCCTTACATAATTTCCTTACATAATTATTGCAAAATTTTTACAAATTTATTTTTTGATTAGCTGAATCCGAATTTAATATCAAAATTTTCGATTTCAAAAAATTCAGTTGGCGAATATGGCAGAAAATTATAAATTTTAAGAATTACAATTTTTTCCTTTAGATTCAAATTTTGTGACTCAAAATCTCTCAGAGAGAAAATTTTAAGAAACAATTATTAGTTTGGATTTAATGCAGAAAATTTTATATTTGTTATAGAATTAATAACAAAAACACAGAAAATTCTGAAAAATACTTTAAAGTATATTAATAAATAAATGCATAACTTTAAAGTATATTAATAAAACTAAATAAAAATTTAAAGTATATTAATAAAACTAAATAAAACTTTAAAGTATATTTATAAATAAATTAATATATATTAATAAAACTAAATACTGTAAAGTATATTTATAAATAAATTCATAAAAAATACTCTTTTGATTTTCTTAATAAAAAGTGGAAAATGCATGAAAATGATTTTCCATGAAAAAGTACTAACTTTGACCTTTTTATATATCTTATTTTTATAATTAACAATTAATGATTTTATAAATTTTTTAAATTTATTGATGTTCTAGGAATCTTGTAACAAAAAATCGTATTTTTTGTTAAAAAAATAATGAAAAAATGAAAAACTGCAAAGAAAAAGATCCCTGAACAATTCATTATAACGCAAAAAATTAAATATAAATAAATATGAATAATTAAATATAAATATAGAAAAACAAAAGGAAGGCTTTTATGAAATTATTGACGAATGAAATAAATATGCGTCGCAATTATTACATACATGTCTTTAATTCATCTCGTGCAGCAAAAACTTTAATTAGTTATTTATACAAATCTTATTTGTTTCTATGGCAATAATCTTTCTCATCAAATTTCTCTAGAAAATAATTTGCAATGTAGTCAAATACAAATAATTTAAGCCATGTGAAATAATCTATAATTTGTGATAAAATTCGAAAATTTTTAATATTACATTTTGTGTGATATTGAAAACATTGCAGGAATTAAAATGAACCTATACAAGATAAATATCAAAATATATATTTTAAGAGATATGCATCAAATCATATAAATAAATTTTTTGTCTTATACTTAGTTGCGAATTATAGTGAGCTTCAATTGCGAGACCTGTTCGAGCGATTTTCTTCACTTTCGACGTCACAATGCAAAATCTGCTGACGCGGACGGAATTACGGAATCTCGGACATCGCCTAAAAATTTTGCAATAAAAAAACACGTTGCACTCACTAGTTCCATAGCTGGGCCGACGTAGTCATCCGAAATGTATCCTGGCTCGAAACCGTCGCCGAAATCATGAAAATCCAATTGATTGACCGAGTGAGGATCCGTGCGAAATATATCGATGGCACTTCCAGGATGTCTCGAAAGGTCGCTTTTGCCTAGATTCGACGTAGAGACGTGATGCCTCGTCAATTGCGGTGTCGATCCGTAAAGATCACCTTTGCTCGCGGTTTCTCTTCCCGCCGAATTTCCATAAGAATCACATTTCGCAGCATGCTCATCATAAATTGACGTAGAACCTCTATGATTGATAGGCTGATCGATAAATTATTTTATTAGATGTACTGTTAATTTATAAGTCAAAGAAGAATTTAATCTGATTTATTATAGATGTAAATAATAGCTTAAATTTGCTCGCTCACAAGTAGATAAATATTATAAAAATATGTACTATACATTTTTAAAAGTACATAAATGTGTTTCAAATTTAAAAGAAAATTGTAAAGTGTAAAAGAAAAATTAGAGACCCAAATTTTTTTGATATATTATTTTTATAGTTTTATAATTTTGACATTTTAAATTTAATATTTCAAATTTTAATATTTTTAAAATTTATTTTTCTCTTGTTTTTCTTACATGCGCAGAGAATTTCGATAAAGTCGAAATGGATGGAGTTAACGGCAAGGCAGGTGCTTGAAGCTCCCTGGATAAGATACTGGGGCCCATGTGAACCGCAAATTTTGGGACACTTAATAGCGAAATCGACAACAACCATGGTAACGTGCTCTTCATATCTGCAGAAAATTTTAGAAAATACATCCTTTAATACAACTTTTACAATTCTAATTGCGTCAAAATATTTATTACAATCTGTCGTACATTTATACCGTTGTAAAATAATCGAATGAAAGGGTACATGAAAGGAGATAGAAGAAGAGATTGATTACTCTTCTTAGAAATTCAGTGAAATTTTCGCAACATTACATGCGTTAAAACCTGCTTCAACATTATCTCCTTTATCGAGATAAGTGGGCCTTCGCGAGGAAATCGTCGACATTCGATGGACGCATCGCGCGCGGAATTAAATCTTAATCATCTGTCAATGGTTGACATATGTTCGACGTATGTATGATAACGCATGAAATAGCGGCGCTCGTTATTCACTGACATAAATATGAAAGCAAAACGGTGATCGACGGATGAGTCTGCATCATTCTTACTTACTTCGCGACGTGTGATAATTCGAAATCCTACGAAAGCGGAGCGCTCTTTAAACGAGACTATCGCTCTCGCCCTAAAGATGCACTGTCGGAGATGCCTAGCGCGAGGAAGACGAGTGCTCGAGATGGCACCATGAATGTTACGCGACTACCATATTCACCATCCAGGTCGTAAGTGACTCGGAGATCCTACGAAAGGAGAGAATGGCGAATCCCTTCTCCCGAGGATGATCTTCCCTCTCGTTCGTGTATTGCGACTCCGGTATAGGTCATTGGCGGATGGGTTCATGGGAACTCGCGCATCTGCTCGATAAAACTGCATCATTGCAGTTATCGAGAATCGAGAACGTCGACTGAAAAACGCGCGCGATGCCTCTAATTCGCGGTTTAATAACACTGAAGGACAAATTTGACTGTTTTCGATACTAGCATGTAGAGCTTTTTGTGTCGAATTCAAATCAGCCCACTGCATTTGCTTAGCACGTCAGGATTTTGAGAGAAACTCGATTAAATAGCCATATGAATATATATACAGATAAAAAATATGGAGGCTCCGTTAATATGAATATTATGAATTAATTATCCTATATTAATACCTATATTTTACATAATATGAATAATTCTATTAAAAACATAGTTTGTATTAAAACAATAATGCATAGAAAAAAGAATCCGCTAATAATTTAGATACTTAGGAATAATCCAAAATTTTTTATCAATATGAAATGTTAATAGGAGATGTGATTAGAGATTTATTAAAAAAGGTTAAAATATTTTTATTCATAATAAATTAATTAATTTTTCGTAATGATAATGATTTTGAAGAGAAGTTTTAATAATGGAAAAGAGTGAAAAAAATAGATAAAATATTGATAAAATTGTTAAATTATTTAATGGATATTCGTATAAGTTTAAAATATTATTCAAAGTTAGTTTGTTAAATTGAAAAATACTATTTTCATGAAATTTATATTTAGAGATAAATAAATTTAAAAGATTAATTTTTTTAAAGTAATTAGTAAATAAAAATATATTGAATAAAATAATAAAAATAGAGATAAAAAAATAAAATTAATCTTAAGTTTAAATTGTTTATTAGAAATTAATCTAGAAAAGTAAAGAAAAATAATTAATAAACCTTTAATTATTATTAAAAATAAAAACAATTGATAAAATAAAATTAGATTTTTATAATGATATATTTAAACAAATTATTGATCTATAAATTAAAAGAATAATTATAATTATATTTGACAGCATATATTTTTCCGCAATTACGATGGTTCAAAATCACAAGTTTGGGACTTGTACTTTGTGTAAAATGCAAAAAGTTCCATGCCAAAAAAATTTTTATAAAAAGAAATAAATTATTTAATTAATTATGCAACACTATAAATGTGCAGCAGTAATAAAGAAGATATGACTAATGAAGGATTTACAAGACTGTTTGCGAAACACACTTCATCGGATATTTTTTTCTGAAAATAAATTAAATAGTTTGCTTAGGAAAACAAATAAGAATAAAAGAGCTTTTGTGTAACGTTTAATACCCACCTGTCCGTGGCGTAGGAGTCTACAGTCTATTTTATATTTATATAACTTTTATTCCCTGCTTGTCTGTGATGTAGGAATCTGCGTATTTTTCCTTTTTTTTATTAATAAAGCTCTTATCTCTGACTTGTCTGTTGTGCAGGAGCCTACAGTTTATTTCATTTATGGAACTTTTATCCTCCGTCTACCTGTTGTTTATGCGGGTTTGAGGTTCATCTCATTCATACAACTTTTATCCTCCGCTCGTAGTATACATACACACATACATATATACAAGGGGATCGAAGATTCCCGTCACGTCCATGTCATTGATTCTGAATAACGCTGGAAAACATTTCGAGTTTATGCAATCATTTTTTCAAAAAATCTTTTTGACATGAAACATTTTTGCATTTTATACATAGTATAAGTCTCTCAAGCTTGATTTTGAGTCATAGTTACATGTAATACGTCGCAATGGAAAGTTATGAAAGTTAACTGATGAAAAACTATCAAAATATCTATTTTTCGCATATTTAACTGAGTTTTTCTCAAAAATCCTGCTACGTACTACATAAATTTTACGGATGGATTTTAATTCTATAAGAAGTGAGGTGATTCTTTAAGAAGTATAGGTTTCATGCTAATGCCAAAGTTTTGTTGGATAGTGTAATAAGAAAGACACGTACATAACTTGTCAGGATTTTTTATTATCGTTATTTGAAACCATTCAGTTAACGGTCTATGAAATTTTTGACAGTTGTCAATTTTTTTGAAAATTTTAAGAAAAATTGCTTTTTAAATTATTAGAACATTTGGAATTTTAAAATAATTATTAGAATATATATGCATACACACACATTTCAAAAATTATTTTAGAAATTTTTCGATATATTTCTGAACCTTTTTTATATAAAAAAATAAAAACTATTTTGTGCATTTCGTGAGAATTTTTTGTGGAAGGCGTCGGCCACTTTACAGCATCGGTGAGCGCTATAATTACATTTTTTTATGAAGTAATATCGAGTATTTCTTTTTATTATCGCGTGTTCTCAGGTGAAACTCGTTTGAATTTTACGGTACAGTAACAACGATGCAGCTTGTGTTTGTTCGTCATAATTCAATTGCTCGCGTATTTACGCAAGAAATGTTGTTTTAAGATTCCGCGCGCATCTGTTTTCTAAAATTTATCATTTTAATGAAAATAATTAATAATTTTATTAATAATTAATAATTAAAAAACAATTTTTTTTATTTCTCTTGCAATTCAAAGTTGTTTATGTCAAGTTAAAATATCTAAATGTAATTGGATAAAAAATTTACAAAAATAAAAAACAATAATGAGAAAGAGAGAGAGAGAGAGAGAGATAGATAGAGACAGAGAGAGACAGAGAGAAAGAGAGATAAATCATTTTATAATTAAAAATTATTATCAAAATTGATTATTAATATTATTGGGATTAATAGCAAATAAAAATATATTATAGCGAATAAATAAATATTAACAAATATTGAATTATTAAAAATTTTATATTATTTTTAATATTTAGTTTCTTATTTTTTATTTCGTTGATCTAAATTTAAGTCGATTATAAATACATTGCACGTATCTTTCAAATTATAAATGCTGACATTCGAAAACTCACGATTTCTACGCGGCAAATCGTATTGCTGAAGCCTTCTGCGACTTCGGAAATCACGTTGATACATCGGACTAGAATCATCCCCGATCGTACTAGAATCATCGCCGGAATTATAATCGGAAGAAGCGTACAAATGATCGCTGGTACAGTTCATCCTCTTCGGAGGCATCCATAACCGTCGAAATGGTGACCATCCGTTTCTCTCCACGTCGATACTTTTCTTCTTTCTCATCATAGCATGCCTGGAAGCAAGCGTGAACCGTGAGCTGATTACGCGAGAATGAAAATTAAAACAACGGAAGAATTGAAGTGTAACAATTATATCTTGAATAATATCGTATTATAATCGGTCACGGATGAATTACGCTGTCTTCGGAATATTGCATAAATGCAGAATGAGCAAGCTATAAATCCCGTCAAAAGGATTTAATTTTCAGTTCGGAAATGCTTATAAATGTGCGTAAAATATATGTACATTTAAATGAGCAGAATATTGATGATAAGTAGTATAATTTCCTACACAAATAACTGTAGACTTTTATGTAATGAAAGTATATCTCTTTTATAATTTCTAATATAAATTGTATATTAATTAGAAATAGAAAGTTCAGCACACATAATATAAAAAACAAAGATACTATATATTTTATAAAAGTGTATAAATAATTTAACGATTATAGTAACAGGATAATGAATAACGTATTTATATATGTCTTGTTATTCTTCAATATATCGTATATATTTGCACGTTTTATCATTATTAATAATTTAATTGATTAAAAAAAAACGCACTTGCATTGCTAAATTAAATTTTTTGTAGAAGCCACAAAATGCATATATGACGTCAGCTTGTAATTTGCATAACTCTAATTCGAGCAATTGCCTACACGCACTTTTTACATTTCGGCAATTGCGTCAATGCTTCGATAATTTCACGTTGTTACGCAGCGGAATGTTATTTGATGCAAAAACATACTCTGTGTCGACAAAACCATTACCTGTTTCTACATTTGTTGCTACAAAGAGAAAGAAAGAATGAATTCGTGCTCAATCAAAATATTATAGTTAAAAAATACACACACGAGTAAATTCCCAAAATTATACGAGAATTCTTTTAGGTTGGACCAAAATTTCAAAAATCGATTAGCCTTTCATGCCCAGATACGGCTTTCTCGATCAATGTGAATTATTACACATTTCTTTAAAATCATTGTTTCTTATTTATTGCTATTCTTATTTATTATTTATTATTATTTATTATATTTATTATTATTTATATTCTTAATTATATATTATTGTCTATTTCAATTTTTTATTTTTAATTAAATTTTATTTTTAATTAAAGATGTATCAAAATTGCTGCTTCAAAATGTATAAGATTAGATTCTCTCTCTTCTGAACAAATGCAATATTCTAAATTTTGTGGAGGTTTTCTTATTTTATAATTGTTACATATTTTACGAGTGTTCATACGAAATTTTAAAAAAATATTAACATATACAAACACAATTCTATTCTAAAAGCAATTCAATATTTGTCTTAATTGGAGCGATGACTTCAAAGCGTCTGCGGATTTTAATTATGTAATACAACCGTTCCAATTAAGGATTACTAGAGTCTTCTCTTATTTTCTACATCAGATAATGTAAACTGCTCATGTTTTACATATTAATTTCTCTCTCTCTTCGCGACGTATTTTATATATAATTAATTTAACCCTCTTCTGATTAATAGAAAGCCAAGCACATGAGGGAGTTTAATTCATACGTATTGCTTAAATTCAGAAAATTCATGACCGCATAAACATGGGAAATAAGGTCCGTGATGACGTTCATTAATTCCATGCATTAGTGATGCACGTTTCTTCGATGACGCGACATATTTCGCGACTCAAGCTCACGGTCATCAAAACACGTTCTTTCTCTCATCAGAGGGAAAAAGAGAGAACACAAAGAGAGAGAATTCACGTTACCTGATATAGTAGCTCCGTTCCAATGACTCGTTCCGCAAGCGAAGCAAGACGCTCTTTTCGATCTTAGCATGTAAATGCCACTTTCCACAGGAAATTAGGAACACTTTCCGCTTTCGCACTTACTTCCTCCTACGATAGACGCCGAGCATTTCGTAAGCAACGTCAATACTTATTGAATATCTTGTATTCGCAAATGATGTGAGAATTCACGGGAATTTGCGCATCAAAGCGTCTGGATCATTATCCTTGTAATTAATTACATAATTGTTTTTAACATATATGGATTCACTATAAATGGCAAACGATTAGAGAAAAAATAAGACAGTTATTTATGTCGTCGAAATTTATATAATTAACTACATCATATGATACAATTAATTATAGCATATAATTATTGGCTAGATTCTTGACTAGGACAACGAGCTGTTACTTCGATAATCTTGCAACGCGCACTGTGTGCTTGTTTGCTAAAGTATCGAGATTTATTACTTTTACCGCACACCCTCTCCATATTACAGCTGTGCATTCGTGATTCGTTATTTCTTTCCGATTTTTACGTTCCAAGCTTTAATAAATTAATTATCAAACAAATGAGGAATATAAATTTTTAGTACATGATTTCTACGTATAATTATACGTAATTTATGTGTACATACAGAATTATTCATATCATTATTTTATTATTTTCATTATTAATTATTTTTTAATTTTATATATTATATTATATATATAAATATTAAAAATTTTTGAAAGAAAGATTATGCCAAAGCTATGAATGAATTTGATCTATAATTTAAAATATTTGTATAACTTAATATTTTCCTTTTTTTTATCATACATATATATGTCATAAAAAAATATTTCGGCAACAAATTAATAATAATATGGTATTTCGGTTTTGGCGCGACGCGTAATTTTAATATTTATATATATAAATATATATATTAAAAAAATAATTTAACAATAATTTATGTTTAAAATATTTATGGAATATTTAGATGACTAGTCTATTACGAAATGTGTATGTGTATGTGTGTGTGTGTGTATGTGTAACAAGAATCAAAATTATAAATTATCGTTTCGTAAGTTTTACGTAATAATTATTTCTTTAACGATATTTAAAAATTAAATATATTTCGTCCGACGCCTATCGTTCAACTTCCTGACAATCTAAATCTAATTATAATTTGAATTGAGAATGCATAATGTATAAAATAATCGAATGATAGAATCGAATAATTAATATAACGAAAAGTCTTGTAAAGTATACTTGTAATTAAAAAAATATTTTAATAATACAGGCCTGTGAGGGTTAATTACAAAAAGTAAAGTAGGTGAATCTCTGATAGATTTTTTGACGCTGAAAACGAATCTGACTGTAGAATTCCCGGTTTTTGAGTAATTCGTGATTAAATAATTCAAAATGGCTATTTCATGAATTTATTATGAGGAAACTTAATATTTTGAAATGCTAATGACATCGTATAATACTATTCTTCACCTTTCAAATCCATTTTCGCTAGATGCATGATTTTTTTCTGGGACAGACAAGTTATAAAACTGATCATGCATGTCCAATTCCAAGCCATTCCAAGTCAATCGTATTGTCGCTCTTTGTCTTTCCACGAATCAAAATTTGGGTAAAAACATAAATTTCACTGTGTATGACAATGATAAATTTTTACCAAAGTGTGATAAATATTTATATATTATTCATTATTGCAAATAAATATTGAAGCAAAAAGGATAAAAGTGATAAATTTATCAATCCAACAATCCTTCGACTATCGATTCTTACATATTCTAACAATATCTTTATCTAATAATGAGAGATTAGAATTAAATATATTTCATACAATTTAAATTTTTCTAAATATAAATTTTCCTGAATATAAATTAATTAAATGATTATATTACATTTCACTATTTTAATCTTTAGATCATATAATTCATGTCATTGAGCGTATGTTTTGTATTTTTCATGTTGCTTTTTTACAATGTAATAAAGTAAATACTTCGTGTTAATTTTCCGCGATCGGGAGTGCCATACAAAGTGTCTCGCGATCGGTTACGTATACGATTAATTATATAAAATTGATCTTGTTTTCGCGAGTAAATGTGAGTGCCATGAGGAGAAAGAAATAGCAAAGCACGAATAAGAGGAAAAAAAAGACTGGAAAAGGGTAACATGTTTAATAATTGGGCAAGCCATTGGGCCAACATTTGAAGCAACAAAAATATTATACGATAAATTATATATATATATTGTAAATTATATATGTAAATTATATATGTAAATATTTATATATTATTTATATTATTTTCAGACATATTGTTTGTTCTCTATTCTCACTTTCTCTTGATAGTAATTTTTTCTAAATTATAACATAATGCATATATAATATTCCGGATTTTATTTTAAAATATCTATAATAAAATTTATATTTTTATTAATTAATATTTTATATAGATATTTTAGTAAAATGTTTTACGATATTATAATTATTTAGATTCTATATATTATAATAATTACAGAATTTTTATGATCATATCTTTCAAAAGTTTTTATTCAAGAAAAAATTTTAATTATGCAACTTTAGTCTATTAAATGTCTGTAGAAGAGAAATAAAAAAAATTGATTGCACATAATAATAAATTTCACAATCAATTATTTTGAATATATATACTTTACTTTATATAAAATAGATCTTTAAAAGTTTTAATTGATTATATTTGCATTTAATTTGTGTCTAGTCTTTGTATTTGTAATCAGTAATATCACATGACTCATTTCACGGTATATATCGATCTCATCCCCGAATTTCCTTTGACCTCTGACCCAAATAATCCGTGCGGACTTCTGAATTAAATACTCCACGCGGACTCGATCGATATAGCCAATAATCACGATCCCCTTGATACTCGATCCAATAGAAAACTCGGATTTCGTGGATTCTCGAAACATCTCGCGTCTTATTGGCGTTTCGGGCTTTCCTTTCGCATCCTTTTCATATCCTTTTCGCATCCTCCTCCCATTATTTTATCTCTAATTCATAATAAGATACCGCTTGATTTCATCCGAACATAAGATGCGGATAAAAACTGAAGCAAAAAATATATCGATAATTTCCTAAGGCGTTTTAGTTGTCTCACATTACACGAAAGTGTGATATAACATGTTTATTTACGCATCCATTTGTCATAGACTTTCTTATCGCGTACAGCTGATTTATGTCTCAATTTAATTAGTCATAGAAATTTGTTTCATGTATTTTGATTATATTTATATGCGCAAATTATAATATCGATGTACATTTCGAACGTTTTCTGAAAAGTCTGTCGAAGACGCCTTTAATATTATTATTAATTTATTATAAATTATTATTGATTTATATTTTTAATATATTATTTTATATTATTAACATATTACGATTAAAACGATTAATCAGCATAAGAAGAAAATACTTTGCACATTGTTTATATTCTTTTAATTGTCAGCTATAGAGTAATATTATAATTAATTAATTAATTATATTAATTCTGCTGATGATTTTGATTCATTTAAATTACACTTATAAAACATCTAACTATATCTTTTAAAAAAATATCATTTGAAAATTTTAAAAATATTACATATTTATGTCTATATAAAAATAATTAGTAAGTAATATTTAATAAGATTTTTTAGATAAAATATTCTCTTGAATCAAATCAGTATATCTGAAATTTTGCAACGCTATTTCAACAGTGATACTTTCACTAATTCAGTTTAGGATAGCATGTCTTATATTTACACATATTTCTTATCTAAGTTGTTCTTATCTTTCGGTTGGCATGCATTTTTATTTCGCGTGCATACAGAACTGAAAATAAATAAAATAATAAAATAATGGATAAATGGGAAGGCGAGTAATTATATAATATCAACCGTTATTGAACCATTAGAAAACTGAAGATAGAATGTAATTTTAGTAATAATTATTATTGCGAATTAGAATTCAATTTTCCTTTAATTGAAGAAAATTTACCGTTGCATATTATAACAAGAATTAGTATTACTATTTGCAATATACACTTTATTTTTATTTTAAAAAATGAAGCAAATAAATATATAAAATTTAATTTTTTATCGAATTAAATTAATTTTAATACATACAATTTCACAAAATTTAGTTTGCAATCAATATCTCATTAAATTAAATCTTTACTCCTTGAATATCCATGATTACACTATTCTCTTGACTAGCTAAGACGCTAACGTAATTTTAAAGCATGTTTGCAAACATATTTTATTGTTGTTAAAACCACAAGAAGGAAATTAATTTGTGATACATTGTAGAAATAAATCCTCGCATTAGCACGCATTTCTTTAGTACATTTAGAATTACAATTAATATTCATAATTATTACCACGTACATTATTGCCATGCCAAAAAGAAATTTTTTTAAATCTTTTATTCAATAAAATATATGAATAATTTTTACACTGATTGTGAAAACAAAAGTTAATTTGAATTTTTTTTTTTTTAAATGCACACATTTATGCGTATATGACATAAAAGCTACAAATACAACACGATAGGAATTCATAATATAATACATATTAATATAATACGTATAATATTAATACATATAATATTAATATAATATTAATATGATATATATTTAATATTAGAGATTTTTTTATTTTAAAAAATATTTTAAAAATTCAACAAAATATTTACAATATTTTTAAAATATGTATATATAAATATATATCAAATAATTTGACATTACTGATTATGATTAAAATATTTAAATGATTAACCTAGCACAAAATGTGCATATGTATGTATGTAACAGAAATCAAAATTATAAATTATTGTTTCGTCGCGAATTTTATGTAATAATTATTTATTTAACGATACTTAAAAATTAAATATATCTAAATAAATCTATATAAATATATCTATATAAAAATATCTATATAAATATATCTTGTTCAACGTCTTATGAATCGACTTTCTAATGATCTAAATCTAAATATAATATAAATATAATTCGAATTGAGAACGCGCAGAGTATAAAATATACTCGAATAAAATATAATCGAATGGACAGTCAAATAATTAACATAATGAAAAGTCTTGTGATACATTAATCGCTTAATTATAACATTATTACATATAACATTATTACAATATAATTATTACAATATTTTATTATTATTATAATATTTTATTATTATCATTATACTTTATTATTATAATATTTATACTTTAAAATACTTGTATAATTTAATATTTCGCTTATATATATATATAATGTACAATATATCACAATATTAAAAAATATTTAAATATTTTGAGAATAAATCATATCAATAACATAGTGGCCTTGAAGGCGCGTAGCACGTTTTTGTTTATACGTCATGACTTTGTTATCATTCGTACGGGAACATTCGAACAGGAAAGTAGTGACAGAAAACGCTTCGTATATTATCGAATTCTTTTTCCTAAATGCGATCGTGATAAACGTAATCCGCTGATTATTATAATTAATAATTAATTAACTTTTGATAAACACGACACTGTATCACGACGATGAATTTTTATAAGTTGAAAGAAGTGATCATTATTGTAAGTAAATATCGACGCAAAAGAAATAAAAATGATAAGTTTTGTTACGATCCTTCGATTATCTTACTTGATTCTTATTCGAAATTATCGTTGAATTCCCGTTTTATTGGAAAGCTCGAAGTGTAATTCTCGTACGAAACGGGATTTTCGATCGTATCGAAATTCGGGAGTGCCGTTAAAAGTGTCGCGCGTATGAGTCAATGGACTCTGATGACCTTGACAATCTGAGAGATGCCTTAGGACAGTCATTAGTAGAGCAACTCAGTAGAGCAGCTCTGTGAGTAATTTATTTATTTACGTTAGTAAATTGTTAGTTATTTATTAATTGCATTTGTGGAATTTAAATTGAACAATTAATCGTGTATTCGATTTTTTATTTTTACACAAGATTTGAACAAGAAAAGATTAAAAAAGAAAAAGATTTTTATATGTAAATAAAATCTGTATAATTTTGTAAGAGTTTCCATTTTTAAAGAATTATAGCTTTGATATAGAGTTGTTAAAAAATTATTAGCAGAGATTTTTCAAAATTTATAAGATTATTTTATTAATCTGCTTATTATAAGCAATAATATATAAAATTCAATGCGTACAATAATAATTTTTTTGAATATTATTTTGGACACTTCTATTTTAGATCTTCTAATTATATTACAGACCTACTAACTGATGATCATAACTGATGATCATGATAACCTGAGAGGAGGAAGCGTGGAGAACCATCTTGCATCGAGGTAACAAGGTATTATTATTGGTTTTATTATTGGTATATTGTACATTGAGATGACTATCGCATACGCACATTAATTCGCTATTTGAGTAAATTAAACAAGAAAAAATGAGGAAGAAAGATTCTCATATAAATCCTATAAAAATAATAATAGATCTTATAAAGATTTGTATATAATAGATCTTATAAAGATTTGTATATAAATCCTATAAAATATTTTTTTTCTTACGAAAATGATCTGTTTTTTCTGATTCAAAATTTACACAAAAAGTCACTTTTTTATGTATTAAATAATTAATTGTGCCAATCTTATATTTATTATTTATTTGTTTCGAAATTAATGGTTTCAATTTTTTTCGCTTTATTATTTATACCAATCTTTAGTAATAATATATATCTATAATAATCCTTATTATCTATAATAAAATAAAAGATTATTATAGATAATAGTTATCACTATCACAAACAATAATCTTTACTAATCATGGTAACGCACATACAGTATTATTTGTCAATTGCGTGACATTCGCTTTCATAATTCGAAAGTTGACCTCCGTGAAATTTAACGTGCCAGCCATGACCTTTTGAAAACGATTAGTCACTATCCAGAGCTCCTCGTTTGCGCCGGTGATGTCTTTCGGTATTATTTTAATGCCACTGGCAAACTGAAATCTGTCAGGATCGCAAGCGATGATACCCTGCAAATAAAAGTGAAATATCTCGATTTCTTTATCGTTCAAACATTTTTTTTAATGTAAATTTTCGCGAAGAAATATCGGAAGCAAATTTATTAAAAAATTGCAATTTTATATCAGTTATCATATAAATAATATACATTAAGTAAAAAAAAATTTTCGAAAATATAACATAAATAACAAATTTGGAAAATTCGATAGATTTTGAAAAGATTTGAAAAGAAAATTAAAAAGTAATTATATTATGATCATTTATCATAGAAACTATAAGTATTGAAGAAATATAGTATTTTTTTTCTCTTGTATGAGTCTTATACAATTTTTGAATTCTACAGGAAAGAATACATATTTTAATTTAAAATCTACGTACGTCGAGAAAAAAATTATAAACTTGACTAAATATTTTTAATTCTCAAAATATTTCCAGTGTTTTCTAATTATTACTTTTTTAATTGACATATGTCATATTTAATTTAAATTAAATATGACATATTAAATCTAATATGACATCTATTTAATTTAATTTAAATACTTAAGTTTAATTTAAATATTTTAATTTAAATACTTAAATATTTCAATTAATAGAATAATAATTAATTGAAAATATTTACAATTTTTTTTCTCAATGTACAATGTAAATCAATTTCTTAGATGAGATTTTAAATAAACTGGACTGAGACCAAAGTATCTTTGTTGAACGGCTTGCAAGTGTTCCAACATGCCACGGACAATTTCGAGTGTAGACCGAAGAACAGGACGCCGTTCGATGAAATAGCCATGGCTGCTGCCTGGGTCGGGATAGCGTCTCGTATCGTGTAATAATGTACTTTAGCACCATATCGCGACTTTTTTAAATCGGTGGTCCTTGCGCTGTTGATATCTCGCGAAGACATAGATCTGAAATAGAGAATAGGCGCATACGGATGCTTGGCCATCCCCAGGATACCATCCTCCAATTGGAAACTTTCATCCCTGATGGTATAATTTGCAAAGTTCGAATCCGGATAGAATACTTCAGACTCGAGACGCCAAATCTTCTCGCTGTCGCTATCATAGATTATCAGTCCGTATCCTAAGACATCTGCCATGTACGCCTGACGCAGAAACGAAAAATTTTGAGCAAAATTATGAGCGACGAAACGCTTAATCTGTTCACCTGTTACATCACGTAAGTTTTTAAATAACTGAAACCTCGAAATATGAAAATATCCGAACGCTATCCTTAACAAAGTAATAACGATTTTAAAATATTATGTATGAAAAATTGAATGATTCTATATAATTTTGGGATGAAATTATAATATGATTTATTTGCGCGCTGTTTCTTTTAATTTGAAATTTATAGAGTTTTATAATAACAGGAGAATTTGAATTATTTTGTGCCGACTTACAGTTGTATTCGCGCAATGAGGTCCATATGTCTCCAGAACAATGGTAACCAATAGGCCCATTTTTGTCTTGGAATTTTGCGAGAGATTATTAGGTATCTTCACTCTTTTAATTAATGCATTTGTAGCGAGGTCGAAGACAAGGAGTTGTGCTGGACATATTACTTTTTCTTCGATTCTACCATTGTCCAAAACCCATAGTCTATTGCAACGATCGATCTAGGTGGGAAAATTTTTTGGTCGCGATATATTTCAATATTAAATGCAATTAGTAAAAAATATATAATTTAAAAAATAAATAGTAAAAGAAAATTAAAGTAGTGTATAAATAGTAATAAATAAAAATAAATGCTAAAAATAAATAGTATTTAAATAAATAAAAATGAATAAAAATGTAAAAAGCAAAAATAAATAAAAAATGAATATTAAATAGTACATTAAATAAATAAAAATAAATAAAAAATGAATATTAAATAATACATTAAATTAAATAAATAAAAATAAATAAAAGTAAATAATAAATAGTATTAAAAAAATTTACCATAACTCTGTATACATTAGTGATACCGTTGCAATCACCTCTTTTCGTCCATGTCCAATCAGGATATGGTTGTAAGAGGGGACCGCCGAGGCCCTTCTGTTTACTAATTACATTCAAACTCGATGGAACTCCATTATTTCTTATAATGGTTACGAATACTCTCCCATCTATTGAAAAAAATAAAGGATTTAAAAAAAAAAGAATTATCGTGAAAATTACATTTAAATAAATTCTATTTTAAAAATTAAATGGAGAGCTCTCGCTTGTTGAATATATTTGTACGACTTGTATAGCTTTGCAAATAATGATAACGAAGCATAAATAATTTATATCGAGCGTTCACCTTTCGAGTGGTCGACATCAATGATTACACATTTCTTATAGTTGTAATCGCCTGAGGCAATCGCCGCCGCTTTGTGATTCGCGTTTTTCCACTTGTAGTCGAAATATCTCCATTGGTACATCGTCTGGAAGTACTCTTGGTGCGCGACGACATTTATAGAAACGATGCCAATGCATAGTAGTAATAATAGCAATCGTATGTTCGACACTCGAGTTCTCATTCTAGTTCTCGTGCTCTCCATCAAAGGCACGTATCTTTTAAAGAGTTATAATAATAAGCAATTGTGAAATTAATTAAAGTCTGCGCGACAAATGGTGTCGCTTGCGTGACAAGTGTCTCTTTTTACATTATTAATAATGTATCTAGGACTCACGTTATGTTCGTTAGAGCAGTTACACATTAAACAATCACTTATTGACGGACTAATCAGTGAAACTGAATTGCTGTGTCTGCGATTTGGATTTATAAGAGTGGTGTACATCGATGAACGAGGTGCTATCACACCTGTGTGAATATTTTCGTTGACGTGCCAGAATATTAAGACTCTTCCTCGTAATAAGTCAAACAGGATGTAAAGATATAAAATGTTTTTTTAAGAATATTTGCTTGTATAAGATGATATTTTGCAGTGACGTGGTATTTAGTCGTGGTATTTAGTCTATGAAGTGATGCTTGTAGAAAGAATTTTACGGTGGCATCAAATATTTGATCTTGATCTTTCAAGAAACTGCATTCCCTTTCGATCGTTGGCTTGCATCATCGTATTTAATGCAACTGCCATATAATAAATGTGTAATTAGCTTCTTTTGTTCTCCACGAGAAAATATCGATCGCACTATACTTACGAAACTACACTTCACTCGCTATCGTTTAATGCACGTTTCGTGTTTCTACGTCCAGTCGTTTTTATTCACTACGTTTGACTAATCCCAGAACATTACAAGGAGCGCGATTTAGTTCCATCTATTATGTAATATGGTAGATTAAAATCTGTCTTGACACATGCAATGGAAATAATTATATCATTTTTAAAAAATACGCGAAATAATAATTTCTTCCTTTAAAAGAAAGATTTAGTGTAGTAATTTTTTTAAAGAGCTTTTATTTTTCGATCGTGGAATTTTATTGAAGAGGTTTTTCATCTTTATTTTTTTCACTTTATTTATGTTTATATAATTATTCTTATAACATTCACTGAAATTTCTTTCATATTTGATTTTTCTTGACGTATAGGCTTTATCTTTCTTTTTATTATCAATGATATTACAGTCATAATAATTTTAATTATAATTTTAATTTTAATAATTCTTTTTTTAATATATGTTTTTTATTCAAAAAAGCTTTTTTCTTTATATTTTATAATCTAAAAATAAAGATGTCAAAAATATAAGGCAAATATTTTAGATAAAATATATTATTTTTATAAATAAATATTTTCCTAAAATATCATCTAGTACATTAATGTAAGGAGAGGTAAATAATTATATTTAAAATAA
This sequence comes from Camponotus fellah, assembly GCA_030586385.1. NCBI lineage: Eukaryota > Metazoa > Arthropoda > Insecta > Hymenoptera > Formicidae > Camponotus > Camponotus fellah. Next base: position 3,079,461 of record JAPIVC010000107.1, on the reverse strand, counting down.
ATTTTTATTTGTTATAATAATTATAATTATTAAATACGAAGCTTTCAGCTTCAACGTACATCACATACTATAACTTTGTACAATAAATTTTATTATTCTTATTACGTAATAAATGTAATTGATAAATATTTCTGCGGTAGAAATGAACATGTTTATTACACTGGATTATGTAAATATGATACGTAATGAGAAATTAAAAATACATTTGTCACAGTCCAATGTACTGTCCAGATACTTACTGTCCACTATTTTCAATAAAACTAAAAAAAAAACAATTATTAGGAACGGTGATTATTCTCATGATAAATAACTGTAAGCAGAGCAATAACTGTAATTGGCACCACGAGCAGTGAAAGCTTAATGGCTTGTCGAGCTCATAAGCTCTAAAAAATTCATAGAACTTCTAAAAAAGCGGGCTCTGTTCGTTCTTCGTCGCCTAGAATGTCGTAGGTACGTTTAGTGTCGCGCGTTCTTCAATCGTAATCGATAATGATGGTGTAATCGACCTGAGGTCGAGGATGGATCGTTTTCACGATCGAGGAGAAAAATGGTCTGGCGAATAATCTTGGAAATCGATACCATAGCGGTGGTGGGTGATGGTAGTGATGGTGGTAGTGGTGGCGATGATAATGAAAATCCGCGGAGAAACTGGGATACTTGCGGACAATCGGTGCCACCGCGTAATCAGAACGCGAATCGTCGAACTCCCCGCGGTGCCACGATCTTCAATCGGAAGCTAACGTCTCGTAAGCGCGATTGCGGTCGAAACCACCGTTACACTTGGTGCCGCGAACGAGCTCGTCCACGTAACCGGCCAGTATCCGAAAATTGGTCTCGTTCGCGTCCATGGTCCCGGTCATGTACTTTTGAAACGGCACCGAAAGCACCCACAGCTCCTGCCGGACATTTTTTGTTTTGATGATCTGCAACGAGGTTGACGATATGTCAAGTGTAATTTGACAAAAATACGACGAATTGTTTTTTTGATCGCGATATATCTTTCTGACAGTTTATTAATATTCTGAAAACACTATTTTAATGAATTCTATTTTTTTGAGCCTAATATTATTATTTTTATATTTAATATTATTATTTTTTAATTGTAATAAAAAGTAAGTTAAATGTATATAATTTTCTATTTAATTTAGATATATATAAAAATATATAATATATAAAAAATATAATTAAAATGGAAGGATGCGTTTACATATTGTTGAAGAATTTCGTGATTGTTGTACCTTTACTCCAGACGAAAATTGCAAAGTCTCGGGATTAACGACAGTGACTTCGTTATTGGTGCCACCATATTCGGGATGAGTTATACTGTTCCAACATCCAATAGCTGTATCTGATAGAAGACCGAAGAAAAGAATTCCGTTTCGATCCATGGCTTGAGCAGCCGATTGCGATAATCTTTCTTTGGGGAATGAACGGAATGACCTTGGTGCGCTATCGGGATGCTCGTGGAAGAGACTATGATTTCTAAATAATAGCAAATGTTCGATTACAGCGAGATGCCACTTATCGAAATACTTTGAGACAATTTAAAAAAATTTAAATTATATAATAGAAACATGTGTTTTAATTATTCTTTTTGCTATTAATTTATTTTTATTAATTTTGTGGCTACAAATATATCTGCAGCTGTATATCTAGTTTCAGAATTTAATAATAGAAGCAAAAATTATGAATAATCGATTATCAAATGCTTATTTATAATTCATAACATTATCATTTTATATTTATTTTTTATTTGAAAAACTATATTTTATAGTAATAATGCATTTTTATTTTATTTGTTAGGAAAGTTTTACGATCTTGCTGTTAAAGAATTAAATCCGAAACAAAATAAAGGTATATCCAATAACATTTTCGAGATTAAAAATTAAAAAATTGAAAAAAAACCTATAAATCTATTAATAATTTATAAAAACGAGTAAAATATAATGAAAAATGAATTTATATATATAATTTTTGCTTAAAAAGATGAAAGATTTTATATAAAAAATCCAAGGCATTTTTATTTGTTTAACAATTACGTTCTAATAAATTTTAAACAGTATGTTGCACATAAAATATATTTACATATTATCTTTTTTTTTTTAAGAGAAATCATGCAATGATTATATTAATTTTTTTACGATTAAATAAGCATGATTATTCTTTTTTTTTACCTGATAATGGAAGTGGGTACCCAACTTTCGACTTTGCTGGCCAAGGAATGGAAATATAAGATTCTATCGCCATCCATTTTCATGGGACTCAGCGCGAGTCCCAGAATGCCGTCCATCAGATCGAACGTGAGTCCGTTGATGTAGAATGTTCCATAAGGTGGATAAGGATAAAACAGGTTATTGGTGATTCTCCACGAGCGGACATTGCGATGATCATAGACAAGCAATCCGAATCCGGTCACATCGGCGATGTAGACAAAGGCGTCGTCGCACTTGTCGTCGCGAATGTCGACCACGAGGGTGACAAACAGGGACTCCTCTTTGAACTGATCCTTAGGGAACTTGTACTGAATTAGAAGCCTGTTTGTTCGCAGGTCGAATAACAGTAATTGAGGACGACAGATCTGTCGCTCCTCCAGTTTGCCAGTATCGAGAACCCATAATCTGTTGCACGAATCTACCTGTAATCACATTTTTACTCTGCAGCTAACACTTTGTCTTGTTATTATTTAATAGGAACACTGGATGATCGTTTGATCTGTGTGAAAAAAATCTCTCACTACAAGTTGTACAATATAATTAAGATTCTTTCTGGAAATATATAATATTTGGAGACGTAGAATAAAGCAGAAGCATTAAATTTTAAGCCTGGACTCATATTTTGTGACTTAATTAATGACATCATTATTTTCTAGATTCATTTTTTTTTAATTTTTGAAAATATTATTTTATAATGATGCATTTTTATTTTGTTTGCTTAAAAAATTTTACAGTCCTGAATTTTGAAAAATTAAATCTGATGTCAAGTAATAACGTATAATATAATAATAATTTTATAATAATAATTTTATAATAATAATTTTGGACTAAAAAATTAAAAAAAGAAACTATATATAATATTTTTAATATTATGAAAATAAGAATAAATTTTGCATTCAAATAAATATATAGACTATCTCATTGTCAAACTTTTCAGCATTTTTATCTATAAAGAGATTCTCTGGTAAAAATTGAGAAAATCGAAAATTTATATTTTTTTAATAAAATTCATCATATATTAATTTATGTTATGATTTTTAACTCTCTGGAATGTCCATATAAAATAATATCACAAATGAAATAATATCACAAATAAAATAATATCACAAAAATATAATATCATATAATTGCCGAATGAGGAATTAAATTTAAATTATAATTATAGTAATGAAAACTAATAATTAGAAAAATATGATTAGTCGTGTTACTTTTCAAATCTTTCCGTACGCAACTTTCATAGGTAATTGCTTTCGCTTCGAGGAAATAACACATTCCTTTTAGTGTTTGTTTTCCTATTTATGTATACTTATCTATACACTTCGCGTGTTCGTCATTAACATGCAAATTGCAAATAACATGGTTATAAATCAAACAATAATGATAATAACAGCAGAATTCATTTATACTAGTTACAATCTTTCTAATAATACTTTCTAAACAAACGGTATATCATACTTTCGTACACGATAGGTGGACGCGTACGAAACATTCTATATCTAATATAACGTATACAGAATTATTTTTACGATTAGTTGAAGTTGTAACAAAACTTAAAAAAAAATTATATATAATATTTTTAATATTATTATATTATGAATGAATATTATATTATGAAAATAAGAATTAAAATTTTGGATAGAAATAAATATATACACTATCTCATTGTCAGACTTTTCAGCATTTTTATCTATAAAAGGATTCTCTGATAAAAATTGAAAAAATCTAAAATTAATATTTTTCTAATAAAATTCGATAATCATATTTTATATTATGATTTTTAGCATTCAAATAAAAATAGTGTTTTGAATAATTTCACGAATTTATAATTGTTAGCGTATTGAAAACTGTAGAAATTATTTTCTTTTCGAAAAAAATGTATTTTGTATTTTTCATCTATTAAGTAGAAAAGTGTGGTATATACCTCATTTATTAATTATATAATTTACATTTTAAACATCCAAGTGTCGGAACTCGACGTTAAATCGAGAGATAAAACTTATCGAGAGCAAACTTATGTTTCTCCTTAATCTCAATCCGCACGAAACATCAGCAAACAATTGTTTTAGGTCATGTGCCTCGTAAATAACTCAGATACTTGATAATAATCGTTGCAAAAGAACACAAAACGGAAAATATCGTTGAAAAATATCGAAAAGCGTGCCTTCCATCTTATTATAGTCAATGCCAACAATTACAATAATTAATATTGTCTCCTTTATGAAAAATTATTTGCTTATATCACACGTTCGCGGATCGTTATCCGCATTTCTTGAATAGTAATGAAGGCGTTATTTCCATACAGTGTCATGCTATCACACGAAACATGTTTATCTTCGAATAAGCGAGGCGCGATTTCCGATAATAAGACAGTAAAAAACATTTCTGAAGCTTCAGGGGACTCGTGGAGAATTAATAATCATGAATGTGAAATAAATATATACAGTTTTGTATAAAATATATATATAATTTTGCAATCTATCGATTTATTTTATTTGCCATATCATAAAAATAAAACAAAATAAATATTTATTTAATCAAAACATTAAGCAATAAAATGCTTAATTTTGATATTGTTAAAAATGTCATTTAATAATTAATTAAGATGTATTAAATTTAAGTTTTTTTAAAATTTATATTATTAAATTAAAGCTTAAATTTATATTATTAAATTAAAGCTCAAATTTAATATATTTTAATTAATTATTATTTAATTAATTATTATTAATAATTACTTAATATTACCTAATAATTAATTAACATTAAGTTACTTAATAATTAATCAAAAAGATTATAATCGAGCACAATATGTGAAATATTTATGCGCTCTAATTAATTCAAATTTGCAAGACATAAATACAAAATTTTCTATTATTACCTGCATTCTATACACACTGGTGATCGCGTCGCAATTTCCCAATCTGTTCAATTCCCAATTTGGATAAGGTGCGATTATCGGGTTTCCCTCAGCAGAAACCTTTTCCGTGATATAACCGAGGGTAACAGGAACTCCATTTTGAAATCTTGGAATTGAGATGAATATGACGGATCCATGTTTAGCTATAAATTCATTGAAATTGTTATCAAGTGTTAAGCGAGATAAGTGAAAATGTGTCACGATCCGACTTGAAAACAATCAAGATCTTGAAAATAAAAAAAATCTTCGAATAATCGATTTCTTATTTTTAATTTTCTTACAGAATTAAAATAAAAATATATTATAAATTAATAAAAATTTAATACTTGTGTACGAATTCGAAATATTAATTTTGAATATTATTTTTGTTATAAAAAAATATTCTTTTTTTATTGTTATAAATATACAATGTCCTTTGTTATTTCTTTTTATTTTATACTATCCTTATAATATCCTTTTCCATGTATATTTTTATAGTAATTTTCGAAAAGTTGCATTTGAACTAGCAATAAAACTGGAATCTATGCTTATGCAGGTCTTCGAGTTCAAAATAGTCTCATCAATCATTTGTCAAAGTGGGTTACATCAGAAATAAATAATAATATATAATTGAATAAGAAAGAATTATTAGTGTAACGATAGTCGATGTGAAACTCTGCATAAACATTGTGCAAAAATGATCGTTACTCAAGAAACTTCGTTACTTAAACCGCATAAATAATGAAGGATCGTAAAATATACCAGTACGAACCATACCAGTACGTTAGATTATAACTGATCAATATCAATAATGTAAGCGCGTGAACCTTTCGATCTCTCACATACATTAGTTTCAATTATACGATGCAAATCAATATTCGACCAATCAATAGAATTGCTTTAGCAAATAATGAAAGTAATAATCAAAAATTAGATCAAATAAAAATATTAATTCTTTTAATGGCATTTATAGTTTTCAATTTTTGGAATAATAAGTAACAATATCGAGAGAAGAAGGAAATACATTGACAATAAGAAAACATAAAATATATAAAATATAAAATATAAAAAAAATTTCACAAATGAGAGATTGAATGATTTATTTGGCGAATAATGTATTATTTCGAACCTTGTGTTAATGAACGATGTGTTATTTCAAACGCTTTTACAGTATGAGAGAGAGTAAAATTACTTAAAATTATATTTAAAACCTCTAAAATTATTTAAAATTATTTAAAATCTTTGAAATCATTTAGTACCTCTGTGATCAAATGATAAATCTACGTCAATCGGTATCGGTGCTCCGGGAATGAAGCGACCCTCTTGTATAGCAAGTTCTTTGGCGTGTTCATTTGGAAAGTCAAATTCCAAGGCCTTCCATGAATATATAACTTTTAACTTTTCAAAGCTTTCGGGTCTCCCAAGAAGTAAAAACGATAGAATAGCTCGTAATAACCAACCTGTTTCCTGTTTCATTGTGTATCTGTTAACAAACTACAGCATTTGTCTTCTAAGACTCGAAAGGTAACAGTTTATTTTTAATAAATTTTAATATATTTTTTTAAGAAAGTGAGAGAGAGAGAGAAAAAGAAAGAGAGTTTCTAAATACATTTATTAATAATAATAATATATATATATATATGTACACATATAAGATGTTTTAAAGGTAAATAGCCAAACTTTAAGAGCATGTCTCATGAGATTATTTTTCTATTCACCAATTATCTACACTGTAAAAAATTTTTGTGTAAATTTACAACTATTATAGTGGGTAATATTGAGACTAACTATTAAAGGTATATATTTACATACATTAATAAATTTACGTTTCATAAATAAAGTTATTATTTTAAATGTAAGTAAGCATCTTGTCACTAATCACTAATAAATTTACATGTTAGTAGATTTCTAGAAATGTTTATGTAATAATAGATTTTGTATATGTATTTATACAATTTCACATATTAAATTTAATTTAAAATTACATACATAATTAGTGTAACAATTACGCTATTTATAACAAAAATATATAAATTTCATATACTTTCACAAAAATTAGTTATTTTATTCTTTATTGTGTAAATATTCGTTTATATTTGATAAGAAATTACAAGGTTAAAAGTATAATTTTTAAATTTTATATAAATGTTACAAAAAATTGTATATTTACATAAAATCCAAAAATTATACTTTTAACCTTGTAATTTCTCATTAAATATAAACGAATATTTACACAATAAAGAGTAAAAAAATTAATTTTTGTAAAAGTACATGAATTTATATATTTCCGTTATAAATAGCGTAATTGTTACACTGATTATATGTGTAATTTTACATACTTTTTTTACAGTGTATATACACGTTCTCCCGATTTAAATCTTTTAGACTTTTATTTAGGAGGACATTTTAAGGTTCTCTTTTATGACGCTTCTATTTTTCTTTATGACACTTGTATTGTGGAAGTACTTCAAAATCATATAATTGCTTCGTGTGACAAATACTCCGAAAATTTTTCGAAGATCAATGAGACAAGAAATGCGAGGCATACATTAACGCGAAAAGAAATTACTAATAATTTTTTAACGAAGTTTCTTAAATTGTTTGTTGCAAATAAAAAATGTTTATGATTTGAAAATAAAGCGTTTACGAATTCGTATTAATATGATTTTTTGTCTTTATAGTGAGTAGAATATACTTTTAAAGTTTGGTCATTTAAATTGAAAATGATACGTCGTTTGAAGACAAAATGTAATTGAAAATTAGCTATATAATATTAAAAATCGAGATATATCTACATATGCTCCATATATTAGACTCGGTATTACAAATTAGTTAAAGCATTACACTTTCTAACTTTATAGACTTTCACCGCAGAAATTGCATAATAAAATTTAATGAAGGGAATGAAGTTAATAAGTGTCGTTGATGTAAAAAAAAGATATGATAAACTTTTGTACTTTATTACATTTTATTTTTTATGCCAGCATTCACGAACATAAAAAATCTATATCTTACTTTCATTGAACTCTTTATCTGATATATTACCATTTTTATATATATTAATATATATTAATAAATTAAAATATAAGAGAAACTGGAAAAAATTAAAAATAAAAACTTGATACTCATATAATTAACAATGTTAAATTTTACGATAAAAATTTCAAAATAAAAAATTTCAAAATAAATATATTAAAATGAAAGATATATATTTTATATATTTTTAAGTACAGGGTCTCCCGAAATTACCGGATGATATTTTAAAGGTAGATTCTCTGGCCAATTTAAAAACGATTTTTCTTCGAAAATGTCGAGGCACTAATAGTTTTCGAGTTATAAATGATTGAAAATAAAGTTTTTTGCAAACTAAGCCTTATGGGAATAAAATATTAATAAAGTCACATTCTTTAGTTAATTTTAGGTAGAGTTTACTTTAATAGAATTTTAATTTAAGGCTTAGTTAGAAAGATATATCATGATAAAAATTGGGAATATGCAAAAAATAATGATCTTCTTCAACATTTTCACTGAGGAAAAATCGTTTTTAAATTGGCCAGAGAATCTACCTTTAAAATATCATCCGGTAGTTTCAGCATACCCTGTATATACAAAATACACATAATATCTTTATTATGTAATATCTTATATGTGAGTCATAAATAATTGTGAGCCACGTGTTTCAGGAACAATTATTATTGTTAACAGACTTTATCAATAGCTTATTAACACTTGTCTAGAAGGCACCTTATGGGTCATAAAATAATCATTTTTCGAATGGAAATTTTTAAATAAAAAATTGTTCAAATTTTTCAAAATTTTTAAATAGAAAATTTTTCAAATTTTTTAAATATAATCGATTTTGATCTTATAATTAATTATTTCTTATGTATAAAGTCTTTATAACATAAAAAAATATAACCTATAGTAATATTTCTGGGCAAAATTAACGAATAATTTTTTTTCACTTTTTCTTTAAAAACTGAAACTATTTAAATTTTAAAGAAAAAGTGAAAAAATATTATCCGTTAATTTTGTTCAGGAGTATTTTTTTAAATACGACATCTCTTTTTGATGCTGCAGAAATTATTTGTAATGTATAGATATTAGTCTTTTAGGGATTTTGGATATCCTTTAAATATATATATATATATATATATATATATATATGAGATGATTTAAAAATAAAATATATATAATAATACCTTCCTATCATTGACAGATATAAGTATTTTCTTTTTTAAAATTTCCTTTTTTAAAAAAATACGATGCGTTTTTAGTGTCAAATCTTCACTCTGCAAGTGATTCTTTTAATAAAAACTTATTACTTTTCTCTGACATTATATAGTTTCGATATTATTTAATTTTTTTAGTGATAAATTCTACGATTTCTGCTCACTTTTTGCATCACGAAGCATTCAGTGATAATATGAATAGTGACGCAGTTTTACACACGTTTTTATCTCGTCGAGAATTCCAACACTGACATTTGAATGACGTTTTTGCTTGACTTTTTTCGACAAACAAGAATATTATTAATAAGTTTTTTCGTTCTTCGACACTTTCACTGCCGCGGAAAGAAAAATTCAAAGAGACGATTGTATTAACGAATAATACACGAAACTAGGATAGGATTTTCCCTTCGCTTTCCTTATATATTTCCTCTTTTCAAAATCGCCAAAATTCTAATTCTGCTTTAATTAAATCGGACTACCCAACGACTGCCTTCGCGTTTACCCTCTACTGATCATTCGTCACGCTTTTCTTGTAGTTTTCTCCTTTCATATTCAGTATTCCTCGTGTATTTCGACAGAGCTTGATGTGCGGCGAACGTAGCTTACACACTCTCTCTCTCTTTCTCTCTTAATACAAATAATATAATTCAATATAAATAATACTTGAAAAAGACAGGAGGTCCTCTTCTCACTTCAAGCTCCGAACTAGAGGACGACCGAGAAACGACTGCGAGATTTCTCAGACTGGCGCGTAACTTTTCAACGCGTTCGAACATCTCCGTTCCACTGGAACAGAAACGCGTTGAGGAGAGGTGGATACCTTCTGTTTACTAAGTCTTGTTCTGTCCGAGATAAGAATATCTTTCATAGGTCATGGTATACAAGGCGTACGTGCAAGTGTCTCCTGTTTTTCTGCATAAATTAACGCACGGGAACGGAAATATCAATAGAAATATCAGCAAGCGTTGACGAAAGTTAAGAGAGCTGCAGCTTTGGAACGCGCATTGCGCGAGCGATTATTTATCATTTTGCTTGAGTAACAAGATTATCTGTTTAATGGAAAGAAAAAAGAGACAATTATCTACAGTGATTTACACGAGGCGCGTTTGTTGTTGCGGTCAGTGTGTTGATTGGCGTGCATGTAAATCACACTTCAATTCCGGTTTTATCTCAATTTTAAATTTATTCACGAGTATTTATTATCACGTAAAAAAACGACGTATTTCGAGAATAAGATTCGGCGAATTTTGGGCGATTCCAAACATTGCGATTATTTTACAAAACTGTTTCTTATCTTCGTTTAATATTTAACACAAATATGTAAATAAAATATTATCTACACAAATGTAGTTTTTTTATTTCTTTTATTCACATGATATGCAAAGCTTTTATTATAGAAAAAAAGAGAGAATTAGAAACACTAATAGAACTATCTTCTTTTAATTTGTAGTATTTAATAAATATACGAATAAAATTATAATTTTTAAAAATACATTCAATAACAAAGTTTTTTTCTTTGCGATAAATATAATGATACAAAGTTACGAAATTATTGTACAATGTACAATTTAAAAAATACTTTAGACAAATTATGTCTTCCAAATGTGAAACATATCTCCTTTGTCTTATCTACTAGTATCTATTATTCACTATTCTCGGTAGTTTAAAAAGTTAAAATTGAAAGGATGATAAAGCAAATGATGATATCATCTAGTAATGGATACTATTATTTGCATAAACATCCTTTTTTCCAGCGATATTGATTGTCGATATTTTCTGAAATCAATAGCGAACCGCATATATACAGAAGCGTCTGCATATATTGTATATATATGTGTATTTGCACGTCAAGATGTTTGCATTCAATTCATTTGTCATTATGGGAGATTCTATGCGTAATATCGATTATTATCATACTACGCGATAAGACCAGGATTTTCAATGCTTGATTGCGGAATAACATGATGCATCTGCAAATAATGTATGATTAATAACATGTATACGTTTACTGATAATGTAGTAATAATATATAAATAGTTATTGTTGCTGTAGATACATTTAAACAGATATTAATTATAAATTTATAAAGTATATATTAAATATACTAATCATTTGAATTTTTGTAGAAAAATACAAGTTTATTAAAAAAAATAAATAAATAAAAAATGGATTGGAATCTTTTAGTTCTCTATAAAATCCCGCATCATTTATCCAATATAAAAAGAGTTTCCATAAATTTTATCATAAAAAAAATCTCTATTTTTAATAAATAGTTTTATTAAAACAATTTATAACATTTTACAATACTTTGAATTTCTTTGATATTTTTATGATTTCTATGATTAATTTTAAAATGCGTAAATTTGTAATTTAACAAATAAATGAAACATTAGTGAGTATTTAAATTTAAGCATCTGTATTTAAAAAACACTTACAAATTACGCAATCATATTTAATAGATTACAAATTTTTAAGCACATGATATTTTCGAATACATGTTATACGAGAGTTAATTATTCTTTAATCTATAAATTTATTACATAACGCTGGATTTATTAAGACATATTAATACACTCATAGTTTAAATTTATTTATGAGATATTAATTTGTTTATGAGATATTTATGCTGATTTTAAATGATGAAACAGGTTTAATGTTTGCTTATAAAAAAATTGGATCGCAATAGGCTAGACAGATATTTTTAGTGATTTTAGTTTTTTATAATTTTCTTTTATTGAATCATTTTAACGTGTCATATTAACAGTCTTTTGCTTAAAAATTTATCTAATCTCTTTACATGCATTAAATTGACTTTAAATAAGAAAACGTATAGAAAAGTATGCGTTGCATAAACTGAAAAATGACGTATTAAAAATGGATACTATATTAAAATATCACAAACTTGTAATATCGCAAGCTTTTTGCGAATGTAAGTTATTGAGCATATTGGATATCAAACTGTATAAAGAATGTGAAAGAATGCGAGTCGATATTATGTACATTGAAGAATTTGCGAACTCGGCAACATACTGAATTAAATTTAATTTTCCGATAAAGTCGAGCAATATTTGAATAAAAAATAATGAACTTTAATTATATTTTATATAATTAAAGTTCATTATTTTATTTAAGAAATTAATTAATTAATTCAATTTTTTAAATATTTAATATAAGAAGAAATCAAAGATTACTGTACATATTTTAAGTTGTGTGTTTAAAAAAAAATAAACTTGGAAAAAAGTATTTTTTTATTATTTTAGGGATTTTTTAAGATAACGCTTTGAAAAAATTAAAAATTTAAATAACGTTTGCAAGTTTACACATATATAACGATTTTTAATTGTTACATTCTTGTAATAGAATCGATACTCCAAATCGGAGAACATTTAAACATACAAAACATTTTATTTTATAAACATCTACAAAGCATTTTTTATACATGACAGACATTTCTTGCTTTTCTGCTATATATTTACAAATTTCATTTCTATATAAGGTCCCCTGACTTTTTTCAAACATCAATGTACTGGCACAATCTCTTTTTCATTTCAGTTCCACAATCAATGTTTTCTTCTTCAGAATCCTAAGGTATTATTGTAGAAATTTAATGAAAAATACGGATCAATCTGTTGATTAAAAAACGGATTAAGCGCTTGATTATTCGTTTTGATCCTCATGATGCGGATATTAATTTGACGAGTATCAATTTGTCTCAGGAAGAACTTGTGGAATCTCGAAGACATTATCCAGTAATTGCCATTGTCACGTTTCGCCCATAATATCTCGGCGGTAAATTGTAATTCCTCTGGACTATAAGCGAGTATTCTAAAAAAAATAAAAAGAATAATTTGAATAATATTTATAGAATTATAATTATAATATATATAATAAGAACATTGCTACTTCGTAATTAATAAATTATTAGTCATTAAAAGAACAATGAGAGAACAATGGAATGAAAATAAGCATTAAAAATATTATTTTTGTCTTATATTCATTGTGCAATAACAATAAGATTTGAAAATTTTTTCTAGATTAATAAATCTCTCAGTCTCTCTTACAAGATATTATATTACTAGAAAAGCATATGAAGATGATGTCAGTCCCGCGAAATATTTTTCGACTGATAACATTTACAAGAAATAAAATATTTGCAAATCATTTTTTTCATTTTTTTCAAACAATTAACGATGGAAAAACAACTGACGTCATAGCAATTATATTTCCTTATGGAAAATCCTAACTAAGTGTGACACTATACTTTAGTAATTTAGTATTTAAAAAAAAGATTGACCTATACAATATATTCTAATTATTGCGATCATTGGAGTTGGCAAAACCGGTTTTAAGATTTTCTTATAGATTTTGTTACCCTCAATTATAGAAACTTATTATAAAAATTAAAAAAACTTATTATAAAAATAATACATATCTTACAATACAGAATAATCAAACTATTTTTCTCTATTTCTTTTTTTTAAGATTTTTCTTACTAAACAATTTCTAAAAATTTATTTGCATTAGGCATACTGTGTATTTATCTGTCAATTTTTTCGAATAATTTAATAGCTGAAAACACATCTTTAAAATTGTTTGTCGCACCTTTGCTGATTGGTTCGCGGTTGCCACGACGCAATCGCGGTCTCGGTTAAAGGGGCGAACAAGATCGTATCATCCTGGGGATTCACAGCCAGTGCAAGACCTTGACTTGACTTTCTGCCGATCGTGGTCACAGGTAACTGTTGCCCCAAAGAAAGTGGTCCGGCTTGCAACGCGGAGGTGGATACGCTATAGATACGATCGGTTGCCAGAGGTTGGTAATAAACGGTTCGGAGTCTCGGTGAAAATGCTATACCCACTATGCCGTCCAGGAACTCGAAAGTAACGCTTCCAATCTGCGGAGAAGTGCCTATTTAATATTATAATATACGAGATGCGTGCAACATATTGAAAAAATTTTATTGCCTAGGATAAATTATGTTATTGAATATTATACATTTTTACGATAGGTATTGAACGGTATTTATTATATTAACCTATATAAAATTCAAAAATAATCTATTATATATTCGAGAAAATAATGAAAAACACCAATAAATTTTTTGAATACAATACATTATTAAAATTTGTGTGTTGTAATATTTTTTGAAGATAGCGTGATAAATGTTAGACATTAAATGCGATCATTTTTTGTAATTATTGCAATTGGCGAGAGATAATAAAACGAGAGATAATAAAATTGTAAGAAATATAGAGAGAACAACGTGTCCTTATTTACATATGTATCTGGTGATATGTCAGTAGTGGGGTCTACCACAAAAGGAATCGAGAAAGGAAAAGGTCAAGCACCGATATGAAAGAGACATGTAAAGAGACGGATAGATTATTGTTCTCGTTCATGACAAGAAGTGTTGAAAATTAAGAAATATATATTCAAAATTGTTATTCAATAAAAAGTTCTTCTGTCTTAGCAGCTTTTAATAATAAATTTTCCGTCTCCATTCTATTATAAAATTAGTATTTCTTTGATATTATTTTTTAATAATATTTTAGTTTTTATTATGACTACTTAAATGTGTATAAATAACTTATAAAACATATTTAAAATAGTTTATAGAATATGTTTTAATTTTATTTTTTATATAATGCATGCTTTTTTAAATAATCGAATCTTTTATCCTCACTTTATATGTTGTTTCATCCGGATTAGGAAGCATGGATGCGTGAAGAAGGCGCCAGCTTCTATCCTTAGCAGCATCGAAGACAAGAATTCCTAAAAAGATATTAGAATTTTCTAAGTACATATATTTTAAGGTTTAAGATATTAAGTTTTCTTCAAGAATTTATAAAGAAAATTTTATATAATACATAATTCCTTATTATAATAAAAAAAATAGCTTGAAAAAGATAATTTCAAGAGAAAAAATTATGTTTGTTGAAGAGAGGTATTTGCTACTTCTTATTTAATTTTCTTATATATTTCAATATCATAATAAATCATTATTATTTTTTTTAATCGAAATAAATAAAAAATATTATTGTAGAAGATTTAAAGTACCATATTTTCTTAAAAATATTTTTCCAACGATTTAATTAAAAATGGTTTACCTGGACCAAGAGTATCTGTTATGTAGAGAAATACATCATCACACGTTTTTGCCGAAACTTCATCGATGACAAAATTGGTCAGCAAACTATCTGGCCTCAACACCTAAACAGAGATAAATAATAAATAATAATAATAATAATAAAACAATTACTTTTACACATAATGATGTTTTCTCAGTTGTTTCTTAGAAGCTAACGTATTATTACAAATCAATTCTATTTTGCTGTTTATAGATATGTAAAATAATAAAACCGGTTTTCAATTATTTTCTAGTTGTTATTTGAAATTATTATATTAGTCATTTGCAGATAACTTCGTTCCTTCTAACATTCTCTTTTGTGATTCTACATATAATGTTACCTGTCATATAACGTAAATAGAACTTAAAATAGAATGCATCTGAATACATATATGAATTAGAATGTGTATGTATAAAGTTATAAATAAATTTCTTAAATTTCTTGTCACATTGAAAAACAGCTTAATAAAATAAAAAATATCTTTCCAAAGATATTAATATAATTCACAAATATTGTTCTGGATATATTTTTCCCAATAAAAATATTTTTCTATTTTCAATTATCTTTATATTATATATATATATATATATATATATATATATATAAATAAATAAATATATATATATATATATTTATTTATTTATTTATTTATTTTATATATTTATTAAATTTTTTAATTTATTTAATTTATTTAATTTTATATATTTATTTTATAGCTTCTACTTAAAAATCAATTCAAGCTCATTTATTAACGCGTTCGCTCCACTTTTCATAACAAAGAGAAATATCATTTCACTTTGCTCACCTCACGCGGAAAAGTGACGTGACGAACCACCTGATTGGTCTTTAAGTCGAAGACCACGACTTTCGGCGGACAGATAGGCATAAAATCATCAACTGATGTCATGACTCCGGCATCAACAACCCACAATCTGTCGCAGCTATCGATCCTGGTTCGATACACCGAAATCAACTTGGTGCAATTGATTTCTCCCTTTCCAGCTCCGTGCCAGTCCCACGAAGGATAAGCCTGAAGCTTCGGGCTGCTTCCCAAGGGTTCCCTTCTGGAGAAGAAGTTCAAGGTGGCCGGCACACCAGCTCGTAATCTGGGCGTGCTGACGAAAATTCTGTCCCAAGCTATCTCGATACCAGTCAGCACTATATTTTCCTGCTGATACTGATCGAGAAAATCGCGATCATATGGCAGTGCGAAATCGAGCAACTGCCATTGTGCCACGGTTTCCAACGTTTCTGCCTTCGTCCTGACGTACAGCAACGACAGAATCGTCGATAACAACAGCACGTACCTAAGAAAAATTCAGGAATAAGCAGCTATTGAAATTAATTTTTTCTTTTATGAAGAAAAACATTCATATTATTTTTAAAATAATCTAAAGAGAAAAGATAGCTTAAGTAAGAGAAAGGAAAGAGTAAACTCTACTTGAATAATAATATATTCTTTATATATTTCTATTTAAATTATCTATTTTTTTCTTTCCCACATCGTGATTATCTGCTCACCTCATGTTTCAAGAATCAGGAGATAAAATTCTTCAGTAGATCCAAGCTGTATCACTCTTCTAGCAACACAAGAGACAGGATAGCGTGACGATAACTATCGCTGGAACTAAATAGGTTCGCGCTGCACAAGCGTGAACTATCGCGAGAAGTATACCGGGCTTATGCCACAAGCTTCACCGATACAATACTGACTGATTCAATTTTCCAGCATCGACCTGGAACTTGCATTGCACTAGGAGACAGGATACTGTAACTCGAACGCATTGTGTAACGAGACACGAATGCACTTTTACTCACAACGCATACGCACAATCGCTTTATCTAAGGGGCAGTACGCCTACGAGAACGAGCCATTCCGGGACTAGAATTCGAACTACGCTCAATTTCGTGCAAATCTCTCTTTAAAAAATGGGGAGAAAGGTAGCTCGGGACTACTTGACATCCACACCTTCGTATTTATTCTAGCTTGCGTAGATCTGAGATTAATAGTATCGCTTTCCCTGCGATAAAATATCGCGGAAAAGAAATTAAAAGTGAAAATCCTTCATGCACGAATAATCGATGCTGCGATAAGCTTGATGAGGAACTTTTCGTAATGATGATTTAATTAAATGATTGATAACGAAGTAAGATATCATATGATTTGATTTTATTATATTGTATTGTATTATATTGACTTTTACGATATATAATAATGTTATATATAATTACTTTATTATAGCAATAAATATATACTTTTCTTTGTAGAAGCAAAAATTATAAAAATTATCCAAAGATTATATATGTATATTTCGAGTAAAACATTCTTAAAGAATTCTAAATTCTTAGAGTCCATGTATTTGTTTCTAAAATTTGATTTAGTATTTTTTTAGAATTTTTTTATTGAAAAAAATTATAATTTTTTCCATTTATATTTTCTACACATAATTATTTTCCGTCCGATTTTTATTAAAATAATAATTATTAATATATATATATATATATATGTGTGTGTGTGTGTGAAAAAAACTGAAACGTTGTAGATCATGCAATTGTATTAACTTATGCAAGCATTATTTAAGTTTCGCGAATAATCAAAACGCTTAACTTAATTAATAGAAGAAAAACTCGGTAGAGAAACTATATCAATCATTTGGAATATCTCGTAACATTTCAATCAATATCACGCACAGACATAACATAATGTGTTATGCGTCCTTGATATTATTATATTATGCTTTGTAACTATCTTCAATATTTACTGTAACTTATTGAAATAGTTCAGTTAATTTAATAGTTCAATGATAGTAATTACTTAATTTGCGTTGTATCGAAATGAAATAAAATTTAAAATGAATTTATCTCTAAGCTTCTCATTTAAATATTCTTATCACACATGTATCTTTCTTTAAAAAATTTATCTGTGATCCGTCAGAATCGACATATGTTTAATTTATTATATACATATTCAATGTCTCATAAATTAATTGTACATAGATTAGAATTTATAGAGAGAGCTAGATTAGAATTTATAGAAAAAGAAAATAGATTCCAGAATTTTATAAGATAAAAAAATTTAATTCGAAACATTTAAAATGAAATATCCCTTGTATATAAATCACCATTAATTTGACATTGCGATATTACAAAACACCATAAAATACTACAACATGAAAATGACACTTGAGCTACAGCTACAGTATTAGAATCAATACGTAAACGTCCTTGGTTTCGATCGAAAGTGCCGGAACTAAAGACCGCACCCATTGAACTAGATACAATTTACTTATAGGTGCGATCAAAAGAAAGCATGATAAATTAATTCGACATTCCTATATTATCATCATGTCACAATTTTGCTGCTTGACATATTTATCGGTATACGTAATTTTTTATGATGTCATATATGCATGCTTGCACACAAAATCACATATATATAAAGTTTTGCTATTTTATATTAATTATTAATACATTAACTATTAATTATATTAATTATATTAATTATTAATACATTAACTATTAATTATTAAAACATAAACTATTAATTATTTTTATTTATATAATAATTATTAAAAATAAATTATTATGTAAAAATTAAAAATAAAATATTAAGAATAATAAGCAATATTAATCTATTTATATTATTTATTATAAATAAAAAAATACATAAAAAGAAATGTTTCTTATATATATTTTTTATATATTATTAATTATTTCTTCATTTTTTAGAATATCACACGTTTGCTAAATTTTGTTCGATACAAAAAAATCACAATGCATTTGCATTCCATTTTTTTATTATTATCTCGAAATTTCCTCTATAACTACTAATTAAAAGGCTGAATAATGTGATGTTTCGCTAACAAAGTGCACAATCTTTAATCGTTGCAATTCTGTGCAATTCTCAGCTCAAGATAGGGAAATGAGGTATGGCAATAGGGGATAAGGCTCGATTATTCGATCACGAACCTCTCGTGACTCTGCGTTGTATCGAAGAAAGAGATCGAATATTTTGTTGTTTCCCAATATCGCGCACGAAACACCATGGGAAATACCATGCGATCACGATCGTCCTTCATTCTCACGAAGTGGAAGTGCCTGATTATCGACCTGGAACGATATCGACTTGAAAAAATTAACAAATAAATATTCAACCTGAGAATAAGAGCGAATAGATAGTTATAAAGAACGTTTACACCAAGGTGATTATTTGGAATGATAAACACTTTTGCTTTACGTGCTTCGCTTACTCTGAAATGATTCGGTTCAATTTTATTTTAACCTCTCTCATGATGCTATCAGAATAAAAATATTATATTGGTATATAATATTTTTGATAATGAAATAATTATATAGAATAAAAAATCATTAAAAATAAAAAAAATTTATACATACTCATTTCTTTAAAATAAAAAAATTTTATACATACTCATTTT
Source organism: Camponotus fellah (assembly GCA_030586385.1). Classification (NCBI taxonomy): domain Eukaryota; kingdom Metazoa; phylum Arthropoda; class Insecta; order Hymenoptera; family Formicidae; genus Camponotus; species Camponotus fellah. Next base: position 3,059,558 of record JAPIVC010000107.1, on the reverse strand, counting down.
TTTTATCTTTTCATGAATTTATTTTCTGATTATTTAGGAATTTTAGTCACGCATTATGCAATAAGAACTGAACTAATAATGTGAATTTTTTGAAACAGAGCGTTTACTTCGAGTTATTCAAGCGTGAGTAAATTTATTGAGGTACATTCGTATAAATAAATATCAGCTATTACTTAAACTACACGTATCAGATATATAATTATATTCAGTAAACATATAATTAATGAATATTTATCATTACTAGTTAATAGATCATATCAAATCAACAAGTATTTCGAAAGTGCATTTGTATATGTTTAAAATAAATTAGCAAATAATGCAAGAGATAAAATTTAAAAACACAACCTTCCTTCTTTCATTGAATTGAAAAAAAATAGTGATTTATTCTTTTCTCTATTCGAGATGTTTTTGTACTATCGACCGATTAATTGCTTATAGTATAAATTTAATTTTGACTGTTTTGAATGAAACCTGTGGTTCAATCACTTGAATAAAATTGGAATTTACAATTCACTTATTAACATTCACGTTCATTAAATGTTATGACTTATATATACTTATATGTTATATGAGTAAGTTCATTAATTGGGAACAAATTATAGCTCAGTTGATCAAATGCGATGGAAATGATCATTAAAGGATAAATTCAAGAGCAATATCATTGTCATTATAATTTGTTGATGTCAATCTGTATCGATAAAGTTTTGTTCGTATAAAATTTTTTTTCTTGTATTAAACAATGCAACATCATTCATAATAAAACACATAATTTTAACATAAATCAGTAATATTATTTTATCTCTGATATAATATTGTAAGAATATTATTCAACTTGAAGATATTTTAGTAATATTTTAAATATAATATTTATATACGTTATTATGTTTCATTTAAATAAAGAACTAAAATTCCATTTTGTATCAGTTGCTAATTAAATGAAATAGATTCGCTTTGATTTGCTCCAGTATTATTTTGTAATAATCTCGAAGCTATAAATATCGCGAAATTAGAATGTTAAAATACACGTTATGTAATATGTAATTAAATACATTCATAAATCAAACTTTCGTAGTATCGTATAAAACCAGAAAGGATACAATTTGATCTTGAATATCAAGTTTCATTTGAAAGTTTAACGTATCGTATAACATTTCGGTTCAATGTCCGTTCCAGAAGACGTGAAAGAGACAGAAATATTCATTGTAACGTATATTGTAAACAGCTATTAGTAAATCAGACTTGAGCATTCGAAAGGAAAACCAGTAGTGAAAATCAAACTCGTTCTCGTTAATTATTCCAAGTGTACGAGTTGTGTAACTGGATCGACGTAGAGAAAAAAAAGTGTTGACGGATCACCTGTTAATCTAGATACAACACACGCGATGATTACCTTTTTATATTTCTTAATTGCACACAATGCACAATTTGCTAACGTTCTTTCTTTCTTTTCTTTTCAAAGGCATTTAGTGTATAATTTTATAATCTGAAGCAAAAAAAGAAAACGTTCTCTTTAATCTGTCTATTAAAAAAATGCGTAAAATCAAATTATTTAATTATTTAATTTATTATTATATTAATTGATTCTTTAATTGAATCAATTATAATGTTAATAATTATAATAATCAATAATATAATATTAATAATATTTATAATATTAATAATTAATCAATTTATTATTATATTAATTGATTATTTAATTGAATAATTTAATAATTGTCAAATTATTCAACTGATTTCAATGGGAAAACAATTGAGTCAAAATAATTGGAATAATTGAACTTCTTTAAGATTCATTAAAGCAAATTTAAAGCGCTGCACATGCGAAGGAAAAGTTAAAAGACGCTGAATTTTTAAAATACATTTATTTCTTCGCTCGTCGAATGTCAGCGATTGACATTTTGCTTACTGTTGAAGAGTTTTTGCTTCGTCGGCTATGCAAAGAACGCGTCGCAGCCGACATAATTTTTCGTTGCACTCAAATTTCGACGCTAAAAGATGATAAAGTAAACATGCATATGCCTATATGTGTGTGTATTTTTTACTTCTATATCCTACATTTATAGCAATGGAGATACAACAATCGGCGCAAGGTACGTTATTTATAGCGTAGGTGGAGAAGTGAACATCGAGAATTATGAATGAATTGAATGAATCGATTTTCCGATCCAAAAAAAAAAATAAAAATCGGAAAATCCCTTATTAGCGCGCCCTTCTTAATAACAACACCATCTCCTTGACTAGTCGCAATCGGCAGAGCGAGAAGGAACCTCTCTCTCTCTCTCTCTTACTCTTTACATAAGATTCAACGCATGATTGGCGCCGCAACCGACGGTGCCTTGCATGTAATCCGGGAAGTTGCTCTCCAGAACACGCATCTGACCCCTCTTGTAATCGGGCACGATGTGCGTGGCCAGGGCGCACTCGGTGCTGGTGTAGACCGGCTGGAAGTTGGCGGACACGAAGGGCGTGTTGGTGTCCCATCTGTAGACCTCGGCGTTGCCCTCGTAACGGAAGAAGAGCGCGTTGCCGTTGTCGGTACCCAGGACGATGAGACGCGCGGGCTTGATGCCGAGATCGTGTATCTTGCCCTGGGTGTATCCGTTCCGGAGGTGATCCGTTCGGATGGAGAACAGACGGCTGCTGCCCAGGTACGTGAAGATGAGGCAGGTGCTACCGTCCTGGCGGTGCATCAACGCCAGGTACAGCACGTCCCTGCGGTTACAGTTCGTGGTCACGGCCTGAGGAAGGATAACGCGGTAGCCGCGACCGGACGTCACGTCGTACACCAGGATCGCCCTCGAAGCTGCGTCAGATACGTAGATGAACACCCGTCCGTCCGAATGGTAGTCGGCCACGACATACTGTAGTCGGGACGCGGTGTTTGTCAAACCGGACAGGTCGACGATTTTTACGACCTGAAATAGAAAATGGCCATTAGCATCTTCCTTGATTGATTGAAGAAGAGAAAGAAAATATACTGCAAAATTCTGTCTTTTATTTTCTCTCTTTTTTTCTCTTTGCGAAAGTCAATCCAGTCAATTTATTGTCAAAAAGCAACATTCCTGGCGATTATATAAATTTTCTAAACTTAATAATTTAATAAATAAAATTTAGTAAACTTATTTAATTAATTTTAATATTTTGAAAGAATTTAAGATTTACAAAATTAAGTATATAAAAAATAAAGATATATATATATATATGTATATAATAAATATGAATTATTAAATTAAATTATTAGAAAATTTAAAAAATAAAGTTACTTTATAGGTTAAAATAAATTTTTTTGAATAAAAATGTAAATTATAAATTTTAAAAAACAAAATATATTAATAAATTGGGAAAAAATGGCAAAAAAATAAAAATTAATGAAATTTATTTTATTAATAAATAATTATTTAATTATTAATAAATATTATATATCATAAATTAATTATTAAGTATTTAATTAATATTTGATACTTATATATCTATACTTTTCTTTAAAAAAAGTTTATTCTTCTCAAAATCAAGAGATAAAGATAGTATTGCAATTTCCTTAACAAACTTAGATCTTACTTCAATTGGCATTAAATTTCAATATAATTATACGGATTAAAAGATAATAAATGGTTTTTTAATTGTATATTTCGCGGCGATTACGATAGGAAAGGCGTTTAAAATTCTTATTGTATAAGACTTGCGAAAGCGAAAGAGAAAAGCAACTAATGCTGACTGAATAAATAATGTGCACGAATAATACACAAATGCTAAAGAAAAATTATATAAATAAAAATACAAATTCTCTTTTTCATCAATAAATTTAAATAAATAAATATATATTAGAACGTTTCTCTTTCTATATAAATAACAAGTTGCAGAGAATTTCAGGGATATTGCTCTTATCCTTTGAAAAAATACCTTCAGAAAAGAATTAAACAACACCATAAAATTTATATCTTTATATAACCATAAACGACACACATACACGCCGTGAATTGATACGAATTATCTCACCTTGCCGGTTTTTATATTCATGGCGACAACCTTTGGCGGGCATTTTCGTTCGGGCTGCTCGAGGGAATTTACGACGCCTGTGTCCAGCGCCCACAGGATTTCTTGAGGATCCAAGTAGATGTCCACGACGTTTTGCAACGCGGAACATGTTCCCTCTTCTTGGAGGGACCAGCAAGGAAAAGGAAGGAGATTGGCCTGGCAGTTCTTATCTTTCAATGACACTCTGGCCAAGGTCACTGGCACGCCAGGCTTAAATCTGAAGAAACGTTTTAAGCAAATATATTCTTAGGCTCTTGGAATTATTGATTTTCCCTATTTTTTTTTCGGAAAATGTTAACACAAAATCTCTTTCAGCAATTTAAATTTTTTATTATGATGCTTCTTCTGAAATTATAATCATAAATAATAATTATAAAGGGTAAAATCTGATATAAGATACATTAATTATGTGAAATGCAATTTTTTGCATCTCTCGACTGATTTATATCGGATAAATTAAAGATAGATATTAGTTAAAATTACGTTGTATGTTTCAATTATTTTTCATGTTACATTTACGGATGTAAATATCTCTTTGCAATACAATACGGTTAATGCCCGAATGATGTAACGTTGTTACGAAGGTAGACATTTATATCATGTGACCTTTGACAAGGTCTACAGCCTTGTTTCTCTCGATGGCCACATTCAAAGCGAAACTTGAAAGTGATAGTTTCATCGGAATTTTACCAGCAGACGACTGCTACATCTTTCCGTATCGAAGAAATTATGATTACGACCGCACCCTCCGATTACGATCGACTTACGATCAACGATCTCGTTAACGATTTCTACAAGAACTGCGTGTATCGCTTCTGACGTAACGCACGTGCGCTTACCTCTTATGGGACCAGTAAACTCGCTCAAGAATGCGGCTACCTTTTTATCCTGATTTGGACACCATCAAACGTATGATTTCGTGAATCGAAGGTACAAATACGATCTATTTCTTTATATAGATTTCTCGAATTTTTCGTTGCAATAGCAGCGTGACTTTCATTAAAGAAATAACACAAATGACGATGTTGCTTTTTTTATGGAATTATTTTTGTAGACTTTTTTATGCGCAAACACATATTTATAGATATAAAATTTGAATTTTTAGAAATATAATAATTTGTTATGTATTTAAAAATTCTATTATAGCAGCAAAAAATCCACCTCAATTTACGAAATATTATAATCCTATTACTTATCCATTTTATTAATATTTCATTAATTTTTCCATAAAATAATTCAAGAAAATCTGTTTTCATAAACACGTTTTAAATAAGCGAAAGTTTTTATTAAATAATGCATCATTAAAAATTTGATGCAGTATTAGAAATTTATTTATTTACACTCTGATTTATTTTTGTTTCTTTCCTGTAGAATAATTGTATAATTTTTATTATATAATTTTATATAATGGTAAAGAGAATCAAAAAATTCTAAAAATATCAAAAAATTCTAAAAATATTTAAAAATTATAAAAACATTAAAAAATTATAAAAATATGAAAAATTTATAATTGTATAATTGTAGCAGAAACAATATTAAAAATTATTCAAAACAATTTTGGAAATTAATAAATTGTATATATTTTTCATACCTAGGTAAAGCAAGGACAGCGTCGTCTCTATAGATCGCAGCTCTAGTGGCGAGGACATTCTTCGAGATGTAACGACCGCTGGTCCTGAACATGTTCTTTGTGGCCGGGCAAGGCCATTCGAAGGATCCGCCGGTCCAGGCGATGTTCTTGTCATACTTTTGTTCGTTAGCACCGACGAGAGCAACGGCGATGATAAACGTCACCGCCCGTGCGAAGAACATTCTTTCCCGTTCGAGTTTTTCCCGTTTCTATCGAATTATGCGTCTCAGGCCGCGTCTCTTTTAGCGAACGAATCGAACCGTAAACTGTAGGGTCCTCCGAATTACGCCAGTTTTATAATCCTGTCGTGTAACGCAGCCGCTCGTTACGAAATGTCTCGGTTTAAAAAATATTTAATTGCGATGCGCAACACATCATCACGTTCATTCAAGGAGTTCCGCACACGAGTCGGTGCTAAATGCGTGGGATGGAACTGCCAAGACCGATGGTAAACACAAAGAATTAGTTGTAAACAAAAAACAATGTATATACATGTATGAACTTATAATTTAATTAGTTAACAAATCGTTAAATTATTTTTTCTGTTATAAATCGATTCTTCCTACTTTCTTGAAATAAGAATATATTTTATCTTTTATCTTTATTTTTTATCTTTTAATAATAAATAAATTAATAAATAAAATAATAAATAAATTAATAAATAAAATAATAAATAATAAATAAATTGACACAATATATTTGCATAATTTAAAAATTATATATAATAATAATACAAAAATGCAAAAATTATAATTAAACAATTAGTTAACATTAATTAAACAAATAGGAATAAAAACAAAATATTTAATAACACTGAAAATAAGAGTAAGTATTATTTATATATAATTAAATTAATTTAATTTATATATAATTAAATATTATTTATATATTAAAAAATAAATTTTATTTATATATTAAAAAAGAAGAAACAAATTTATTAAAATATTTTAAGCAGCTGCATTTTTCTAAATGTATTTAATAATAAAACAATAGAAACTTCAATTTTAAGATAAAAATTAAAGGATAAATATATATAAAACATCTTAGATTAGTTTTGAAGGCAAATATTAAAGGATAAACATAAAAAAATTATTAAAAACGAAAAATATAAAAGAGTTGACAAAACGAATGAAATAATAATTTCCTGATACAACTTCCTGCTTTATCGCATTTTCACTTCTTCCTGGATTCATTATTATTTACAAATGACATTCGAAAATGCATTTCACAAGGCATTTCCTCTTCGCGAATTCCCTCTTAAGCAAGAAAATTGTTACAAAGTATTGCGTAAGAAGGCGGTAATATGCACATAAAAGTGTAAACAATTTCAATCGGTTCATAATCAGAGCGTATAAGTATAAAACAGTATAAATGAGTAGCGCATTCAAAGATTTTCGTCCAACTGATTACACACGGGAAATCCTGTAAGTTTTCACATCCTTCTTGCCACACCTTCAACAGCTGTTCTTATCAATTCTTGCAATTTTTCAATAATTTTCTCGAAAAGATCTACATAAAATAAATTTAATAATTTATTCTTGATTGATTTAATAATTAAATAATATATAATAATATATAATTTCCATTGTACGCTCTTGTAGATTACAACTCGAAGACACGCATTATTCTAACTTGTCGTACAAAAAGAGCGCAGGATGAAAATCCCGAGGAGCGCTCTGAGCCTGGTGATCCTGGCGAATGGCTTATTGCTGGTAGTATGCGACAAACAGTTGATGCCGGAGCTGTCGTTCTCCTTGACGGGCTACAGTCTGGACTGGCCATGCCAGAGCACGAGGAACATCTACGAGACGAGCGGACGTTACATTCCCAGGAATGTCATCGGCACCAGAGCGCAGATCTACAAGGAGGACATGATCATAGCGATGCCGCGCTACAAACCAGGTGTACCTTTCACCTTAGGTGTCATGTCGCTGAAAACGAAGGACTGCGCGCCGAAGGTGACACCGTTCCCCTGTTGGGCAATTCAGGAAGAAGGCAACTGCCAGGCCCTGCAGAGCGTCGTGGACATATTCCTGGACATTCAGGACATCCTGTGGGTATTAGACGTTGGTATCGTAAACACTTTGGAACAACCGGTGCGCAGGTGTCCTCCAAAGATCGTTGGAATTAACGTCAAATCAGGAAAGGTACGAAAAATTATAATTGAAGATGTGGTTGCAAGATACATGTCTAATATTTTTTTCGAATAATTAAAGTCCTCTTTTTTGCATAAAATCTTTAAAATTATTATCATTTGTTTCTGTAATAATTTAATTGTTGGCTAGCGAAGTATTTAACAAAAGTCAAAATTAATTTATTAGAATCCATAATATAAAATAAAATTATACAACTCTGGAGACAGGTGATCGATAAATATTAAAATATTTCTCATGACAGGTCGTGAAGGTGATCGACTTGAGCCTCTTGGTAAATCCGTTGTCTCGTTTGCAATATCTGGCAATCGATTACGCAGAAGATGGCCAGGTATACGCGTACATAACCGACGCCGCCTCGAAATCCATCATTGTTTACAATATCACCGCGGATAAAGGACACAAGGTAATCCTTCCGAATGCCGTTACCACCGGTGTCCAACGAAGAGACGTTCTCTACTTGACGCTGGTGAAGAAGACCTGCGGTACACCAGTGTTGTACTTCACTTATCTGGGATCCAATAGGCTTTTCGCGATCAAGGCTGAGAATCTGAGGAAAGGTCTCACCCAAGGATCGGTCGCAGATGTCGGACCGAAGCAAGAGAAGCTGGTTCTCCTCGGTAGCGATAACGGCTGCGCCATTTTCTTCAGATACAAAGGTGAGTTTCGCTAGAAAATTAGAAGAATAGAAAGGAAGGACTGACACATCAATTAGTTATTTTTGTAGAATAATAAAAAATTGTTATATCAAAAAAATAGTTAAAATTTACACTAGATATTTTTACAGGCTTTGTCTATTTCTTTTAAAATAAAGAAAATTATGTCTATAAAACCTTTCTATCATGAGTCGTAATTTTGAGAGGAAACTTCTATCTTCTAAAACTTCGATCTTCTAAACATTTTTAATTAATTTTCAGGTGACTCCGATATCTACATGTGGAATACCGAGACGCCCTTCAGACAAGAGAACTTCGTGCTGGTGCAAAAAGGCAACGATTGTCGATTGGCGACCCAAGTGGCACCTGGATATAAGAGACTTATGTGGGTCATCGAGAGTAACGTCCAGGATTATATACAAAACACCGTGAGTTGCTCGGGTGCTTCCGTGACTATTCATCCCTTAGTCAAGGCTTGCGACGAGTAGAAACCTCTTGTCAACTTTAAGAGTTTCTTACCACTACGGCACGCGATTACACATAAATTGATGATAAGGCTTATAAGTAGGAGTTGAAATCGATAATTTTGGAGAGTGTTCGAATTTCGATGCGTTAAAAAATAATGAAGATTCAACAATCGGCGCAAGGCACATTTTTCGTATTTTTAGCGCATCGAGAGAAAATTATATTGGTTCTTGATCTTGATTCCTACTTTCATAGAGATAGAACAACAAGCTCATATTGTATTCATGTACTTCTTCGCGGTTGAAGGACAACTATTAAGTCCGTATGACGTTTCTCAACATTAATTGTTAGAGCAATCAAATATCGTTGAATTAAGTTTAGAGAAATAGAAAAGTCGAGTTCTATTTTGTCGCTGATCTAGTCATGTAATCGGCAGCGTTCTCCTAGATAGCAAGCAAATAATATTACTTAAAGTAGGTTGAAACAATCAGATAATAAGCGTAGATAATAAGTATATTTACGATGTTTACTTCTATCACAACTACTACAGCCGTGACCGATGAAGGATTTTTACAAACCTCACTTCCACGATTGCGTGATCGTAGATCAATTTATGGACAAGTTGACCAGTGTCAAAATTATTTACCATGTCGATTCGTAATTTAAATCGACGCCAACAAACAGTTTTCACAATGATTCTATAACATTTACAGTAATTTACTCATATGTTATCCAAGAAAATGATTATTCGCAGCAATGTTGATTGTAATCATTATTATGTAAGTCAAAAAGAAAACAATGTGCTAGTAAACGTCAGCTTATATAAACAATTATATGTGTGGAGCCACGTGCTTTTTTATGTAACCCATATACATATAAAATTTTATTTTTGATGAATACACATATTCAAGGTGAAAATCGCCAGAATTTAGGTGAATTTACAACCAACTTGTAATCAAGTTAATCAAAATGCAAATATGTATTGTGTATTCTCGAGTGATTAATGATTCAAAAATAGGAGCATTTGGATTTGACATAATTTACTCTTTATATTGATTCTTTGTATCACTATTAATCTTGATCATAAAAATGTTTATCTCCATAGCCATATTATTACAAAATGCAAATCATTATTAGTACATAATTATATTATATCAGTACGATATTTTTCAGTTTTTAAAGATAATGGCAGTGTGATTAATATGCGATATCAAAATAATTAAAGATATCAAGATTTATAATTATTCAATATAATTATTCAAGATATATTGATATCATTCTTCATTTTTTTTTTAGAAAAATATTTCGACAATATTATGATTGATATTTATCAAAAAAATTTAATTTATTTTTTTTGCTTTCTTGAAAAGATTATAATATCACATACATATACAAGATGCTCTCGAGTTAAATGGCCAACTTTGAAATATAAATTTAGGATATCAAAAAAAAGTTTCTCTAGAAGTATGCTCATAAATGCTTCATTCAAGATATTGAGTAAAGATGAAGCTATTGAACTTGTAGGAATTATTAGAAATGAATAATTTCAAAATAATTTAAGTTTATCCTCTTTATTGTTTTATAATAATAAAAATTTAATTATTAAATATTTTGTTTAAAATAATGGCCTCCAGTCCCGAAACAATTGTATATTGATATGATGAGAAAATGAATGATTGACATTGTGTGTTTGTAAAGTTCTTCAAGCATTCAGCGAATTAATTATTTATTAATTACAAATAGATAAAATCTTGTTTGTGCGAGCACAAGCCTCAATAATCTTCGATCTTCAAAACAAAAAAAAAGCTATTATTCGACATTACTTATTTCTATAGTAATTTTAGAAATTAATATCTCTTGAATGAAGCATTTATGAGCATATTTCCAGAAGAAATTTTTTTGTTTTGACGTTCTAAATTTATATTTCAAGTTTGGCCACTTAATCCGGGAGTCTATATATATGTATATACATAATATATATGAATGTCAGATGATAGGTGCATTGAAAAAAAAGGAAAGAAAAGAAAACAAAATGAGATATAATATAATTAATAGATTTAATTGATAGATTAAATTTAATATATAGAAATTCAAATATATAGAGAATAATTTTCGAATCATCTATTATACAATATAACAATATATATATTGTTCCTTGTTTTAAAATAATTATTTCGGGATTGATTTGATTACTCAGGTATCAAGATGATGTCTAAAGACTTCTTAATAATATATTATGACATTATTAAATCATCATTAAGATGTCATTTGACGTCATTTTGCTCCCTGCATATTTATCAAAGAAATTTAATCTCCTTCAATTTCCTTTTTTTTAAATAAAATTAAAAATATATATTTCACGTATACATTATATACATATATATGTAAATCTCAGATTTCAAGAGATTCAAATTCCACTCGGCAGGAATCCTCTCCATTTAAAACACAGATTAGAAATCCAAGTCACTCTATTTAACGAGGATTCGAATTTCCCTTTAGCCAAGATTCAAATCCTTAGCGGAAATTCGAATTCCCTTCGATATCGTCGCTCGACAAAATCGAACGCCACGTGTACAATATTCCAAAATCGACCGGCAGATGGCGGCGCCGTGGCTCAGACACTCAACGCCCCCTAGGTAAGAACGAGAACGGCGCGGCTATCGCTTCTCTCGAGTATCGCGCGCGGTCTATGCCCCGGGCCGCGTCGTGGTGTACGCGAAGAAATCGTGGAACCTAACCTCCTCCCTCCCCCCGCCTCTTCCGCCGCCGATCCCCGATACGCGGCAAATGGCCGCCGTGGTGCCGCAGTTTCCGTGCGAGGTGTTGCGCGTACGAGCGCCGTGTACGGGCTGCGGGTCCGCGTGCCGCGGTGGTGGGTGTCGTCGACGATCAGCAACAACGCGGTGGTGGTGGTGGCGGCGGTGGTGAGATCGGGTCGCGTCGCGATCGAGACGCGGGAGGAGCACGACCGGACTCGGTTCCACGACCGGGATGTGACGTGACGTGAGCGTCGACGAGCGTGACCGTTTCCGCGACAGAGATTCACCGAACGGGATTCCTCGTCGATTCTCCTCGAGTCTCCAGCCGAGAGCCGACCAGCCGAGTCGAGCCGACCGACCGACCGATCAGCCGACAGCCAGCCGCGGCGGCTGGCGATGAACGTCGCCGTGGGAACGGCGACGTCGGTGATGAAATCGGTGTCCGAGGGTGAGCTGGGCGTGGAGGAGGAGGTTAAGCGCGCGGAGCCGCGCGGCCCCGCGCGGCTCAAGCGCACCTTTACACTGCCGAGAAACCCGTTTCAAAACGCCAGCAACAGAATGTCGCGGCGACGTCCGAAGCAGCAGACGTCTCACTGCGCGGACCACGCGGGGAAGGAGTGCGTTGGCGCGAGGAACAACGCGGCGTCGCGACACGCCGCGACGGAGGGCATCATGCAGCAACAGCAGCAGCAGCAGCAACGGCAGAACGCTACGGGGAGATTGCTGCACGGGAACCAGCAGATCGTGCAGGACTGCCAGGAGCGGCAGGCGCCCTGCGGCAAGAAGGTGTTTCGCCGGCCCTCCTGGAGGAAGTTTATCAACAAGATGGTGCGCCACATGTCGAACGTGGGCGTCCAGGGCCACAAGGCCGCGGCGGCGGCGGCCGCGGCCGCCGCCGCGTCGATCCATCATCAACGCGGCGACGACCTCGGCTCGTCCGCGGGCGACATCAGGGTGCCGCCGCCCCCGCGACCGGCCCACATCCCGGCCGATCGGGTGCCGGGCGTCATAGGCCTACGCAATCACGGCAACACGTGCTTCATGAACGCGGTGCTGCAGTGCCTCTCGCACACGGACATCCTCGCCGAGTACTTCGTCCTCGATCAGTACAAGATCGACCTGTCGCGGCGCAACAAGCTCAACTCGAAGAAGTACGGCACCCGGGGCGAGATCACCGAGCAGCTCGCCCTGCTGCTCAAGGCCATCTGGAGCTGCCAGTACGATCCGGAGATGAGCACCGCGTTCAAGAGCGTCGTCGACAAGTACGGCAGCCAGTATCGCGGTAACCTGCAGCACGACGCCCAGGAGTTCCTCCTCTGGCTCCTCGACAAGGTGCACGAGGACCTCAATCAGGCGACCAAGAAGAAGTACAAGATCATTAAGGTGAGCGCGCGCGCTTTTCTCGCGAGTTTCAGCCAATGGAAATTGGACTCTCGTTAGTAGATTCTCTGTAGCAGAGAAAGATGAGCCTTCGTTGGGTATAAATCTCACGTGTATGCGACGTCATTCTAATTTGACGTTTAATCTATATATCCTTTTTTTTATTTGATATTTCATACATTTTTAAATTTTGATATTTAATATATATTGATAAAAGTATATATTAATAAAATATATATTGTTTAATATATATTTTTTTAATTATTTATATTTTTTAATTTCTTCTTAATAAATATATACTTTTCAATTATTATTTATTTAATAATTATTTTAATTATTATAAATTTTAAAGACTGAATTTGTGCGATATGATGTATTCTTAATCATTTCTTTATGTCATCGACATTAGCTGATTTTTTTTCATTCCGTTTTAATAATTAATTTTATTTGTAATTTTAGCGAAAATAGGGTTTAATTTTCACGAAAACGAAATCTAATTTTTACTCGGCAATACTATCTTTTTTTATTCAGAAATTATGCGATGTGATGTGTTCTTAATCAATTCTTACGTTATTGACATCAGCTGATGTTTTTCTTCGTTCCGTTTTAATAATTAATCGCTTTATTTTTAATCGTTTTATTTTTAATCTTAGCGGAAACAGTTTTTCGAGCGAGAAACAAAATTTAATTTTCACTCGGCGATCTCTTTTTTTTTTATCCAGGTTCGTCGGAATCGTCCGTTGATCATGTCATATTTCTTTTTTACGCGGGAAAGGTATTATTTGCTCTCTTTTATTTTTAGACCGTCGCCGTTGGTCGTGTTGTCGAACATATTTTTAGTAATATCGAGGAGCGGAAGGTCGTGTGCGAAAACGAAAATGACGGTGTGACACGTGGCTATTCGTATATAAAAAATGCTCGGCGCGTCTTGACCTCGAGTAAAAACTGTGCCATGGTGTGTATTTCCACGAGGGAGACATAACAAGTAGTAATGGACATTTTGAGAGAGAAAGAGAGAGAGAGAGAGAGAGAGAGAGAGAGAGATGCTTCGTTTCTTCAAAATAAGATTAATTCAATAACTAAGTAAATTATATAACAAGAATGTTATACAATTAAATTATACAATTATTAAATTATTAATAAAAAATTAAATTATTATTAAATCATTAAAAATTATACACAATTATTTTAAAATAGTTGTATTTTAATTGTATCTTAAAATTATCTATTATATATGAAGAGATGTAATTTTAAGCCATTAATGGTAAGGAATTTTTCGCCAAAAAGAAATTCAGCCTACAATATTAAAGTATCAGCATTCGTACACATTTTATTTATACTTATTTAGACTTATTCTTTACTTACATTTCATATATTCTTAATATTTATGCTCTAATATGCAAATCGATGAATGAATATTATTTTTTTTAATATAATAATATTGACCTCATATATCATGTCGAGGAAAAGAGGAAGGAAAAACGAATCGACACTTTCTAGCATTAAAATAACGGCATCTCGACAGTAAAATCCGAAGAAACTCAGGCAGAACGAATAAAATCTAATTAAAACGAAACACGTGGTGGCGGTTTAAAAGCATAGCAGCCAATTAACTGCATTCCTCGGTGTAATTTAATCGTCAAGCTGGTCGTCACGACGAAAGAAACTTTCTTTTTGGCTCGTCGTGGCCGCCAATGTAAGAAACGCGCGACGAAAGTCGCTATAGTCTCTGTCTCTCCCTCTTTTTCCTCGTCTCTCTCTCTCTCTCTCTCTCTCTCTCTCTCTCTCTCTCTCTCTCTCTCTCTCTCTCTCTCTCTCTTTCTCTTTCTCTCTCTCTCTCTCTTCTCTCTCTCTCTCTCTCTCTCTCTCTCTTTTTCTCTCTGGAATCGCGTGCACGAAGCCGAACGCGTATATCGTGCGTAGGCACGATTGCACACGACATGTAGCTTGCGTTGACAATATCTCTCTTTCTCTGTCTCTCCCTCTCTCTCTCTCGCATGCGTGACGAATAATGGCGCGAGCACATCGCGGAGAATGGACGAGACGAGAATAACCGTGTGGGTGCTTTAATCTTCAACTCTGAACGCACGTGCGTCTCGAGGAAAAGCCGGAAACGCGACGACAGTCGCTGCTGAGATGCGCGGATTTTCAACGATGACGTTTCTTCTTAAGGAGGTCGATTTAAAAAAAAAAAAAATCTTCTCTCGAGAGATTAGAAATTACGTTTATCGTCAGCTGGTGACCGCCTTTCGTGAGATCTCCTTCTGTTCTTTGCCCCTCCGAGAGCATCGTAAGAATTTAAATCTTTGCAATATACAGGGTGAGTCACTTAAGAACCGAATAACTCCTACAATTTTAGTGATAGGAAAAAATGTTTGAAGTAAAAATTATTTATTATCGAGAGAGACGTCATGTTATGGGAAACATTTTTTCCTAGGAAGCGCGTAGGAAATTTCAACTTAAGAATTTTAAATGGAAATCTTTATTTCTTATTATCTTTATTTCTTACATATTCTTATAGCTTACATATTCTTATAGCTTACATATTCTTATAGCTTATCTCAAGAGCTTTCCAAAACACTATAATTAAGTTATTTTTCATTAAATATTTTGAAATACTTTTCGAGATATAAGACTCGAAGTAATTTTTTAATTTTATAACTATAAAATATACCTTGTAAAATTTTCATTTGTTCATTTTTCGATTATCTTACCTCAATACTTTTATATATAAAATAATGAGAAGAATCAATTGGTATAAAGAAAACGCATGGTTGTTTTTAAGAAAAAATATGTTATTTGCAATAATTAACATTTACATATATTACATACATATTACATATTAACAATTATAATTTTAACTAAAATAGTTATTCGGGTGGCCGGTCTTAAATAATTCACCCTGTATACATATAGAGATAAAAGAAGAGAATAGGAGGAAGAGACAAAACGCTACGAATTGTTTTATGATGGTTGAAAAAAGATTGATTGTTTTCGAAATAAACAAAAGATCAAAAAACATTTTTTATTTAATTACAATTAAACCAATTTTATAGTTTTTGAAATATTAATTAATTTTCAAAAGCAAAAAATACACATCATTCGAATAAATTTTCATTCACTATGTTATTCACTATGTTATTATTATGATTAAAATTCTATCCGTTGTTTGTATTGTTATCTTGTTAGATATTTGGATTATTGGTTGTTTATATTACTTGCTGCCATAATATTAATACAGTACATGCTATTTGAATTTTCATTAAATGCGTAAGCCAGCATTCATGTATGTATTTAATTTTTCTTTTAAATTTTTCTGCTTAATTTATTTTCAGTTTTTTTCAGTTTCCAATATAACCTTTGAAATTAAAACTCTTTAATCAATATGATAAATATATATGATAATATATATGATCAATATATATGATAAAAAAGATTTTATTTATATTTATATATATCAATAGGTATAATCGAGGTAAAAATCGAGAATATTTTCCGAATAATTATTTAAAAAAGATTTTAATCATATTTATATAAATAATCAAGATAACGAGAATATTTTCCGGATAATTATTTAAAAAATTGTTTAATCGAGTAAAATGTTATTGAAATGCATTTGTCACGAATAATTTATATAAATTTATTCAAATAAATATATTGTATACATCTCTGCTTACATAAGTACAATTTAATGATTGTACACAAAACGAATTACGACAGACTTTGACTTTATTTTTTTATCTACTTTAAATCAAGTAAATCAAAACGACCATCGAGACCTTAACCCAAATTTGTTTCACGTTCGAAAATACGTATTACGTTTTCCAAGATTGAAATCCCAAGGTAAGATAGCATGAAAGTAAATGGAAGGTTGGACGAATATGTTTAGCCTAAAAATATTATATAAAAAATTATATAACACATAAAAGAATTGCCTCTATCCTCCTGTTTTCCTAAGTAATTACTAAAGTCTATCAGATAATTTTGACATAGTAATGTAATACGTTTATGTATATTGAATTATATTATAATTCAAATAATAAAATAAATTAAAATATCAAAAATAAAATTTTATAAAATTAATCAAAATTTTTTAATCATATAAAATTTTTAAAATTCATAAATTGCTTTAAAACCTCTTATAGAATCATTCAGATTAAACGTGACGATTATTAATTATTGATTATTACTGATTTAATACGTGTCACGAAATCATTACGAAATCGTCATAAAATGTCACAATTATCAATCATTATCTCTAATATCATTGAAAAATATCGTGATTATATCTTGATTTTTTTCAGCCTAAATAAAATAGTCATTAAAAAAATATCGCTGATTATATTGCGATTTCTTTCAGCTTAAATAATTATGTTTTTCCAAAATCTACCGAAAACGAGGGGATATAAAAATAAGAATTTACAATGCATTGTAAATTATGGGCAAACAGACGCGTTTGTTGCATCTCCATATCTTCATTTCTCTGCGATTATTCATCTCCAACTGTTATCTTATCATTCGGTCCTCGTTTATAAATCGTTTGCTGAGCCGGGGAGATAAGATTTCTCTTCTACCGAAAGATCCGATAATTCGATCTCGAACATCAATAAAATGTGACGCTTCATTGATTACTGATTGGGTTACTGTTTAAAAATCACGAAAAGGATAGTTTTATCTCTTCAATAACACATAAATTTTCGTATTTTTTGAAGCAAAATACGAAATCAAGCAGGTGATAATTCTTATGTAATTTTCTAAATATTATATAGATATTTTTAAATTAAACATACAATATGGATTAATCATATTGTTGACATCATTTTGAATAGAATCGAATTAGAAAATGAAAAACATGCGTTATTGAAATTTCTCGAGATTATTTTAATTTATAAATAAGATCGAAGCTAACTTAATTAAAATAAACACAAAATGAAACGAATAAAGATATATTTTCCACTCATAATATTTTATATATTTTTTTATTTGAAGAAAATTATTTTCAAAAATAATATTGTTGACATCATTTTGAATAGAATTGAGTTAGATAATGAAAAACGTACATTATTGAAATTTCTCGAGATTATTTTAATTTATAAATAAGATCGAAGCTAACTTAATTAAAATAAACATAAAATGAAACGAATAAAGATATATTTTCCACTCATAATATTTTATATATTTTTTATTTTAAGAAAATTATTTTCAAAACTAATATTGTTGACATCCTTTTGAATAGAATTGAGTTAGATAATGAAAAACGTGCGTCATTGAAATTTCTCGAGATTATTTTAATTTATAAATAAGATCGAAGCTAACTTAATTAAAATAAACACAAAATGAAACGAATAAAGATATATTTTCCACTCATGATATTTTATATATTTTTTATTTTAAGAAAATTATTTTCAAAACTAATATTGTTGACATCCTTTTGAATAGAATTGAGTTAGATAATGAAAAACGTGTGTCATTGAAATTTCTCGAGATTATTTTAATTTATAAATAAGATCGAAGCTAACTTAATTAAAATAAACACAAAATGAAACGAATAAAGATATATTTTCCACTCATGATATTTTATATATTTTTTATTTTAAGAAAATTATATTTTCAAAAATAATATGATATATTTGTCACATCTATCATCCCCTTTTGTTTTGTCAAATACATTTATTTTATGCAAAAATTTTTTATTATGTAAAAATCAAACAATAAATTGTTCCATAAAACGTATGATTTATAATTAATGATTAAAATGAAAATTAAAAATAATTATAATAATTAAAAAATAATAATTAAAATTAATACATTATATCGCAAACAAGAGCTAAAGCTATTGTTTCTAATATAATTTAAATAATTTGAATAATTCGAGTAGTCTTGAAATTTTTGCACATATCACATGAAACTTGTAAAATACATTTATTTTATGTAAAAATCTATATAAATCATCATCTATTTGCATCATGCATTTCCTTATTGGGAACATTAGACATGATAAGTTGACAGACCCATATTAATCAAAAAGAACACACTTAATCAATTTTATCTCGCTGCCGAGTCTCTTTTTTTTTATCTTCTCGAGCGAAAAGAGTATACCTCGCACATTTTTCTCGAGAATGCCTCTTGAGAAACCATGTATGTGCACAGGCCCCGACATACATTCGCGCGAAACGTACAATCGCGTCGTCCGTAAAGTCGAGCATCGAAGTCGAAGAAACCGGAGTCGAACAGGAGTCAGTACCGTAACGAGGACCGGCCTTGAATGGGGCCATGAGGAGATCCAGTTATCAGTTTACATCGCCGTGCGCTTTTTGCGAATTACGATGTGACCTTAACTACTATCATCCAGCACCGACGTGCACGTGCATCTCGCGATGTCGTGCATTTCGCACTTTACGATCGATCAGCTCGGCTTCTGTCTCGCAGACCTGATAAATTATTCCATATCTAGGATATGCGTGCGAATATATTGAAATATTTACTTTCCAACATGATCTGGTTTTTGTCTCTTATAAATGTGACAGTTAATAAATTTAGTAATTATAAGAAATTAATAACTGATAATTTATTTTGTCTTACGATGAATTTCTTTCAATTTGTCAATTTTTATCTTGGATACTGTACATGTCTTCGGTAAAAATCAATGCTTAAATAATAGATTATTCGTGGAATAAAAATTATAAAAATATATTTATTATGATTAATCAAAGTGTAAAAATTCCAAAATCATTCAAATTTATTTTAAAAGAAAAAGTATCTTTATTCCTTGTTTGCAATGTAATAATTTCAATTATTATTTCTAATCGTTATTACTTTTTAATTATTATAATTATTTTTAATTCTCATAATCATAATTATACATTTTAATCATAATTATACATTTTTCATTATTATTATTTTTTAATCATTATAATTGTTACTTTTAATTATTATTTTAATCATAATTGTGAATCACAGGGAGCGAAAAATCGCAATGACTCATTCGCAATTCTGTCAACAAGTTAATAAAAATACATATGTTAACAGTGAAAACAAATTTAGATAGATATATTTTTACTTGAGAAAAAATAAGAGAGAATTAATCCGATCAATTGATGACGCAAATGTAATGTATTTTTATTTGAGAAAAAATGAGAGAGAATTAATCCGACCAATTGATGACGCAAATGTGACGTCTTTTAACCCCCATGCGCATTATTCTGAGTATTCATCTAAACTGAATTCCCCATATGCGTGATATTACTTAAAGAGGTCTGCGACCTCGCAAATTAAAACTTGAGACTGGCATTTTAAAAGGGATCGAGTTGCGGTATCGAATTTTGCATATATTATTAATAAAATTTGGACTGAAAATTGAAAAAAAGAGAAAATTCATTTAATAATTTTCCAATTTTTTATTTTTACAAAAGTGCCCTAAAAGTACTCAAATCGATCTGGATACTTTTGCTTAGAGGTTTTTAGGGTCGCTGATTACGATTCTGAAGTCAGAATCTCAAAATTCAAAATGGTGGATCCATTATGGCGGTCAAGTACACGATTAAAAAAACCGTAATTACAGTCTTTTCTGACTTCAGATTCGTAATCTACGATCCCAGAAACCTTAGAAAATGATCGCGTTTACTTTGCAAGCCTTTCTAAAAAAACTCATGCTATTGGTAACGTTCAAGTCAGGAAAAACTCTTGCACAGGAGGGTTAATATAAGAAAAGAGGAAAGGAAAAGGAGTCAATGTAATTGTTAGCAAAATATTTACATAATACTATTTATAGCACGCTTATAGCGAGAGCAGCTCGGATACAGGGGGAAAAAAACGTCACGCTCATCATCCTTCGTACACGCAATGATGATAAAAAAAAATTATGCTGTTTCTGCACATATTTCGAATTCCATGCGTCGATAATTGCATCGTATACGCACTTGGTGCATTCTGAAGGCCGAAGTTAATGCATCAATGATTATAAATCGCGTGAATTATTTCCATTTCATGCGAGCAGAAGGCAATTGGATCATGGAATAATAAGCTCATCTTATAAACGAGAAGAAATATATTCTTTAATATATTAGAAAGAGAGATTTGGCCGCGATATTTTGGCACATTTAATTATTGGATCGTTGCATATGAAATAAACGAAAGTTATACGATGTTCTTATAAAGTAAACATTTTTTTTAATATTAATATTAATATTAATATTTTAATATAATTTTTAAAATATTAATATTAATAAAATATTAATATTAATATTTTTTAATATTATAAAGTAAACATTTTTTGTATCTATCAGTCAAAGATTATGTACGAATAGAAATATGAAGTATAGATATTGAATATAAATTCATATAAATGTATATTTCGCGAAAATTGGAGCGTATTTTTTTATGAAAAAAATCATGTCACATGAAAGTGATCGTTGATATAAAATTGACATCTCGCATGCGATCATTTAATATCTAACATCTAATATTTATAAAGCCTGTTATCTGGATACTGCTCGTTATCAATAAGCAATACCCTTTATGTGAGGGAGAATATTGAATATATTAAACGGTATTTTCCAGTACGAGGATCTAAAAGAGGATCAATGGCAGGAATTAGAGTAGGGTGTATTACCGATACATATAGATCCATTATCGATTGGAAGTGTATGTGACATTTGTTACATGCGAGTCTCGCGAGTGCACGTGCACCGATCTGACATTGACCAATTGTAAGCTCCAATCGCGAATCGCTTCAGTCATACGCGTATCGGAAATTACTTCCGGCAACCGGATCGTTGATACATCCTGTGTGACAAGTCCGACAATTATACCCCATTTTGTGGTTTTTCCTCGCGTGTTACAAATTACACGGGTACCTCGGAACGCAACGGATATCGCGTGGCGTTTTTGTAAAGTGCTATCAGTTGCGGTATTTCACGTTAACAACTCTGTCGTCGAGGAATCCTTTATTGTTGAAAAATTATATATCTAAGAGATATTACATAAGCTGCACATTTCGTCATCGATATCATATCGAAACATTTTTTTTTTTTTTTACATTACTATATTGTATGCTGTATAACTTTGTGATAACATAGTTATTTCATTGTGAATTTGGGATACAAAAAATATAATTTTGTTCTGTATCAAAATTATATTTTTAAATTCTATTTTTTATTATACATTCTGTGTATAATTATTATTAATAATATAACAATATAATTATATTAATATTAATATTATATTTATATTATGTTAATATTATATTAATGTTATATTAATATAATATGAATATTATATTAATGTTATATTAATTTTATTAATATTAATTAACTGTAATTTGTCAACAATATTATTAATATTTAATTACGTAGATTTTTATATTTGTGATATTTTTTTCCATAATAAATAATACTTGATATTATCTAAACATTCTGTTAAATTATTTAAACATATTACATCGTCTATTAAATTATTTAACAATAATTTTACTGTATTTTATTCGATGTAATATTGTTTTTCTTCCAAGAACTATGTGTTACATATCTCTTATGGATACATATCTCTTTCATTTATAGTAACGAATCTATGCATAAGAATAGCTAGTCGATAATGACTCCTACATGACTCCTGTGTAACTTTCCTATATAAGTTTAGTATCATCCTCTTAGCAAGTTCAAATAGTTGTACGCATAAAGTTTTCTACCACCTGCGTTGAACGCACGATATGACGCTGCTTCATGCATTCCAGTAAAATCAAGTTCTTATAGTCCTCTATGAAATCGCACTTATATCGACACAAGCCAGTCATAGGTCTATAAAAAACGCAACTTTGAATATTTATTATCTAATAAAAGGGACTTTCTCTCTCGTTGTATCTTATACCGTATTACAGTGAAACTGACGAAGAGGTACACGGATAGTTATTTTATGGAAATGGTAAATTATTATTTCTCTGCGATATTTTTCTGATTTAATTCGAATGAGATTTTTATCGATTACATTTTTTATTTGACAAACTTAAATCCTTAATTATTATTATATTTCAGATAAGTACTTCGTTCCAGATCTGTGCGATAAATTTAAATTCTTGAAATATTTGAAATATATATAAATATTTACGCACACATTTGCACAAGTAAACTTATCAAATGATAATAAAATATCAGGAGATAGCGATTCTCTTAAGCCTCGATTATTTACGCAGAATATTAAATCATTTAATTACGTCATAAAAACAAATATCAAAAAATAATTATCTATCTATTATATCTATTATCATAGTTCTAGATATTGTCTATATATTTTTATATAAATATATAAATTATTATATAAATACATTATTATTACATAAATATATTTATAGATATTATCTATATTTATTTCAGATATTATCTATATTTATAGATCTTTATTATACCTATATCTTTAGATATTATTTAAATTATAGTTCTATACATTTGCGAGATTTTCTTTCCCCGAATTTTTCCACGCAAACTGATCTCAGATAAAATAAATTTTTTAAATAAATTTTTTTAAAATATCCTTTTCTCTAAAGATCATATCATATTCTCAATGATATGATACGTGTTTAACAAATCATTTCCGTTATAAATTCTTGGATATTGAATCATGCAATATCCAGGCATGTATCCTGACGTTAGATCGCTAAATGCGATGTTAATGAGTGTATAAATTTTAACACATCGATAATAATTGTGACAGACCGAGTTCGTTAGCGTCGCGTTCGGTCGGCACTTTTCTCTGATGTTCCGCGTCTTCCCTCCAGCGACAGGAGCAGGAGGAGGAGAGGCAGTGGGTGCCGACGCGATAAAGGGAGCTGTCAAGCGGCTGTGATCTATTAATAGCTTTACAAATGATTGTCGTTATGCACCTTGAAGCGGTAACCGAGTTTCGCGTTAATGTACCACATATATAATGTGACTGATCGCGCGAATCTACTTACGTTCGCTGTCGTCTGCCGGTGTGTTGTGTACGGCTTCGTATTAACCGGCAGTCAGCTTTGTTCGAGATAATTAGATTACGTAAAAACCACGCTATTAAATAAAGAGAAGATTTATTCAGTCAGGTTGATGCAAAATATTTGACAGTTATATTTGGAAAAACACCTGTTTTCTTTTAAATATTGTTCAACTATTACCTCAGAGTGCTTAGTGAAAAATCGGAAAGTCTCAGGGATTTTGTATTTTTTGTAAAAAAATCAGAGAATTTTCTCATGGAATTTAATTGGGATTTAGGGAATTTTTTTCAAAATTCTCTCTTTTTGATTATTTTGCTTTTATAAACTTTTCTAGTGTAAACAGTAAATTATACGTATAAAATATATTATAAATATATATCTATTTTGATTTTTGTATTTAATGTCTTAAGAATATACGTATTTTGTATTTTAATTTTTATTGATAAGAAATGAACATTTTATGCAAAGAAAATGTTTATCTTATGAAAGTTATTCAGATGTTTTCAGTTTACATTTATAAATATAATATCTTGAAACTTAAAAAAAGCTTTATGTTTTTCATACGAGTGAAAAATATTAGAAAACGCATGCGATAAAAAAAATTATTTTTTTAGAAAATTACATTTAAAAAGAGCTTTAAAATATTCTCTTTACCTGGAATTTTCAAATAATTATTTTACAAAATTTTAGTAGACACCCTGTATATAAATATATATAATCTTATTAATTCTTGACGGGGAATATTAATTTTATTATTTAATTTATCGTTTAATTTTATTTTACATATTCTAATTTTCTCTCTCTCTGTTCGCAGAATTCATTTGGCAGACCCGACGACATCGTTGCCGCAGAGACCCTAGCGAATCACGTACGATGTAACAACTCCTTCGTGCACGCCGTGTTTCAAGCACAGTTTCGGTCTAGTTTGACCTGTCCGAGATGTCATCGGCAATCCAACACCTTCGATCCTTTTCTCTGTGTGTCGGTACCGGTGCCGCAGAATCACCGTCAGATGAATCTCTACGTGAACGTCCTCTATACGTCTCAGCAACCCCGGCAAGTCAAGATCGGCGTGAGTGTGAATCAAGCGGCCAATGTGAGAGAGCTGAGAGAAATCCTTGCCAGCGACACCGGCGTAGACGAGAATCATATGCTATTAACCGAGATCCATGACGAAGGATTTCACAGGTAAAGACAGGAGACAATGAATTTGTAACAAAAAAAAGATTTTTTTTTTTTAGTAAACTGAAGCGAAAGATATTTATTACTTTGGATGGCGATCTGTTTCTTCCAGTTTTTTCACTATTTTTTTAACAACAAATACCGACTTTTTGTTTCTACAAGATCTCTACAACAAAAATGTGAAAAAAAACTATGAAGTCATTAATTATTAATCGCAAAAATATCATATATGGAAATAAAGAGTCAAAATTAGTATTTTTTCATGAAAAAATTCTAATCTATTATGAAAATTAAAAGGGCAATTTTTTATGAACTTAGTAGACTCTAAAGTATTTTTCAAAATTTTTTCAGAATTTTCGTATTTTTTATTATTAATTTTATATAAAAATACAATATTTTCTGTCTATCCAGACTAATGGATCCAACTTGTATTTTTTTTAACTTTCTCTTTAAGAGTTCTGAGCCATAAAATCCGAATTTAAAGGGAAAAAATTTATAATTTTCTGTCATGTTGGATTTGAATTTTTTATTGAAAATTTTAATATCAGTTTCGGATTCAAAAAACCTCCAGAAAATAAATTTGTTAAAATTTTAAAGAAAAAATATATGAAAGGGGTAACGTAGATTAAAAAAATCTACGTTAAAATATATATTATAAATGTAAAAATAATATAAAAAATATATAAAACAAATATCTAATAAAAATTAACGAATTTTATTTACATATTATGATAACAGAGTATAAAAAATGGAAAAATACGAAAAATATTCTTAACAATTTCCATCAGTTTACATATATGTATATTGTTTCAGTTACACTTCGCAATGCTTCGTGTCATTTACATAGATATAACTCACACATTTCAATAATGATGAAAACAACACAAGAGGAAAGAAAATAAGAGATATTTTTCTCCGCAGAACCTTCTCCGATTGTCAACCTCTATCCGTGATTATGGAGAATGACCCGCTTTACTGCATCGAACTGCCACAATTGAAGGAGCCTACGGAACAAGCATACATCTTGCTGGTATGGATCAATGTTCTCGTAAAGGGGGATCTGAAGCATCGTTTTGGCAGCCCGTATACGATGCAAGTTTCGCGGGAAACGTCGTACGAGGATTTGCAGAAACTATTACTCAAGGAGATGCACAGTACGTTGGCGGACGATGTTCTCACGACCAGCCAGAGCCCCGGACTTTTCAATATTCGCGTGGCGGATCCAGCAGCGACGCCGATTCAAGACGAGCATCCCTGTATCGATCCCTGCGTCGAGCATCCGCTCTACACCGAGCAGATCGAGCAAGCATTGGCACTTTGCGCGGACGATTCCGGGCCGCAGCACGTGAAGCTGATCCTCGAATGGGACGAGGCCACCAAACGCAATATTATACAGGACGATAGCGATCAGATTGAGGAGCACGCCAGCGTGAAACAGCTCAAGACCAATTCCGAGTTGGGCGGCGCGGTCACCTTGGAGGAATGTTTCGATCTGTACACGCGTGCAGAGATACTGGGCGCGGAGGACGCGTGGCATTGTCCTTACTGCAACAAGAAACAGGAAGTTGTGAAAAAACTGGGTCTCTGGTCGTTGCCTGATATATTAGTCATACACTTGAAGAGATTCCGCCAGCAGTCTAAGCAGCGGTCAACGTCCAAGCTGACTATGCTGGTGGATTTTCCTTTGTACGGCTTCGATATGACGCCACATCTGGCCCACAATGGCGTTCAGGCGACGCATAATAGTGTCACCAGCCTGGGTGGCCTGGGCTGGTCGCCTTGGAAGAAACCGCGTCCGCGACAACACAATATCCCCAAGTACGATGAGAATGTGTACGACCTCTACGCGATATGCAATCATCACGGGCAAGATCTCCAGGGTGGACATTACACGGCGTTTTGTCGAAATCCGTACGACACGCAATGGTACTGCTTCGACGACACGCGCGTGGAAGCGGTGAACGACACGAATCTAATCACTAACTCGGCGTACATGTTATTTTATCAACGAAGAGGCTTGTCCAATAATTCTACGGGAAATTCATCCGCGGCGTCCACGAGCTCGGCCGGCTCTGGTCTGGATCACTGGGTATCGAAAATGCCGCCGTTTTATTTCAACAACAAGAGCACCAGTGATGTTACGAACAATAAGCAAAGTAAATCGCAAGAGATACTCTGTCAGGAGAAGATTGTCGAGGAGAAGAACATGACTAATTTCACTAGAGGTTGCGGCAATTACGCGACTTTGCAGCCAAAGAAGAGGAACGCGGCGACGGAAACTGACATCGGACAGATGGATCATTATTCGGACGACGAGACGCCTTGCAGAAGAGAATGGGTACGCAATACACATCTCTTCTACTATTATCAAAACTAAATATATGTTTCATATTTCATTTTTTTTCTGAAATTAAATTAGAGGAAAGAGAAACAAACATGTTTTAAATTAATATTTGTTTGCAGGGCTCTCCTAAACCCGTACGGAAGACTTCATCCATTACATTGACGCCACACATACCATCAACAATAATTCAGAATGCCAGCAGTGATCCGAATACAACCGTGATACACGAATCTACGTTGTAACATACGATATAAGCCAGGCTGAGATGTCTGGCTCGAGCGATGCTCAATGTACAGTGCCTGGTGTGCCGTGATGTTTGAATAACGTCGAGTGGGGTGAGATAAAAGAAAAGAAAGAAAGACTACACCGATAGAATATAAATTCGTTATTTTTCGATTACCGAATGTGGGACGATATAATTTAGAGACACCAAAAAATCGTTCCTCCAGCTCGAATTTATATAGATTTTTTTTTGTACAGAGATGCTGAGATAGATAACATGGATTTCAGCGGCATGCTTCTCTCCGCGCCTGTCCTTTCGAAATGTGTAATAAATTTACACGCAGGCGATCTTTTGAGGATGATAGAAAATACGAGGCATTAGTAATTTTTGTAATTGTAATACCATGTTTGTATACAGCTCGCGTGGATTGTATTATATTATAATAATAGCTGCTAAAAAATAGCTTTTTAAAAGAACCTTATACTCAATTATACTTATATATAATAAAAATCGCGTATTCTTAAGAAAGAGAGAGAGAAAGAGAGAGAGAGAGAGAGAAAAACTTCTAGTGTTTATATATTATGTATTTAGAACTTCAATATAATAGGCAACTAAATTCTACATTGTGTCCAGAAGAAGGATATTTCCGGAATGACAATTTCGTACAATTATGTAACGCGTTTAATAATATTATGTCAACGTAAACATCGTAAGCATTGTGTGTTTATCTTACAATGAAAGTATATGACAATAAGAAAAAATTTATACATTATCGATTCTGCGTTAATACACGTTTTCTCTACAATATCGTTTCGTTTCTGGACATACTATGTAATCATTGATCATTGCTTTGAATCTATGTTTAATTGTAATATTTATATTATACCTGTATCATCTCTCCACTAGTGGCCTTATCTAAATAATTAATACTGATACACACACGTCATTATTAAGCACATTATTCAATCTTATTACTTATAAGCGTTTTATTTTAGATACAGAGATTTTGTTTTTGCAAAAGTCGTCGAATTATATTAATTTCCTTCTCTGAGTTTCATTGTTTAAAAACAGCATAAGTTACAATTTATATTATTACAAGCTGTGTCATTCGAGTTCTTCCAATCGTGCGGACACATTACTTCACTGTTGCAAAAAAAAGGCATAATTAATTTACGAAAAACACGAGGAGAAAGAAAGAGAATGGCTTTTCTATATAATGAAAACTTGAGTCCACAATTGGTTTCTCTTATTGCGATTAAATATTCAATCTCTCAATTTTTTAACAATCATTCCAATCGGATGTTGAGTAGTGAACATGAGCAAAGAGTGAAAAAACGAGATTTTATATATATATATATATATATATATATATATACATATATATACATACATATATATATATATATATATGTTATACATATATACATATATATATATATAATATACACATATATATTATATGCATATGTTATATATATTATATATATTAAAACATATATATATATACATATATATATATATGTATATGTATATACATATATATTCTCACATACACACACACACACACACACGTATATATATACAAACACACATTTGATTATATATATAGTGTGCGAAAGATATTTAAGTTATTGTATTAATTAATTTTTATATTACTAGTCACACGTATCATGGGCACGGGTAGAAAGTGCATATAACGATGATTAGCAACGATGTGAACCGTGAGATTCATACGACCTTTACTACCCGTTATTATAATGATTTTAGAAATTGCGGTAAAAATTGACTGAAAAAGAATCTATACATTATATATTAACATTATATTACTTACTCTTTTGTTGGAATAAGAGTAGAGAATGTATATATATATGGAAAAAATGTCATTCCACTTTATGCACATTGCATATGTAATTTTGTCCCATTTATGGCTTTCGTGTCACTCGTCGTGCATTGCATTTTGTTACACATTTACAAAGACAAAGAAAGAAAGAAAGAAAGCAAGGAAGAAGGATATCATGATACGTTGTCTTTTTGAATATCTTTTTAGGTTTAATGCTGACTATATAATGCGCGTGCAAAGTTCTTATTGTGACCAAATAAAACGGGCTCTTAAGTAAATTAAGACACCGCAACATTTATTGATATCTTATCGACGATATGATCAGAAATTCTGAATGATTTGACGAAAAAGTGAAAATAAACACAGATGAAGCAAAAATATTTCTTCTTCTTTCTATTTTAAGAGCATTTAGCTTTAAAAGGAAACAATCTTCCTGCAAGTATCTCTTGATCTTATTCAAGCATTTAAGCATTTATTAATTATATATAATATATAAAAAAAATGTGTATTTAAATTGAAATTTTTTAATTGATTAGATTGCATGTATATGTTTAAAAGGAGGGGGATTTTTAATGATTAATTAAATGAAAATACTTCCAATTTTCCTACAAGTATCTCTTGATCTTATTCAAGCATTTAAGCATTTATTAATTATATATAATATATAAAAAAATGTGTATTTAAATTGAAATTTTTTAATTAATTAGATTGCATGTATATGTTTAAAAGGAGAGGGATTTTTAATGATTAATATGAAAATGCTCCCATACAGCACAGACTATTATTGTTGCAGTGCAGCCATTCAAATATTATTTATTTACATAATTTATAGTGCAATTTAAAAAAAATTTTTTTACTAATAAGCTTACAAATATTTTTTACATTTCCATTTTTTCTGTATTATCTTATTTATCTTTCCGTAGCTAACGTATCGACAGTTTTATGTTACAATATTAATGCATTGCAACTAGATGGAGCTGGATGCTTCAACGATGTGTACGTGCATAGATTTATTAATTGCTGAATTAATTAATTAATTAATTACTTTATAATGTCTTAACAAGAAGAAGTAGAAGGAAGATTTTTAATAATCGGGATAGAAAGAAAATATTGGACCTTCTTAGCCCGTTCAATTCATTATTCGCGCCATTTTCGTGCGGCATCTGTTCGTTAAAGCTGCCCCTTCTGCACCTCGTACGTTCGAACGCATCCATCTATCCATCTCGTTTCAAGCGCAAACAAGAGTGCACGAGAGAAGCCGAACGCATCCGCGAGCGGAAAGCCCTCGCGCAAGTGCAGCAAGAGGTAGGGAGGGGGAAGCGAGGCGGGGGGGAGGGGCGATCGGCCGCGACGCCGCCCCACCCCTTCGTCAGTCGGACTCGGGCCGTCGTCGGGTGTGCACGTGTGCGTTGCATGTCGCTGATCGCGTTTACGTGCGCGAGCGTACACGGGCTTGTCACTGAGAAAAAAAATCGAGGTAAGAATTCTCACTTCGACCCGTCGATCGTTGATGCATCTCGGAACGAGAGCCGTCAAGTATCCCCGTCACCCACACCAGGTGATCCGCCCGGCGAGGATCCCGTGCTCTCTCGCGGACTCGCCCTTAGGTACGTTATATCGTACCCCGTGTGCTTTGTAAAGTGCCCCGGAGTAACGTAACAGCACGGTCGCCTCGTACGCAACAAAGGCAGCGCCTGCCCGTTCTCGAGATAAGCGAGAAAGAGATGATATATATATAGTATATACATGGGAGAGCGAGAGAGAGACAGAGAGAGGAGGGAAGGAGAGAAACAGAGGAGCCTGATGGCGCTCACTGTCGTCTTCGCGTGTACTCTCGGGGATCGATACACGGTACATACTGGGGACGACAGTGTGTGGGTGCGAGAATACACTACTCCAACTCGGCTGTGTGCGTGTGCATGTATGCGAGAGCGAATGAGAGAGAGAGAGAGAGAGAGGGGCTGTCGAATGAAGTGCATGGGAGCTGGATTTCGTCTCCCGGAACCGAGGAAACCTCGCCAGATGTTGCGTAGCGTGGGCCGAGGGTCCCGTAAAAGCCTAAGACGCCTCACATGATCGTCGCCGAGAGAGCGGAAGCCTCGGCGATGACCATGGGACGCGGATAATTCACTAGAGGAGGGTATCGAGCGGGGTCTTCCTCGGGTCCGTCTTGTTTTCTTTGCGACGAGAAACGTCATCGTCATCGTCCTGCGACGATGACGAGGAACACGAGGCGATACGATGGAAGGTGGCGGATGTTAACGATTATACGCGATAGGTCGATGACTTTTTAGCGTGCGATAGCGTGCACCGACCCGGGTTCGACAACACGGGTCGAAAATACGCTGAGGGATCTAGGATCGCGATCATTCAAGTGCAAAATCTCACGTGTATCCTCCTTGATACTCTGAGATCTAACTCAAGAGTGTGAGTCTCTCGCGATGAAATTGTTGGAGACACGCGTACATATGTCGCGCGTCCTTTTTCAATGGAAATGACCCTAAGGATTATTAGTTTTTAATTTCGTATTTTCGGTATATGAGTTTTTCAAATTTTTCAAATTTTCTGGTTCAACATTTGGCCGAAAAGATATATTTTTTCCACGATATATTTTTTTATATACTTTACTTTATTTAATAATTAAAATACCGTTTACATGTGTGCGTTATTTTTTGAAAAACGATAAGCATAAAACTCCAATTCTCGGAGCTTAAATTTGACATACTAAGGTAAATTTATTTCCCGTTTATTTTTACTAAATAAATGAAATTAATAAAAATAAATATTTAATAATTAAAGTATTATACACATATTTATTCGCGAAATAATTCTAAAATTTCTAATTTATATAGAAAGCAGTTTTTAATTTCGTATTCGACATCAATTTTTAATCAATATTAAAAATCTTTGCCTGAATATTCGTTCCAGAGATATTTTATTGCACGTCTTACACATACACGCATTTTATACATTTTGCATATTTAATCATTACATATTTGATCATTAAATACCATTTTTTAATATTTATTCACATTTATTGCATTCGCCAATTTACATAACGTTAATTTTGTAATAATATGATATAATAAATATTACGTAAAATATTTCGATGTTGAACGTGCGTGGAAAGTTTCGTGGACGTTAAAAAATGTCGCGTTATCAGTCACTCTTATCGTCACTTTTTCTAAGCAAACCAAGATTTATCATTTCCGTGTCACTTCCGTTCGCTTTGATCGCACTTCGATCTCGTGGAAAGCACGTGCTCGAGACGCAGGAATCTCGCGTAACGAGACTCAACTCAATCTTTTCAAAGTGACAACGTGCTCGAGCGTGCGAAGAAACCACATGCGGACGTCCCGTCTCTCGACGAGAGTCATCGACGAGAGACAGGCTCTATAGACGACGCGTTATAGCCGCGTTATAGTCGATCGATCGCGAGCAATTGCATGTGGCGATACCAAACGACTATGAAAGATCGGTCGATGACTTTTTTGCGCGCGCAATTCACGATTCACGACACGCTCTGGTCGGCAACAGACACGCTTACCAGGTTTTAATGCCGAAAGTCAGGCTGCTCCGAGTTGCTCCTTCACTAAGGGCGCTTTTCATTTGACGACACAAGCATCGTTCCATCTTTATTATTCATCAATGTTGGAAAAAGACAGATTCTTTATTATTCATTAATATTCATTGAGAAAAATGACGCTTATCAGATTTTAATGCCGAAAATCAGGCTGCTCCGAATTGTTTCTTTACTAAGGGCGTTTTCCATTTGGTGACACAAGCGTTATTCTATCTTTATTATTCACCAATGTTGGAAAAAGACAGATTCTTTATTATTCATTGATATTCATCGCTAATCATTGAGAAAAGACAAAATGATGCTTATCAGATTTTAATGCCGAAAATCAGGCTGCTCCGAGTTGCTCCTTCACTAAGGGTGCTTTCCATTTAACGACACAAGCGTTATTTCATCTTTATTATTCATCCATGTTGGAAAAAGGCATATTATTCATTAATATTCATTGAAAAAATTATGTTTATCAGATTTTAATGCCGAAAATCAGACTGCTCCGAGTTGTTTCTTCACTAAGGGCGTTTTCCATTTGACGACACAAGCGTCATTCCATCTTTATTATTCACCAATGTTGGAAAAAGACAGATTCTTTATTATTCATTGATATTCATCGCTAATCATTGAGAAAAGACAAAATGATGCTTATCAGATTTTAATGCCGAAAATCAGGCTGCTCCGAGTTGCTCCTTCACTAAGGATGCTTTCCATTTAACGACACAAGCGTTATTCCATCTTTATTATTCACCCATGTTGGAAAAAGGCATATTATTCATTAATATTCATTGAGAAAAATTACGTTTATCAGATTTTAATGCCGAAAATCAGACTGTTCCGAGTTGTTTCTTCACTAAGGGCGTTTTCCATTTGACGACACAAGCATCATTCCATTTTTATTATTCACCAATGTTGAAAAAAGACAGATTCTTTATTATTCATTGATATTCATTGCTAATCATTGAGAAAAGACAAAATGACGCTTATCAGATTTTAATGCCGAAAATCAGGCTGCTCCGAGTTGCTCCTTCACTAAGGATGCTTTCCATTTAACGACACAAGCGTTATTTCATCTTTATTATTCACCAATGCTAAAACAAAAAACAGATTCTTTATTATTCATTAATATTCATTGAGAAAAATGATGCTTATCAGATTTTAATGCCGAAAATCAGGCTGCTCCGAGTTGTTCCTTCACTAAGGGCGCTTTTCTTTTAGCGACACAAGCGTCATTCCATCTTTATTATTCATTTTTTATTATTATTTCTTATTATTTATTTATTATTTCTAATGTTGAAAAAAGACAGATTCTTTATTATCTTTGATATTCATCGCTAATCATTGAGAAAAGACAGAATGACGCTTATGTTGATTTGTATCGCTAAATGGAAAGCACCTTAAGATATCCTATGCCAAAACAACAACGTATCTTATTTAGAGAAGAGGCAAAAGCGATGTGACGACAAAAGCATTCTGTTGAATTTATTCATAAATGCATCGTAAATTTGCAAAATAACCTATCTGGCTTGAGAAAAAAATTTCGCAAAATTCCCTTTTTTACATTTACATTCTCGTGACAAAGCAACATGGTCTCTGCTTTACTCGATATTACTAGGGAGCTCCGTTCGCGTTACATGCACGCTCTACATTTTATGCACTTAGAACGAAACAGGCGTAGTGAATAGCTCGAGAGGAAGGAAAAAGAATGAAGCTACAAAAAACGGACGACGTGAACAACGTAGTCCTGTAATAATGGATCGGTTCGTTGCTCTAAAGAAAAATATTGAGCCTAGAAACTGTGGATCTTATTAATAAATTTCTTAAGGGGAAACTCTGTGGATATTTTATTAATAGATTTCTAAAGGAATTTATTTATAAATTTCTCTCTTTCCTTTTCTCACGATTTTTATTATTTATATTATTTATATATTTATTTTATTACTTTTTATATTTTATATTCTAATATTTTTAATATTATATAATTCTATAATTTTTTTTTCGATTTTTCATCAGACTTAATTATTGCGCAGATTAGCACAGCTGATAACAATTAATTTTCAGTTTTTAAATCTTTCGGTTTTGAACTTACAATTTTGACTTGCAAAGTAAAATGTATGTAAATACATACACCGAACGAAGTTAATATAATTACAGACTACATAATTACATAATAATACGTCGTTAAAATTATATTAAATAGCGGAAGAGAGAATCGGTTGAATTTTAAAATAACACGGCACCGGAATTATTCTGCCATTCTTCACGTTGCAAATTACCGAAATAAATCCATTCCAGTCTTTATAAATGAACAATACTTGGCTGCTAAAAAAATAAATAAATAAAGGAGGTGAAAATAAAAGATCGAGGCAGGTGACAGGTGGACGATCGCGTAATAATCTTCATTTAAAACCGCGACGCGATTGGCGATGGCTTTATTCCTACCTCATGCGTTGACGCACGCATGTGGCATGGCATAAAAATATATGAATAAAAATACGGACGCACATACACGATATGTACACCGGGTAGTTCCTCCGCGAATGGCGTTCGCGAATGGCTTCTTGCGGCGTTTCCAGCGATAAAATTGCCGCTTTTTTATCGGACGAGAATGAATAACCGCTCGCGCTCCGGCGGTGACGTAAAATGCAAAGTACGAAAGATTTCTCTGCGCGAATCGGATATTATTATACGTTAAGCTCGATAAAATCACTATCGAGTAACGGAATCGCTCGCGGTTCTTTCGTAATATTTAATAGTGACTCGTTTCCAGCTCGATTACGATTTGCATTTGTCCCGAATTGCGATTTATTTCGATTATTATTATTATTATTATTGCGTCTTTAATTTAATTTAATTGATTAATTTTTTTCTATCAATCCCTTGCAAGAGGCTTTCTTTTTTCTTATCGGATCGTGATATTTTGATGGAAGGAATCAAGAAACTTTCTTGGTTCGCGTATTTTCAAATCGTTGATGATATAATGTTGATATGAAGGAGCATGTATATTATTATGGATTTCCTCATTTGAATGTATTATCGAGTCCATTGGGGGAAGAAGCGTGTTGTGAGTTTACGATGTACGGATAGAATGGAATCAGGAAAGTAGGTTAATAAACCGTATGTGTACATTGCACTTTATCGATCCGCGGTATATTTATTACGGAGATAGTTATTTGTTGCTCGTCTGTAAGAGTTCGATATAGAACGTGTAGACGACGTATAAAATATATAAAATATATGTTATACGCTAATCGGTCGGGGGAGACACCCCTCCGATTCAAACATCATGTTTAACACTATAACATATTCGAACAGGTACTCGTACACACACGATGAATTAATTCTCTCGCAGTTCTATTACGAGAATTCTATTCCGATCGAGATTCCATTCTTCTACGTAGGCGTTTTATTCAATCGACAAAAATAAACGTGCACCCACGCATTCGCGCTATTAGTTTATCAACGTATTCTTATAATTGTGACGAGATATTTAAAGCGCATTTTGATTTCTCTGAGTTTGCTTGAACTTGGCGATTCCGAGTTACATTTTCTAGTTTTTTAATTATCAAGATTGCAAAAAAATGATAATACAATTTGTTTATATATACTTAATAAATACTTTTAAAGTCTTAGCTTTTTATATCATAATTTTCATTATTAATTTCAAGTTTTTCTTAAGTTCAATGTAAGCGTACTTAATAATAGACATACACAAAAAGATTTAAAATAAAAACTATATTTCCACGTGTACATAAATTTTTTTTTCAGAGTGTTATTATTGTTAAAAATTGTTTTAATTGAGAGATTATTAATTTAAAAAATAATTGTTGTTTTGTATTCTTCAGTTTTTTATATCACAATTTAGTGTATGTTTCATTATTAATTTTAAGTTTTTATTTTCTTAAGTTTAATGTAAGCTTACACAATAATAGAGAAAAAGAAAGAAAGAGAGAGAGAGAGAGATTTAAAATTAAAATTGATTTGCATATGTACATAATTTTTTTTTCAGAGTCTGTTATTATTGTTAAAATCGTTTTAATTGACAGACTATTAATTTAGAAGATAATTGTTGTTTTGTATTCTTCAATTTTTTATATCATAATTTGTTTTACGTTTCTCATCATTAACTTCAAGTTTTTATTTTCTTAAATTGAATAAGCATACATACCAAGTAGACGTACATGAAAGAGATTTTTCACAAAAACATTTAAGTTTTGCAAAAGTTTTTAAGCGATAATAGCCCATTAAATCCGCTTCAGTCGATTTGAGGACTAAAAAGCATCTTGGAAAATCTTTAGCGATGTCAATAGAACGAGAGGAACGAGGGGCAGGGAGAGTCCAGGCTCTGGCGCAGACTTCATTAATTAAGCGCGCGTTGATTCCACTACGGAAGAGTTGAATCACTACGTTAAAACGTTTTGCGACACTGAGTGACGTCCACGTATTTAGCCGAGATTGAATCGTATGACTCACAACGAAAGAGCGGGAGCATACACAATATGCTAATACGAAATAATCAAATTAAAACTCTCGATGAGACTCTTTAGCGAAAGATTTGACGTTTTAATTGCGAGTAACTTTCTTCGATAAATTGTAGAAATATTGCGCGAGAAGTTAATGGGATCAACGTAAATCAAATGGTAGGAATTTAATCGCTAATAAATTAGTTCTATCTTTTTCTAACCCACAAATTAATTTTCTATTAATTTATTTACAAGATCATTCTCTGGAAATCGATTAAAAAAATTGATATTTAAATTACTTTGTTGTATAATATTTTAATTCAAATGAAGAATGATGGGAAGTGTGTTAATGCAATATGTTGCAATATTTGGAAGCAATTATTTTGAATGTTATGAGACATTTTAAATTTTTATCGGACTGTTAGAACACCTGACATATTTGTTAAAAGATAATAAAGTAGGACGTTCTTGTACGTCTCTTCGAAGAAATAGTTTATTTTTTGCAAGTTTATGAAAATGTGTAATTAAATATTAATAAATAATATTTGAATAATATATTTATTAATTAAATATTAAATTATCTTCGGTGTTTTTTCTAAAAAGCAGAAGGAGAAAGAGAGAAAGAGTATGTGTATATGTGTGTGATTTTTTATTTTATCGCTTTTAATAAAAGATAAAACAAGGAAAAATAAATATATATAAATATATTAATAGCTCGCTTTTTTCTACAGAATTTTTAGATATCGAATGAAAAGTATATAAAAAATAATAAATCATGTAACATATATATATTAATAAATTATGTAATACAATTTATAGAGTATATATTATACAATTACATAAACGTTAATTATAAATGGTAATTTAAATTTAAATTAGTACGAAATCCAGATTCTATTTGCACATCTCGTTGCACATTAATATTGATTTTTCCGAATATTATATTCTCGGAAATATACTGATCTCTGATTTTTCAATTACAGCGCTCGAGCGTAGCATGTCTTGACGAGTAGGAGGCACGTTCTCGACAAGGGTTTTTGGCAGATAAGGATCCGGCAAAATGGCGGGCGGTCAGCAGCTTCCGGAGCAGTACACGGTACCACAATACGCGAGGATCTTTCACAGTCTGCCGCACCTCAACGTCTCTCTACACTCGGTCAATAACACATTCAACCCGCATTCCGAAATCTATTTGGAGGTAGGCATTCCCCGGATGCAGATGTATGAAGATTGTCGACTTGACTTTTTTTGGGGGGCACGATTTTACTATTAGATCCCTTCAGCGTCTGCTGAACAGACGAACCGACCTCCGTTGATTGGAAACAAAGTGCGTCTCCGATTAATCGACCCGAGCTTTTAAGTCTCTTGCCTGGATCGATGAAAGAATTACTCGACGAGAGGATTCGGATTTCGCGTGCGAACCCCAAGAGAGTCTCAAGATAAATATTTTGTTCAAATCAATGTGTGTGCGTACGCTGGTCGAAATGTTCTCTTGGGGAGTATCAATTTTTCAATCTCGCTGGAGGATATACTTCAAATACATGTAATTGATATAAATATTTGAAACAACAGCTTTCCCCCTGATATAATTCGAGAGAGTGTTCTTTCTGGTGTCGGTTCTCTCATCCCTCGATTTTTTTCAATATTTTGTAATTTGTTTTATACAGGATGAGCCATTTTAATTAACGCACGCAATTATTTCGGAAACAAAGCATTTTAGAGAAAAATATTTCAGACAAAAGTTTTATGGTTTCGAGGGGGCCATAAGATGGTATCATTGGTTTGACACTGAAGAGTCATTTGAAGATTACGTGAAGGCCACTTCAATTTTTTTAAATGGAACACCCTATATATTTTTGCACATTCTTATAGCTTATCTCGAGAACTTTTCAAAATACTATAATTAAGTTAGTCTTCATTAAGTACATTCCGAGTTATGAGGCTTGAAATCATTTCTTAATTTTACATAAACCGTAAAAAATCTAGTAAAATATTCATTTTTTCGATTATCCTCTCTTAATACTTTTATGTACAAAATAATGAGAGGAATCAATTGGTGTAAAGAAAACACATAGTTGTTTCTAAGAAAAAATATGGAATTGTTAATTGCAAATTACCATCTTATGGCCTCCTCGAAACCATAAAACTTTTGTCTGAAACATTTTTCTCTAAAATGCTTTGTTTCCGAAATAATTGCGTGCGTTAATTAAAATGGCTCACCCTGTATATATATATATATATATAATATATATATAATATATATATAATATATATATAATATTAGTTTACATTTTGCACGAGCGGTCGTGCATTAATTGAGAATCTCGTTTGAATATGATACTTCCTATTTCCTGATGCTAACACTTTGGATGTTGGAAAACAATTTCCCGCGAGGTATCCCCTTAGGGGCAAAGGCCATTATGGATTATTATTATAGTCAGCTTGTAGATTTGCGATGCATGGACATGGACATAGAAGTTCAAAGAGGAAACATCCAGGAACGAGAAAGGGGAAAAAGAAGGAGGAAAGAAACGATTCACGTGTCCGGGAGAAGCCAACCAATGATGGGACGTGGCGAGGATGTAACACGGCGAGGATACAAAAAGAAAGGCAGAAAAAAAGGAGGAAAAACGGAGAATGAGAAGCCGGCAGAAGGGAAGAAAAAAAAGGCCGAAAACATACGACAGGCAGGTGGATGCCACGAGCGTGAGCGCGCAAGAATCCAGGCCGCGTGTAACAATAGGAAAGCACAATGGCTGGGAAAGCTCAAACAATGCACAAAGGCTTTCGCATAATGCGCCTCGGGGGCAATTCGCGAACGGGGGGGCAACATGCTCGGGTGTATCCCGTCATATTACCCTCGGTCTTTTCTTCATCTTCTCCCTCTCTCTCTTACCCTTCCCTTTCTTCAGTCACGTTTTCCACGTCGAAGTCGACGAATTCATGGAACGGAACACCCGAGTCGACTTTGAAACTTGCTCTCGGCGCACGTTTCCGTCGCGCTTGCTCAGCAGGATGAATCGGCGGAGTTAAAAGTCGCCGGGAAACGAGATAAACATCTTGGGAAAAGAAGAGAAGCGGATGAAAGTTACGAGGTGGTCCTAAGCGCAGTTTCGCGCACAAAGCAAATGCGTAAAATGCGTCCGGAATGGTGTCACAATGCAGTCCTCGACGATGCACGACGATGTGATAACGCTATTGGCACGAGCATCTTTGAGAGTAGCGGAAATGAACAAATCTTGGCGTGCGTCCAATTTTTTGGACGTTGTTTATTTGGATAGCGCGCGTAACCGAAATTTCTCGGGGTCAAGAATGTAAGAGAGAAAGAGAGATAGAGAAAGAAAAGAGAGAGAGAGAGAGGAGAGCTTCTCTCCTAATTAAATTTAATTTTAAATTAAATTTTAATTTAATTTTTATTATTAATTTTGAAAAAATTTTTATTTCATAATCTAAAGACTCATGGCTTATTTTTGTGTGTTAACTTTTATAAAATTTTATAAAATGGCTTTTCTATAAAATTATATTTTATATATTAAAAAGTTTCCGATTTAAGTTTTTTTTTTTGTAAAAGAAAGATATATACACGAAAAAAAGAGAAAAAGACTGGATGCAATTTTTTTCAGAGCCTCGGGATATTGGGAAGTATTCCTGCAGCCTGGTTAATCTTAACGTTGCTGGTATTGTTGGTTTATTTGGTAACGAGATGCTGCGACCGGAGGCCGCGCCCCAAGAAGTCGATAACCGCATTGAAGTGTTCCTTGGCCATCCTAGCGTTGCTCTGTAGTGGAGCAGTTGCTGTTGGTCTTTATGGCAACGACGACGTGCACAACGGTTTAGTGCAACTAGTAGCCGCGGCGAAGAACGTCGATGGAATCCTCATGGGCGTCAGAAATCAGGTCTGATTCTTGCGCAGTATTTTGCGGTTGTATTTTGTTTATCATAGTAATAAAACATTCTGATAAGTGTTGAACAGTGAATCGCTTTAATACTTTGAATTCTTATGTGAAAAAATAACTTTATGTGGCATATATTTGTAAAATTCCTATTTTTGATGGATATTTCATTGAAAAATATTCTCAATATTTAATAGAAAATATATAAATTGAGAATCTTAGCTCAACTATAATTTAAATAATCAACTATAAGAGTCGTATTTTTACTTGCATGTCATAATTATACATTTTTCAGACTGACACTATAGAAGCGACTC
This sequence comes from Camponotus fellah, assembly GCA_030586385.1. Classification (NCBI taxonomy): domain Eukaryota; kingdom Metazoa; phylum Arthropoda; class Insecta; order Hymenoptera; family Formicidae; genus Camponotus; species Camponotus fellah. The sequence continues at coordinate 3,017,687 of JAPIVC010000107.1, read as the reverse complement.
TGAAGAAGAAAGTGCAACCGCAATTGACCGCCCTAGGTGACGAATTCGACGCTCCGGTCAGCAATAAAACTATGTTAGGCTGGCTATTGGTGGCACTTAACGGTATGAAGCAAAACACGAGCATCGCTGTAAATCGGAGTTTCGAGATACGAAAGCCCTTAAGCGGTATCAGTCTCGCTGGCGCCATCGGAATGGGAGAGAAGATCGAGCAATTAAGATGGCCTATCACTATGGCAGTCTTGAGCGCTCTACTTGTTCTTTGTGTGGTTCTGGTGGTCGGTGTTGCACGGCACTCTAGATGCGTCCTCATAACGTACGTTTCTTTAAAAATGGAAATCAATCTATCAACCTCTAGTATCTCAATTTTATTTAAAATTATCTTGTACACATTCCTGAGCAAAATATTAAAAATTGATATTATTAATTAATTATTATTCGAGAGAGATTACATCTTCTGTGCACGTTACAGATGTGAAGTCAAAACAAAGTCATTCTGATAGAATTTCTTTTCAGATTCTCCGTATTCGGCTTATTTGCGGTAATCGTCTCTTGGCTCATGGCTTCCTTATATCTGGCCACTTCTGTAGCACTAGGTGATCTCTGTGTATCGCCCGACGGTTATCTAAGCAAAGCCGTACCGTCGACCTTAGCCTCCGAGGTACTCTCGTACTACACACATTGCGAGAACACGCGCAGTAATCCATTTACGCAGAGATTGCGGGACGCGCAACGTGCGGTGGGAAACATGAGGCACAATTTGAATAGCGTGACTCGATTAGCGATAGAACTGTTTAAGGATCAGCAACTCCAGCCGAAACTCAGCAGCTTGTCCACGGATGTTAATACTGTAGACAGACTTGTATCGGGCCTGGCCACATTACTCGACTGCAAACCTCTACACAAGCAATACGTTCATGCCGCTAAGAGTCTATGTCACTTGGGATTGTAAGTTGATATCCTAAATAGATTTTATACGCTGAATATGGATATGTAAAACTTTCTCCTACAGTAATAACTCTCTCCGCAATATGTTTTAGGTACGGATTAAGCTTTATGCTAATAGCCAGTTTAGCCGCAGGTCTCTTGTTCACTGTACTGGTTTGGGTGGACTCGCATACATGGATATATATACGAAAACGGTAAGTGTATTGATGTTTATGAAAATTAAACATCTGCAGATCTCAAGATATTTTATTTTTATATAAAAATTGCGGTCAAGTTTTTTTTTATCTTTCACGCTTCAGCAGATACCATGGAGTCGTTCATATTCTATTTTAACTCTTGTGGTATCGGCTGGATCGACTAGACAAGGCGTAATCAATGATGCGTTTGTTCCAGAAGGGATTACCATCAAGTCGATGAACAAGATCCTTACTTACCACCGTCGGCAGCCTCGCAAGCGATAGCAGCGCGGACCCTTCGAGGCCAAGGGTCGTACCCGCCTACAGCCCCTACGCTTAATTCGAATGCTCTTGGCACTCATAATACGATTAAGCAGCCTCTCTTGCTAACGCCGCCCCCACCGTCCTACGCTACTGCGACTGCTCGAGCACGTCAACTGCACGAGAGCATGTTAAAGTTTGTGCATGAGATTTTCAGTTTATTCTCCCTAATTTATTTAGCTAATTGAATTCAAAAATCGATGAACATCGCGCTAAAATATTATATTAGATTCAGTGCGTCTCCTTTGAATGTTGCTTTAATCATATATAATTTTACCATCATTAAAAAAAATCATATCGAACTTACATCGAATTTATATTTTTATATTAATGCTTTTAACGAATATACGTGAGATAAAGTGTGATAATTGCATATGAATAATTGTCTTGATTTTATATTTGATGTTTTTTAATTATTTAAATATTTCAGTGTTTTTGCGCGAGACATAGCATATTTAGGAACAAATTTAATATTTTTCTTAGCAAACACTTTTGATTGCTTTTATAATATCATTCCAAATCTAGAATAGCGCGCTTTGTAATCCTAATCTTTTATCAACATGAATATAATGTATAGACGATTTTGCAGGCGTGATTGAATTTGGATTTATGTTTAGATAAGCTAACATCGGTCATTATGTAAAACAAAGATAATGCTGCAACTTGGTTTGTTCTTTCCTCCATTTACAGAGGTGGGGGTGTTAACGGGAGCGGAGCAGGCGGGGATCATAAATCATCTCAGCATAATCAGCAATCAACGGGTGGACGAGCTGAGCACCGTTCTGGACTCGGAGATCAACCTGGCCAGTACGCGACTCTGAGCAAACAGTGCAAAACGCTAGAATCCAGTGACTTTTACTGAGGGCACGCCCCCGCAGGGCCCGGTAAATATAAAAAAAGGCTTAATATGCATTCTTGGTGGATTTAAACGAAATGTGACGATGAGAGCCTATATTTTTTCTAACTCTTTTAAAATTGAAATGACACATCAAATTTCATGTTACACAGGTAGAGAACCACCTTGGACGCCCAGCGTGGCGTCCTTCACCGGTACCCTGTCTCACAATTCGCATGGACCCGCGCACCTTGCCACTTTCCAGGACTCTCGCAAGACGCAAACGCTGGATCCGAAGAATCTGGCCAATCTAAAGAGGGGTCCGACTCCGGCCTGGAATCAAAATCGGCCGCTCCCGCCGAATCCCGCGAGTCAGCAGCAGCCCACGTGGGAGTTCGAGTCGCGCTCGCAGACTAACATGAATCAGTTTCGATCGTTGGTGCGGAACAAGGCGCCTAACATTCGCATTCAGGATCAGATGCAGGATCAGGTCAGGACTTTGGACAGAAATTTCTCGCGCAGTCAGTTCAATGGTACCGCCGCGCAAAATAACACGGTGCCGAATATGTACGGTACGTATAATCGAGCGCAGGGGAGGCAGGAAAAGCCGACAGTGGCCACGCTGAGTCAGGTACAGGGTAGCGATCCTAATCTGTATGCCGTAACGGAACTCTAATCATGGTAAAGAAAGAAGAAACGAGATCGTATTCAATGTATGTGAATCATATTTTCAAAACATTGTCATTTTACCTGGGGAAAAATCTTGTCCTTCGATGAAGTTCAAGTCGTACGATTCGGAGTTCCTATTTAAGAGAAAAAAATGGCAAATCGATTTCGGGGATCTGCGATAAAAGTGAGGGAAAGAGATGTGAGGGGGAGGAGACGAGAAAAATCTTAGAGAACCTAGAAACTTGTGTGAGACATACTTTATATCCGAGATTTTGTACTTGTATATCATGTACAGTGATTGTGGTACGTCCTTCTGTGTTAGCCTCTCTCTTTGTTACCGCGTTCTTCATCAGATCGCGCGCGAAGTATCCAGAGAGGAATAGGTACTTAAAGCGGCGACGTATGTATTTATTACTTGGTTGGTTGATCGACAAGGTACATCTCAACGAATAAGCACAAAGATCTTCATATAAAGATATTTACATTGACATCATTTACAGAGAGACTATTCGCTTGTTCATTCTAAATTAGCTGTTAATTTCGCGTACAATGTTTAACTTGAGGAAAGTTAAATATCGTTGAATGTCCTGAAGAAGAAATACCAAAATATACAATGAAGGAGAGAGATATACCGAGGTTTTTATATATATACTTTTTACATTTTATCACCGAGGGAATCTACGTTGAATTTTTCTCTGAGAGATATGCAATACACTTTATATATATATATGTGTGTGAACGCGTTATATATACATACATCTCTAGTTACCGTACGAATGTCTCGTGATTTTTACGAGACACTTTGGCAGAAGTCGATTGATGTACGATGTACTGCCAATGCTTAGGCGAATATATTTTTTAAGTACAAACATGATGGTAGCACAGATGTTATGCGTTTTCAATTTTCACATGCGGAAGAGAAGGAGCTAAAACACGCGCGTGAGTGTCCGATTTATTATAAAAATTACTGGAAATCTACTTCCACAAGTCGTACTAGTTAAACTTACTGTATTACTTTTTTTTAAGGCGGCGGAAGAAATGGATCTAAAATCGAATCTTACTTTTTAAGGACGGAGAATGAATTTTCTGCGGACTGCAGTCTTCCTGAGAGACATTCTGTAACACCAGAGATATATCGGGTATATAATCTAACGATTATTTGATGTTCGTCAAATAGCATCGAATACCAAATAATTATTTTAACACCAATGTTAAAATAATAAAGATGATGAGAAGGAGAATTTACGTGAAAAGGCTCATCTTTTAAAAAATTTTAACGTAACTTTCAGTAATTATTTCCCGCTTGCTAGATATCTTTATAATCGCTAAATTTTAATCGTAAATAATTAGATCCGAGTATTCAGGAATAATTTTGTGCCTGAATAACATGATGAGTGTTGTTTACGATTATCAGAACATCCGCTTGGCAATTCTTCAATTCTTGCCTGAGCGGATGCCTGAGGTTGTAATGTATTCGGTACATCTCTAATTGACTATTATTTAGAAATTTCTAAAAGTCGATAGATTTTCAAACGATAACAAGTGACTTTATACCAGCATCCGCATCTAATTCAGTAAATCTGTATATAAACAATAACGTTAAGATTATTGAGTAAACGTAAAAAGTGTGATAAATCTAGATGTTATACGAATTCGTGGAAGCATTTTGCCGCTTTAGTTGACAGTTTGACTACGATTTCGGGATGCGGGGAAGAAAATCGTGCCATTCCAATGTATAATGTATGCATTTATCGCAAACCCACTTTCCAGAATTTTCTTAGGAACTTGTGTTTAGTCGAATAACTATTATAATTAATCGTAATCGCAGTACACACCAAGAATTACAAGGAGCGAGAATAGCAAGGGGACTTTCTGATCCAATGTAAATAATTGTAATATTTATTACAGAGCGCGATAGCTCATATAGATATACTAGTAGTATAGTTTAGTTAAATGCGCTAATTTAAGTTTCGACGAGATAAATATTAAATGTGTACACGCGGTATACCGGCCGCGTAGATGAACAAGTGTGTATTTTGTTCATTTTATAGAAAGAGAGACGGAAAAGTACCCTAGTCAGTATATAAAGTTGAGTACATTCGATAACAGGTGAAAAATCTCTTGCCAAATTTTTAACTCAATGGGCTCAATTTAAACAAGAAAAAAAAACCAAGGATAAAAAGACTTGAAGAAAAAACTTAAAGAGGATTGCTCTTTTTTCTCAGATATTTGTATCGTCACTATTAATACATATGAAAGCTATATTAGTGCGTGATTGCCCCGATACATGTTCTAGATTAAGAAAAAAAAATTACTTGTCGAGAGAAAATATAGCGTGATCCAGCTTCAGTGTTTTAACGAAGTATGAGCATCTTTTATTTATAGCTTCGTAGCTTTTTTTTAGTTATACGTTTACTTGTTTTATTTTGCACCGAATAGTTTCTTTTCTTCCATTTTGTTTTTCCATTATATTAAAAATTATCAAATCACACGCAGAATTTTATTTCTTATTCAATGTTTAATTTTTTTTTTCACTTATTTAATATATTGTTTTTTTCTTTTTCAACTTATAAAACGCTGGAGGTGGATATCTTTACATAATCGAAGAGAAATTGTAGTTTGAGATTTTACAATAAAGCGCGCAAACGGGATCAATGTATTATTCAGATGAAGGAATGTTGAGCGATCGGTTGACGAAGAGTCAATCGGTCGAAAATTAATTCATGCTTGGATAGTTTTCTGCAAAGGAATATTCGATTCGCGCTCAATTATATTTCCGGGCGAAAATAACGAAGAGACTAGTTTACCCCGCGTTTAACGTATATTCCAAAATAATCTAGAACAGGAAACAGTTGTTAAACATCTCTTGCGAACTTGTAATCTAGACAATTGTTATAATGAAAAATTTTCTCTTTTATTATAATTCTTCAATTTTTCTGTAGTTGAAACGAAAGTCTGAAGCACACAGTTATGAATCAGAGTTTCTAACGAATGAGAGATAATTTAAGTTTCTCATGATTTTTATACGATAAATACATGTAATTGTATGTGTGGCATAAAAGGCGAGAGCGTCTGCGAAACGAATACAAACAAAATAGAGAGGAAGGTAGGATGATTGAAAGAGAATATGTATGTGTCTATTATACATATATATATGTATGCATAAGAGAGAATGGAAATTATTATTTTCAAAGATGATGGAAATGATGCGACGTATGATACATTAAATAACTCGTTTTTGGAAATCGGTTTTCTTGGCCTACGGCAATTTTTCACGAATTTTTCGCGAATTAAGAAGAGTAGTTAATAAACGAAAATCAAAAAAGAGAGAAGAATCGGATTGGATACGCGTGACAGACGGGGAAAACGGGAGACCTAAGCTTTTCTGCACCCTTTTAAGACTGATACTGGATATATACAAGGACATCCAGGGCTCTAATATTTTTTTCTCCCTATATTCGTAGATAAACACGTAATCTTTGATACGTGTTGGGATGGGACGTTTATTTCTGTCACGTAATAGTATCCATCTTTCTTTCGATATTTTTTCTTCAATTTAAGTTGCACTTCTGGTGCAACTTTCTTTTGCTATATCTATTATAGCGGAAATGTAGATAATATATATTATTTTTTTTCTGCGCATTTCTCTCTCACTGCGCGAAAGAGATTGGTTTATAAAGTACGTAGAGGCTAACTCGATTACTCTCCAACTTGCATAAGTTATAATATTCTACTGCGTCTTTGTTTGTATGTGTGCAGTTACGCGAATTTTGATGTAATATAAAAGAGACTTATCTCAAAGAGGGATATAAATATATACATAGAAGGCAACAGAGACAGAGAACGAAGCTCGTTAATCGATACCACTTTTGTATATTACGATTGTGTCTATAATTGCCATATTCTGGATTTAATTCCTCATATTGTAACGGAACATGAATATTATAAAAAGAGAAATAAAAACCTAAAATCCATAATTATTTATCGCGATTACATCGCCGTAGGAATTTATATAACCGTAGAAATTCATTATTCATAAATATGTATGTGTCTGTTGTGTGTGTATGTGTGTGTGTGTGTGTGTGAAGCGCAAGACAAGACTTTTTAATCCCTGTTCTCTATATTACAATATTTCGTAGTCATTAGCAATACTTTATTACAACAATTTTGGTACATAAATATACATACTGCTTGATTTCTTTTCATCTCTTCAATATTTTTCAACAATTTACGAATTATTCCTAATTACGCGATACATTTTACCTGTTGATCTTAATCATTGCAATATTTTACCTTGATTTTTCATCGATTAATATGGGAGCAATAATACAGATCATTCTTTTTCTATTTTATTTAGATGGGAATATAATATCTTTCTTTGGCGAGTCATTGCTTACATCTTTCGAATACCTTCAGAACACTTGTTCTTATAATATTTTCATACACGATACATAGCTATATTCTTCATTAGTTTTCATAAAAGATATAAATGTACATGGAGAAAGAGAAAGAAATATTCCTTATTACACTTTAATTACAATGTTGTGCTTGTGGAAATTGGAAACTTAACAAATGCGAAAAATATCATTTTATAGATTAGTAATTTAAAGGGAATAAAAATGATCGAGAAGGAGAAAATATTTTTAAATGACTTTGATGACAAAAAAAAAAGCTGTACGTAAGCATCTTTCGAGATAGTGTAATTAAGAATATCTAATACATATATAATACATATAAAACTTTACTATATGCAACAATAAATAAGTTTTATTGTGATATATTCTAAAAAAAAAAGATATCTGCCAAATATAAAAAAAATAATCAAATGCAAATTAATATTAATAAGATAGAAGAAGCAGAAGACAACTGTGTGTGATTAGAAGAGAAAATGATCTGTTCCAATTATTGTTTCACAAAGCTAGTGCCAGACTAATGCACTTATTCGCAATTCGCGTTGTGTGGAGAGAAAATTTATTCGCATTCTTCATAGAACCTGTCCGTTCATGCATGCAATATGCGTCAAGATTCGTGCTTGTTTCTGCATCTTCGTGGCTGGACCGCTGGTGATCGGAATAAAAAAGACATGTCACGAGAAAAATAAAGGCGAAATCGATCGCCGAAGCATATCAAAATCGAATCGCGTACAAGTTTGCCGCGTCAACAGGTATTGCAGTGTAAAATTGTTATGCGTGAACTTACCATAAAAGTAACACTGCTACGTGTATCAGTCTAATAAGTACATGGACCATCCCATGATTAAGTCGCGATCGTTTAGTAGCGAAAATCTATTCGTTTAATAGAGCGAAGTATGTGAAAGAGACTCTGCGGAGGCATTAGGTGAGAAGGTGAGAAACAGTTCTGGTGAAAAGTATCAGAGGCCAAAAAAATTAAACTGTCGCGCGCGCTTTGTTTTACCCAACAAATAAGTTATACAGATTACAGTCTAATATTTTGCAGATATAAAGAGTACCTGGAGGTGGGAAACATCTTAGCGTTCCAATGTAATATCGCTTTCATGCCAAGTTCAACAACTTGGAAACAAGAATGTGCTCTTGACGTATCATCGTAACGATAAAAATATTCACTACGACTTCAATGTTTGCCCCGACTCTTCCTTCACTTGAGGTTGGAAACTGGCACTGATTATCAGAGGCATGCTTTTGCCGCTTTGTAAGCTAGAATGACTGGATGATCGACTATGGCTTTGACTATTAGCACCGACTGGTGTTTGCACTAGTGGCTGAGGCGGTGTTCTGGCACCAGAACCGTTGCTGTTCGCGAAATTAGGTTGCAGTTGCATGTGATACTTGTAGATATTTTCCGTACTCTCCACAATACCTGTTTCAACAGATATAAAAGTATATTATTTATATTATGATTATATATTTTGTGAATGTAAACACATGTCATTGTATAAAATTTAATAATTACCAGCTTGCAAGTTTAAACTACGACCGCGAACGCCCGTCTCCTTGGAAATAGGACTCCACCAATTGACAAAGGTCCCTACTACAGGGACGTGCCTAAGAATACCCTCCTGCCATAATTTTTCCGCATTTTCCCTCTCGAGATCGGTTTGCGCCGTCTCGATACCTCTCTTAACTACTTCAGAAATGGTATCCATCATCTTAGAACTAGCTTCAACCTCCTGGCCAACTTGCAAGACTAAGGATAACAGTTCAGCAACGTCTGAAAGTAATGTTATAGTATTTTCAATGAAAAATAACGTATGTGGAGTCGCATCAATGTTCAAAAAAGTATCTCGTCCTTACCCGTATCTTGTGTTACCATGCCAAATCGTACACAGGCCAAACCATCTGCGCCTTCTCCAAGAGAAAACGCGGCGTCCGTGCTGCGCAGAGTTTCGACCAATTGCGTATTTAGCTTGTTCAATTCTTCCCTTGCTTGATCGGTCATAACGTGAATCCAGGTAGGCGGAGCGTAACGCACACCTCCCAAACCCGCCCAACCCGGCATTTCCACTAAATGTAAAGAATCATTCTCTGAGACTAAACGTACGAAGGTGTCTTTGTGTTCCACTGTCGCTAGTAATATTTCCTATTCAACGAAATTGCGATGGCGTTACTGATGAATTTACAATTAACGTTGATGATTAATTCGAGACATTTGGCACCGTATTCCTACCGCATCTTCAACGTTAAATGTTTTGCCAGTTTAAATTACTCGTTTAAGAGAAGATTATAAAAAGAAAATGTCATACATTTATCGTTTTACGTTCGGTAGGAATACAGGCAAAATCCAAGATGTTCTTACTATTTGCTGTTCAAGACAGGTCACTAGATTATCTATGTCTTCGGTCGTAGGCGGCTGATCGGGATTCTCCAACGGACAGATGCGAATCGCGACACCGCACTGTTCTATATCACAAAGTTCTATTTGTACATTGTCAATGTCCCTCTGAAGAATCTGTCCCAACCAGGAGTTTAATTTGTCGTAATAAGGTAGCACGCGCTCCGTGGCTTGAAGATCCTTGTGCGCAGGTACAAATTGGAAAACTAACGCGCTCGCTACAACTTCGAATAACTGTAAATTGTTTACAGGATTGTTTGCGAGATACTCGCTTAAAGTGTAAGACTCTGTTTCACCACCTGGCGGTTGACTCTGAAAGAGAAATTTTGATTTCATTGTATATTTTCTTTTTTCTCAGCAAAGAGTATTTCATTTTTTCGGAGAAACTTACCAATATTCTAATGCAAGAGAACTCTTTAATTTTATTGTACAACTCTTCCACTGCTAAGAAACATCTTTTAAATCTGTTGTATACTCCGTCTCGACCTAGAGCTTGCAAAACGGCCCACAAAGGTAAAGTTGGTAATCTTCTAGATAATGAATCTGCCATTAGTCCTGAGACTAGGGATAAGGTAGTGTCTCTCGGAGTAGGTCTTCCCCCTTTAATATCTGCTAATCTATATAATGTCTATAAACGAATATTAAGGAAAATGGAAACAATAATTGATTGACATAATGTATATAAAAGAATTTCATAATAGGAGATGAATAAGTCATAACGGCTATACAGAATATATGGACAACAAAAAACCAACTCTTTATACCAAAATATTTTAACATTTTAATTCAGTTTCAAATACTACTGTCATTTTAACATTTATATTTTTGAAGATCAAACCACATCATAAAAGGATACAACTACTGGTAGCGAAGGTATACCTAACCATGTGCCAAGTGGTAATGTAATGCTGTCTGCAATCTTTGATGGCTACAACATCAAAAAATAAAAGAAGATTTAAAAAAGATATTTGACGATGAAAAGAAGCGAGCAAAACTTTGCGAATAACACATGCGAACATTTACCAAATCTTTCGTCGAGTTGTTCAACGCGAGCGCAGCCAGTGAATGTCCTCTGAGATGCAACCAAACGTTATATTTGTCACATATCGCTCGTAATCGCGTAATATTGTCACAATGACCCGTTAGTACGGAACCAGCCTCGGCTAGTACCAATAACGGCGTTACATTATTGGATTGAGTATCCTCCGCTAAGCGCCTCTCCAACGCCGAGATGTCCATTGTATGCCTCGAGCCAAACATGGTGTTGTGTGGGATTGGTCTTATACAATGAAGTGGTAAAGAGAGCTATGGAAACATAGCAAATCTTTAATGTGTATTAGCCAGTTTCAGCGATCTTCAAACTCTTCTGTGACATATATCCCACAATAATCACTGAAAAAAGAATCGAGGAATATCACCTGTCTGCACAAGTGCTGGACGACGCCTAAGGGTGCAGCAACGGAGCTGTAAATTAGAGGAGTCTGAGACACGAGTGCGGTGAAGCCCTCCTCCATGTATCGAGGATATTTTCGATGTAGGGCGAGCCGCGTCACCCTGACCAGTCCCTCCAGGTGATCCTCGTGGAAGGAGGACGCGCAATCGACGAAGCGGAAGATGTGACTGAGCCATCTCGTCGTGTCGGCTGCGAGACGACCGGCGAGCTTTTGCGCGTGTGACTTTGGTAGCGCTATCGCGTAAGCTGAAACGGTATGCGTGACTAAGGCCAATCTCACCGTCTCGGTTAGACTCGGCAGAGCCGTGATTTGACTGACTGGCGTGTCTATGGAATCTGCCTCGGCTGATTGCGGCGCGTCCTCGTGAACCACCAAATCCTGTAGGACAGAAATTTTCTGATGAAACCTCTAATATCTTTATTTCTTTAACAATGTTAAATTTTAATTAGCATCAGTCATGTGTTTCGATTTTGTATATTATAATAAGTGTAATATTACATATTTATAACACATGTGTTCAATTATATTTTGTTATTTTTTTTATTATATTTTTATTATATTTTTATTTTTCTTATTTTATTATATTTTTATTTTATTATATTTTTATTTTTCTTATATTATTATTTTTCTTATTATATTGTTTATTTTATTATTTTATTATTATTTTCTTACTATATTTTTCTTATATGTTTATTTACATATTTATTTCTTATTGTATGTTTATTACATCTGTAATAAATATACAAATAATAAGAAAATATAATAATAAAAAATGTAATAAGAAAATAATAAGAAAAATAAAATAAAAAATACAATAAGAAAAATATAATAAACATATAATAAGAAATAAACATCCGCAAACACTAAATAACAATTATATAACTGTTCGTTATAATTTTCCACTCAACATTATAACTGTTACATGTTATGTAACAGTTATATAACATGCAACATTAATATTGTTGAATGGGAAATTACAACTAACAATTACATAAATGTTACTTAGTGTTTGCTGAGTAATAAAATGTCATATACAGGGTGTCCCGCAATTACCGCTCCATATTTTAAAGGTAGATTCTCTGACCAATTTAAAAACGATTTTTCCTCAGCGAAAATGCCGAAGAAGATCATTATTTTTTGCATATTCCTAATTTTTGTCATGATATATCTTTCTAACTAAGCCTTAAATTAAAATTCTATTAAAGTAAACTCTATCTAAAATTAACTAAAGAATGTAACTTTATTAATATTTTATTTCCATAAGGCTTAGTTTGCGAAAAACTCTTTATTTTCAATCATTTATAACTCGAAAACTATTAGTGCCTCGACATTTTCGCTGAGGAAAAATCGTTTTGAAATTGGCCAGAGAATCTACCTTTAAAATATTGAGCGGTAGTTGCGGGTCATCCTGTATAATAAACACAAGTATAATAAAAAATATATACTTATATTGAAAATATATTTATTATTTATAAATCATAATAAACGTAATAAACGTGTAATAAAAAATTAAATAAAACACACATGACAATCAAAAAAAAAAATAAGCGGCGCAAAAGACTCGGCCACGTGATAAGCAATCATCGAAGTTATCGCGCTATCGGAACAACCAATCGCGCGCGTCCATGGCTCTTCCGCTGATAAACACACACACACACTTACACACCTTCATTCGCTCACCTGTATCAACGCCAATATCTCGTCCGGTTTCCTCGGCTGCGACAAGAATCCCGAGGGGTTGTTCCACGTGGTGCCGCCGTGGCCGTCAGCCTCCCGCTCCACCGCCTGCTCGAGGCGCGCGATCACCTGGGACGCCTGGAAGTGCAACGCGCCCACCTCGGTGGCCGCGGACGGCGGGCCGCCGCCTCCGGCGCTGACCTGTCAAAATCAGAAGGAGGAACGTCACCGCGGGTTAACCTCCGGTCTCGCGTCGCCGATCGCGCGATCGTCTCCCACCTCACCCCCCGCTCCTCCCCCCTCGTCGATCGTCCCGCGAATCGTCTCTCCTTCGGGACGACCCGGTTGACGCTCGTCACCGGGTTATACGCACCTCTAGTATGTCCTGCGCTATACTTTCCATCGCCGCGTTATCGTTTGTGTCAGCCTCCTCGGCCATCGTGGCAGTAGTCGTGGCCGGCAGTAGCGTCGCCTCGATTGCGTCCACGATCGATCCGATCAACCCTCGTGTTCGCGGAAAAAAATCTCCCGTCCAAATTTTCTACGGAAGGCGCGTCCTTTGGAGCGCGAATTTGTATTTATTTTATTGATTCTCGGGTCCTCCCTGGACTTTGGACGGGGATGGGTTAAGGGAGAGAGAAGGAACGGGGCCCAGCATTCAGGAGGGGCGACACTTTTATTTTATCGATATGGCCGTCGCAGCGCCATTCGTTCGATTCGCAAGTACTTTATCGGAACGCTTGTCCGATTGTATTTCGTCGCGAAAAACGTGGAGAGTAATGGAAAAGTGTTTTTAATATTTTTTAGATATCTTAATCTTTTTTTTAATTGAACTTGGTTGCGCTTTTTATCAAATGGGTTGAATCATATTTTATAAATATGTTTTACATCATCAATTATTTTTTCGGTTTCTATCAGGATATCCATGTTTATTCTGTAAAGCTTTCTTTAAAAATTGACAAGATTTAAAAAGAAACACCCAGTAGCTACCAAAAAGATTCTACATAATTAAATTTAAAAAAATCTTAATATAAAATAATTCTGTGTCTTATATATACAATCATCAGAAGCAATTAAGTGAGATAAATTGTGAGGGGAAAAATAATTTTTAACAGGATTTTAAAATATTGTATATATAAAATAATTGAGAAAAAATTAATTTTAGGATTTTAAAATATTGTATATATAAGATATATATTTCTTCAATACATCTTTATTAATCACAGTTATTTCATAAAATAACTGTGTATATTTTAATTATTTTTTAGATTATAAGTCCTTTAGGAATATTATTCATTAATCGAAAAAAATAGATATTATGATTGCAAAATAATGTGAAAATGTTTTGTAAAAAATATATACACAATATAGAGATATTTATATATTGAAATAATTTAATTTTAAGATCTAACAATAATAAATAAAAATAAAATGAAATAAAATGCTACACAGTTTTTTCAATACAGGAGTTGTAGAAAGCATTGCTGTATAAGTAGTAAATTTTTACTGTATAACAGATTACATTACAGATACATATAACAATATATGTAATCATGATTTATATAATCTCGACTGTACCACCGGCCTTTAACAGAGACTCTTTCAATTTCTCTGCTTCATCTTTCGCTAAATCCGCCTTCACTATCGTAGGTATGCTTTCGACAAACTTTTTCGCCTATTTTTATACAAAATAAAATAATTTTTAATAATATAACACTTGATTAGAATAAGAGTACAAGTGAACTTAATACCTGAACAAGATTTGTGTCGGGTAACAGCTTCTTTATTTCCTTTATTAAAGTTATCTTCTCTTTTTCGTCATATCCTGTCAGTTTAACAGTAAACGATGTTTGTACTCGTTTTTGCACTTGCTCTTCTTCCTCCTAAATGGAAAAAATAAAAAATAATTCTCTTGAAAACTTTAAAAATTTTATCATGAATAAAATAAAATAAATAGATATTTGATATTATATATATATTTTCTATTATCTTCTAATTTAATTAAATATAATAAGATTACCTCAGCCTGACAGTGCAGCAAATTGAAATTTAAATATAGTTAGAACTTTATATTTTTACAAAACAAGTTATGTTCCATAAAATAGAGCTTGTGTGTATATATATATAAATATATAAATATATATATATATATATAAAACATTACAATGATACGAAAGTTACCTCAACTTGAGGCGCGGCAACAAATCCTCCCATAGGCATGACAGGTGCATCTGGTAGATTTAGTCGTTTCTTTAATAAATCACTAAGCTGTGCTACTTCTATCAGATTGAGAGCACTTATGTCATTAGCTATTTTATCAATTTTTGGATCCACCGGTTTGTCCACACCTGAAGGAGGTGGTTGTGGTTGAGGTGGCGTAGTTGCTGCCGCAGCACTTGTTGCCTCCGTTTGTCGAATAATGCTAAATGCATAACAAGTATATCATTGAAATAATTCCCTTATTAGAAGTGCCTCTAATTTGAGAAAGTTGCCCATTTATTATTAAACTTTTCGTATCTTTTTATTCAATTAAATTATTTTCTGCTAATTTTTATTTTATCAAATAAAATTATATATATAAATAATATAAGTTATAATATTATAAAATTATATAATATAATCTTATATATTTATGATATAATATATAAGAACTAACATTATATTAATATTATATTATAGTAATATAATTTAATAATATAAATATATATTATTTCGAATTTTCAAAATTAAAATAATCATGTACAAATGAGGTTATGTAACCTTGCTCATTCGCATTGTTACATACATGTGTACTCGAGATATGTCAATCTCTCACCATTTATGAAACTGACGAAATTGATGAGGATTTTGTCGAGATATCAGGCGGAATGTGTTAATCATCTCGAATCTAGTTTTCAATAACACGAAACAGAAACCCAATTATCCGGGTAATAAACGACTCACTCAAGTTCAATCATAGAATAATAAGTATCGTAGAGTGATATGCAGAGATGTCAGATGCATCTTCCGGGGCCAATAATAGCTAGACGCATCGCGTCTAGTTACATGCGTATTCTTCATGACTGTTGGTTCAAAAAATTATATTTATATAATTATATTTATAAAATTATATTTATAAAATTATATTTATAAAATTATATTTATATAATTAATATGTGTTATACATGAATATATAATAAGAATAATTTTATAAAAATGATATACATTATATATGCGATACTTATAACCCAGCAAACAACAGTTATATAACTTCCCACTGTAACAGTTACATAACATGTACAGTTATATTGTTGAATGAGAAATGACAACTAACAATTTTTAATATTAAAATTACATACAAAAGCTACGAAAAAAAACATGTATATGTAACAAAATTTTTGAAATTGAGGAGAAAGTAATGATTTTAATTTTTTTTATAATAAAAATACTATTAGAATGAATTCTCAAATAAAATATGCATTAATTTAATAAAAATGTAATTTAATAAAATAAATTTTCTAAATATTATTTTGTCAATTGCTTTGAAAGGTCACATCATAATTTTCTCGAGAATAATATTTAAGTAAAATTGATGCAATTCGTATGGCATCTATAATACGTATCTATGACTTATGACTTATCTACGTCGTTTATCGTGAACTATGTTCATCTTTCTATTAATAAAAATATCGAATTATAATCGAGAAAATAGAAGGGGGATTTAATATCTTTCCACGTTATATAGCATTTTATGTCATCTTAATAAGTATCACATCTTCAGTATCTTATAAACAAATTTAAAAACGCTCATGAAAATAAGCTGCGGATACCGATATTATCTTGCTTATCAGCATCATCAACGAATCGTGTTATGCCGAGTTTGTCAACTTACTTGGCTATTTGGATTCTTATACTTTTCTATGATCTAACCATGACAGAGAATAAACTATATCCAAGTATAGTGTATCTTTTGAGCTAAATTCAAATTTCTTTATCTCTTTAAATTAAAAAAAATATATTTAAAATCTCTTTAAATAAATTTTGTAAATTTATAAAAACAATAAATTCATCATCGAAATGTATAAATAAACTCAGCAAGCACTAAATAACAGTTATATAGTATTAGTTATAATTTCCCACTCAACAATATAACTGTTACATGTTATATAACAGTTACGTAACATGTTACAGTTATATTGTTGAGTGGAAAATTACAACTAACAATTATATAAATGTTATTTGGTGTTTGCTGGGAACAAATATATTATAATGATAGTCTTTTGATATAAGCAATAAATTGCATTGCATATTTTATTCCTTGGATTTTCCCAGAAAAGAATATTTCTCTCTTGGATCCTCAGAAGGAAAGAGTGACATGTGATCTCTCTAAAGAGTTTTGGAAAAGAAGATTACTTTATAATAATGAAATGATCGAAACCGATGGATCTTTGAACGACACCTCGCGACTTAACGATCAAATAGCTGAAGATACAAATTTTAATGGAAAATTTGGAGATGTCATAGAAAGTACAAAGGATCGGACTCTGATAGACTTTAAAGGACCGGCGATAATCGATGAGGGTCTTGATAATAAGAGTGAGGATTTTGCAGATCACGTTCGCGTCAAGAGAAGCGAACCGACCAACGATTCGATCATCCGTCATCAGCTGAACATGAAACTTGATTCTTTTTCGCAAAATTCCCGGAGCAATAACAATACGAGGAACGTTTACGGCGATCTCACGTCCGATTTTAAAGATTCATATGTGAATCCAAATCGTAGAAATCGATCTAATACGACTATCGTAGATGTAATGCATT